>OX421399.1:16515477-17115894 GCA_949126875.1 Lochmaea capreae
CACGGCGCAATCTCCATCCCAATATCATTTGGACTGCTCTATTTTTACCATTAACCATCACTAAAAACCGAATTCGACCATTTCCATTTACCGACCGGCGATTGCCACCACATTTATCTCTTAGTCAGAGGCATACATCACAAACTTTTGTGATCACATATTCTACTATAAATACAGGCATACAACGATTTGAAAATTTGTGTAACCACAAAAAAATTTCTCAGCTGATAAAAAAGTTAAACTTATGATAAACTGTAAAATGTAGAAAATTGGAAACACCCGAAATTATAAACTTCTTCCGAGTTGTCTGGAAGATTTCGTTGTACCTAGTGCGTTCTATGGGTGTCTTAATATTTGAAAAATAATAATTTTCTAACGAAATTTTTGGTAAATCTGCTAAATTAAATAAATGTTTTAAATTTGAAAAAAAAATTGAGTTTCTTAAAATATTTCTGATTTAGAGTGAAAAATGATTTTTTAACCTTTTTTTTTAATTTATTATTTTATTTAAAAATATGACTAAATAAATGTTTCAAATTGGGAAAAAAATTTACGTGTATTATAATATCAATTAAGTTCTGAAGCGATTTTTCTTTTTATATTAAAGAGTTGATCAAATTTATTTTTCATATTTCATTATTTTTGTTTTAATAACTTTCTGTGTATATTAAAAAATATTAAATTGTCCTAAATGGTTGACCCATCCTGAGTTGTCTAGAGCAATCGGTTTTACCTAGGGAATTTTTAGAAAGTCTTAATATTTCAAAAATTATAATTTTACAATATATATAATTAATAATGTACCTGACTGAATAAATGTCTCAAAAAACTCTCTTAAACCATCTCTGGGTCTGAATTTAGCTATAGAAAAAATTAAATTCTTGACCAATTTTTCATTTTATAAGAAAAAATTCATTTTTTGTATTCAATAAGGCTTAAAATTCAAGAGAAAAATTAAATATTCAAGCGATTTTTTTTCTATTATTCCGTCAATATTTTTTTTTTCATTATCCTTGTTTTGATAACTTTCTAATTTAAATAAAAAAATATTAAATTTTGATTTTAAACTAAATTAATGACCGATATGCTCGCAGAAGGTTGCAGCGCTGAAAAAACTTCACCCGAAAAAGAAGAAACGCAAACAAAATCCACATAAAAATATCCTCTTGCTGGGGTGTTTCCAATATTTAATATATTTATAAAATTATTGAAAGTGAAACCTATCCGAAAGATTGTAAATAGCAAAAACATTTCAGACACTTTTTAAATAACAAAAATAGATAGATTTGTGAAATTTCAAAAATATTTAGATTAAAAATTAATATCTATATAGAAAAAAAATCCTCAATACAGTCAGAAATCGAGAAAAATAACGATTAATAGTTAGAAAAGTTAAATTTTTAAAAGGGAAAATTTTCTGAAATTTAATTTATTATTTTCACAGTTATTTCTATTTTTGCTACTCGTCACAATCTCCTACCTTTAGGCATATCGCATATCTTGAACTGAACGAGATCGGTAAAATCTGTAAAAAAGAAAACTATATTAATTCAATATTGTTTGATTTTAATCAGTAGAGAAAAATATTTAAAACATCTCAAAAAGTATGATCATTTAAGGAATTGATAAAAAAGAATACTTAAAAAGGAGGAAATTATCAATAAAAAAGTCCTGACTCCTGGAACTCTATACCCATTATTTAAAATTTTAATTCAACGCTGAAAATAAAGTTTTTAAAATATTAATGTTTATTGAAAATTTTTAAAAAATTAGGGTGTATTCCACACACTTCCAGGATTCCATTCTTTAAGCTAATTTTCCAACAATCTAGGTAATTGATAATTAACAAAATGTTCTTGAACTACCTTTTGTTTATTGTAAACTAAAAAAAATGTTTAAATAATTGTCTAAAAAATGTTGCGCGTCTAGGAGCTCTTTCTATATATAAATACCGAATAAGATCACCTCACAAAAGTTTCAAACATTTCAATACTTTGTTTACAATAAGTAATATAAGTTAGCAAAAAACTACGAAATTATTATTTATTGTTAAGAGAAATTATTATATACAAAGTAGATATTGAAATCTCCTCAACTTTAATGACATGATCTTGTTAAGTATGTGTATAGGAAAGGCTCAACCAAGCAAGATATTTTCACGACAATTATTTGAATATTTTTTTAAGAGTAAAATAAAGATGAATATTCAAGAGAATTTTCCCAATTAACAATTGCATGACTTATTGAAAAATTGATTCCAAGAGTTTTCTCCAACGCCACTGAATTCTTCAAAATGTTTAGAATACATCATAATTTTTTAAATTTACAATACCTTAAAAATTTTATTATTTGACTTGTTTGCTTTTGACGAAGCGCGCGCATACCCAAAATGACGGGCTGAGACCTGTTTGAAGTATTGAATTAAAATAACGAATAAAAGATATAGAGTAGGTACTGTGAGTCAGGATTCTTTTATCGGAAATTTCCTTCTCTTTAAGAGTCATTTTTTCAAATTTAAATGTCAATACTACTACGTGAAATATTTTCATAATAATTATTAAATATATTACCAAACCGGTATAGAAAATATATTAATTCACTCCTGACGATGTAAATGTAACATATGAAACCTGTCAAGTAGTATAATGTTATATTTCTGTTGTGTACCTTATATTTTTCGATTTTATTTGATAAAAAATATTCTTTTATCAACCACATTCATTTTCGATGTTTAAGAAATCCCTTTTGAATTTATACAACACTATACGTAAACGCAAAACAAATTTCTAGTTGAAATTATCTAACAAATCAAGTGTTCAATAAAATAAAAGTCATACAACATACCCAATTACCCAATAAGTATCAAACATAAAAAATTCATATTTTTAAATAAAATAATCAAAAATTACCTGAATAACATCAAAAATATCTAGTACCTATTCACTATTGAAAATACTAACACACAATGTAGAACATTATTGTTCTCCGATATAAATTCCTGAAGCAGTTTTTTTACTGAAAGCAAAAAACACCGGTGCTGGCGGTGGCGGTGTTTACTTTATTTTATTGGAGAAGAATTGCTCGTATGCGGCGATCGGTTTCATGTAGGTAGGTACCTACGAATAATTTTTAATTTTATACAGAGTCGGCTACGTTACATTTTAATTCAGGATTAAAATATACAGAGTGGGTATTAAATATGAAACGACTCACAGGATTTAAAAGAATTTTAATTTGTGAGAGTTTTATGATGTGAATGATGTTGTTTATATTAACATTCTGTTCTAAAGTTGAATTTTAGGGTGTTGCAGTTTTTATAAATCTGTTTGTTAACATTTGTTAACAAATAACTTACTGTAATAATTTCTCAGAACATTTCAATTAGGATAGAGGGAGATATATAAAACTTCTTATAAAAAATAGAATTAATAACATAAAAAATAAAATAAAATGAAAAAATGTATAGGGAACAATACATACAGTATGGTACAAATGAAAGGAATATAAATTCATGATTTTGTAAAACGTTTTAGCGGAAAATCCTGAAACGCTTCGTTAGATCACTTTTTTATTTTTTGCGTCATCTATGTGAGCGTGATAACGTTATCAATCAAATTTTTGAATAAAAAAGTGGGTCTTGCAATACAACAATTTAAAGGTCTTTTAATTACCTATTCTTCACATTTCAAGTATCCCCATATAAGGAAATCGAAAGGAGTTGAATCAGGGAACCTTGGTGGCTCAATTGCTCCCTTTCGACCTATCCACCGATCTGGGAAGACCAAACCAGCAAACACATAAACATATTGAATACATTTATGTTATGTAATTTTTGAAATATAAAAGTCACAACTAGATAATATTTATGTATTGAATACTGACAAAGGCCGTCACAGCTAGAGAACAATAATGATATAAAAGATGCATATTCATTTTACATATCAATTACGTATATTATATTACATCTCAAATATGTCCAAATCACTATGTAATATATATGTAAAAATGAGATAATATCTAGAGAATATTTATGTATTCAATATTACATAATATAGATGTAACAAAAGTTACCTATTTTTACTTTTGTCTCGCCCCTTACCTAAAATATTTTATTTCATTGGATCTATGAAAAAATTATTTGAGAAAAATCTGTTAAAACATTATTTTCCATAGATGAAATGAAATACAATATTTTTGGTATGGATGAGGGTCAAAATAAAAAAGGAATTATTGTAACTATACCTATTATTCAATGCCTACCTTATGAATATTTCAAACATAATAAAGCAACTGAATATTTACATATTGTGAATGGTATTTATCTTTATTTGTAATATTTAGTAGCTGGTGGATGTTTTCTTAGTTACTAAAAAAACAGAAAATGAATGCATAAAGTACATTTATTTTATTAACATAATTAACATTGTAACAAAAATATTGCAAAACAAAATCTAAAAATATTCAAAAACTAAATAACAAAATATAAAAAATAATAGAAAACTAATACTATCCCTTTTTTTGAAGGGTTACTGTTTCACCCTTCTCTTCCCTCTGGAGTCTCTGCTTACTCAGCCTTATCCACGTGCGTGCCTGTTCAAAATAGTAAGAGACATATCTCTGATAATAATAATATAATAGTACTTACATAATGTATTCTTCAATCCTCTAAACACAAGCACACAGACAAAAACGTTATTATACTCACAGATCAACTTTTCAATCATTAATAGTTGTGGTTGGTTGTGGTAGCGTGGGTGTTACAATTTAAAGGTTATGATTTTCTTCTTCTTTTTCAAGACAAGACGAAGTAGGTACGTGCAAGCAAATGTTACGTAATAAATATATATAATTTTTTACATATATTTATGTAGCAGAATTTACATCTTGAGTACATATGAAATTAGATATATCCAATGTATAAAATATTTTATAATATAAATATTGAGAATATGTAACACAATTTATAAAGATTTTGTTACATGAATACTACGTAAAAAATATATAAATGATTTATACAAAAATCGTTCCTCCTCTGTTATGTATTTTTATGTAATATATACATTTGTGTTTGCTGGGAAGTAGTTTCTCACCAAGACAACACAGTGCAGTGGCGCACTATCTTGTTCCAGCTACAATTTATTTCTGTTTGGGGGCAGTAGGCTTAATTTGGGGAGCCGAAAGTTCTGAAGAAATTCTAAATATTTTGGAACTATAAAAGTTTCTTCGAGTCAAAAAGTTTTTGATCTCGTCCACTACAATAATGTCATTAACCACTTGACAATAACAATTATGTTGAACGTCAATAAAATAATTTTGATAAGTATGCTTAAATACAGTTTTCTGTTCTGTAAATTGTCGTATTCAGTAAAGCGATTATAGATATCAAAGATTTCAGTCTCATCTTCAGTCCAGGATTACGCCCTCAGAGCTACCGGACGGAGAATATCTACCTTATTCTAATGAGGCGCAATACGCCAAAAGTCGGTCTACAAGTGATCTTGTCTCTTCTAATTGCATACCAGAGTGGTTGGTTAAATATTGTAGATGATACCCACCCCGTTTAACTTCGAAGTGTAATTCAATGTCTGTCGGAGCATATAGCCCGAGAAGTATTGTTTATTTTAATAGAAGGGTGTACGTATTATTTTTCGATATCTAAAGGGTAACAATTTTTTCTAAAGAGGTTAGAAGTAATTTGGACATATTTACCGGATTTATTGTATTACATTTGTATAGAATATGACACTTTACAGTAGATTATTTTTCTATTAGTCCACCACAAGGAACATACAGAAAATACAAAAATTTAATCTAAAATATATTTTTCTGTTCAGTGATATCAAAAGCCAGCAAGTCAGTTTCTAATTATTAGTTTCAGCTGATTATCTTGGACGTAAAAAAGTTACAAATTGAATCACATGTATTTTTATAGTTATTTGTTTAACTGGGCAGTAAATCTGATTCTCTGTCGTATTTTATCAAATTTAGTAATGTTGTTTTATTTTTACCCCCATTCAAAAATTTCCTTTTTAAAATTCGCTCTATAGATTTTGACGTCACTAGTATAAACTGAAGCTAGTCACATAATTTGACATGGAACATAGATAGATGTCAACATTTTTGTTCTGAATATTCTAAAATATCCCAATAAAGGAAAAAGAAGAAGAAGAAGAAGGAGCTGAAACATGAAACAGCAAAGGAAGACTATCGGCTACTTCACATTTAAACTAGGGTCGTATCTGCTTTATAAGCTGGATAATTTCAGTTAATTTTTTTCTGTCAATCCAAAGACTAAATTTAAAATTATTTTATTTTTGAAGATCCAATTTGTCACTTATTCATATTATTACCTAATAAATATAATTACCTCTACTTGCAGGCAACCATCCATACACTGGAATCAATCGTATTGCCTAATAAAAAATATACCACTAGGAACATTCAGAATACTTTTATGAACTGCACAAAATTCACAAGAAACAAATAAATATGACATTTGCTAGATTATTAATTATGATAATTAAAATAAAGTTAGTCAAAATTAAAATTTGCTTTGCTGCAAAAAGAATACAATACAATAACCATTCTGGTTTGTTATATTATGATTCTTCCACCAGCTGTCACGGAAAATACCTAATGAATTCCATTCATTTCATAAAGAAGATACAGAGTAATAGAAATCTTTGATAACATTTCACTTGAAGTTGATGAGCATAATATATTATAGTTAGATCGGAAAAATCTCATGCGAGTCAGTATACTTTCATATTTTGTATTATTATTATTAACAAAAATGTTCAACTTTGTTGCTTTGTTGGAAGCGCCACATATTTTGTATTTAATAATGAAGACTTTTCAATACCCTAATAAAGATACAGTACAGAATGGATCGTCTACTGCCGACAAAATTGCAGCTTGTTGAGTATTTGGATAAAGTGACCATCTCTTATTTGTTCGTATTCTCCGTATTTTCTTTCTATTCTGTTCGAACTGAGTGCATTCCATGCAATAGTGTGCATACCTCTTATTGAGTCCACCTCCTCTCGCCAACAGCAATTATTATTAAAATTTCATTTCCCCAACTTTCAGCGAAACAGTTTTTTTTTTCTCATAAGTAATATTTATTGTGTTCTCCAATCGAATTACCCATTCAGTAATTTGTTCCGATAGAATTTATTCCTTTTAGTGAATAAAACAGAAACAAGTTATATTTCACTCGATTTTAATTTGTATTTCAATTGTTTTACTAACTTGACGGAGTAATCAATTTTTGAACGGTAGAAAACTGTAATCAAACGCTTGTATAACAAACATAAAATAATCATTTCCTTAGCCAACTGCCACGTCGCTAAATTGGATTAATTCGAAAATTACTTTTCCAGGTATCCGAATACGCCTTCGCAGGACTCGAGGACACCCTATCTGAATTAGACATAGCTGAAAACAAACTGAAGACTTTTCCAATTAAATCTTTGAGACGTCTAGAAAGATTGCGACATTTACGTCTAGCATGGAATGAAATTAACGCCATTCAAGATGATTCCTATTCAAGACTTAGTTCCCTCCTTTACTTAGATCTTAGTTTTAACAATTTCGAAAAATTGGAAGATTACTCGTTTAAAATTTTTCCGGGAATACGTACTTTATCCTTATATTACAACGGGATAGAGACTGTACACCAGGATACTTTTGCAACGTTAGCAGATCTTCAATCGTTGGATTTAAGTCACAATAAAATTGTCTATCTAGATCAGTCCTGTTTTCAAAATAATAAAAATATACGATCAGTTGACTTAAGTCATAATCACGTCCATTATATTGGCGGCGTCTTCGCTTACCTACCCGAACTCAAGGAACTATTCCTTTCAGAAAATAACATTCTAGAAATACCAGCAGATGCTTTCACAGACTCTTCAAACTTATCTGTTGTTTATTTACAACAAAATGCAATAAGAAGAATTGATCCTGAAGCTTTGACTACACTTGTTAATCTTTCCCAATTGCATTTAAGCTCGAATTTCATTCCACATATTCCTAACAACTTATTCCGACAGAATGCAAATTTAACATCGTTGAGTTTAGACAGCAATTGGTTGATCAACCTAGAACCAGGAACATTTGAGAAAACTGTAAACTTGCGAGAAATAAGGCTACACAATAATAAGATTCAATCAATACTTCGAGGGGTATTTAATCCATTGCCGTCACTTCTAGAACTTCACTTACAAAATAACGAAATATCCCAAATAGATTCGGGTGCTTTTCGTTCGTTGCAGAGTCTTCAGCATATTAATTTACAAGGCAACGTTATAGTAGATCTCGGAGACGTATTCATGCACGAGTCGCCGTCCCTTGTTTCAATCCAATTAGATTCAAATAGCATTCTATCACTGCACAACAATACTTTGAAAGGACAATCTAGTGTGCAGATTATGTGGTTGGGACATAACAGACTCAAAAAAATAAGCAAATCACTTTTCAAAGACTTACTGATGATTCAAAGAGTGTATCTTACCAATAACAGTATTTCTTACATAGAAGAAAGATCTTTTGAACCTATGCAAGCCTTAAAGTTCTTAGAGTTCAGTATTAATCAATTAACACAAATTACACAAACAACTTTTTGCGAATTATTTGAATTAGAAGAGCTTCATTTGTCCAAGAACATGCTGAGAAGTATAGAGCCTCAGTCTTTTACTAATTTGAAGAAATTGAGAATACTGGATCTCTCGTGTAATCCTCTAATAGTTTTACATGACAATATTTTTCAAGAAGGACTGCCGATTAGGAACCTGAACCTGTACAATTGCTCTATTCAAAGAATAGATTCCGGTGCGTTTAGAGGTTTGAACAATTTGAACGAACTGAATCTAGCTGTGAACGAATTAGCTTCTAAAGACTTAAGTGCGTTGGACATTCCAGGTTTACGAGTGTTAAAGTTAACTAACAATAATTTCAGTACTTTGCACGGGTTTTCTTTAAACGGCTTACCATCATTACAGACTCTTCATTTGGACCAATGTAGAATTTCGAGAGTACCGGATGAGTTATTCTCTAAAAATAAGAATTTACTTCATATTGACTTGAGTCATAATCATGTGGCGGATTTGGGGTACAAAGTGTTTTTAAATCTGAACGTATTGAAAGAATTAAAACTTTCCAATAATGTATTTAGTGATATACCATATACCGCCCTATTAAACATATCTACGATGGAAGTATTAACTTTAGCATTTAATGGATTAACTACTATTGAAATATCCCGATTAAACGGGTTGCCTAACTTGAGAGAACTTGATTTAAACAGTAACTACATAACTTCTTTATCGGGGTTTGCATCTGCTAATTTAACACAACTATTTTCGTTGGATTTGAGCAACAATTCCTTGGTAGGACTACCAGCTAATTTCTTCCATCACTCTCCGTTACTGGGACGCATAAATTTGTCTTGTAATAGATTTAAACAAATCCCCAGCTCAGCGCTTTCGGAAACTACCTTACCAGGATTAAATTGGCTGAATTTAACAGAAAATCCTTTAGTAAGAATTCACGATATAACGTCAACCAACCGTTATCCTTCATTAGAAGAAGTACACATAAGTTCGACTAATTTGAGTATAATAACTAGCAAAGATTTCGAATCGTTTCCGGCTCTTCTTCATATCTTTTTAGGACAGAATAGGATATCAAGAATTTCCCCAAGTGCTTTTGGTAATTTACCAAATCTGCTCACGCTTGATTTAGGAGTGAACGAATTAGAACTTCTACCACAAGAAAGATTACAAGGCTTGGGCCATTTGAGAATTCTTAATCTGACCCATAACCGTTTGAAAGAATTAGAAGAATTTCCTGTCGATTTAAAATCCCTCCAAATTTTAGATATATCCTTCAATCAATTAGGAAGAATTAGTAAAAGCACTTTCCAGCATCTAGAAAATTTATCTGAACTGTATCTCTTCGGAAACTGGATATCTATAGTTTCTAGCGATGCTTTCAAACCATTGAAGAAGCTTCGAACTTTGGACTTGAGCAGAAATTATTTAGAGAATATTCCATTGAATGCTTTTCGTCCTCTGGAAACACAAATAAGAAACCTTAGAACTGAAGGTGAGTTATTTATTTTGTAAATTCAGGCTATACTCTCCTTCACTCATTTGATGTATCCATCTTTACAGAAAATCCTTTATCGTGCAGTTGCGATTCTCAAGAACTCTGGGAATGGTTACGTGATCATCAAAAGCTCGTTGAACATACTGATACTCAACAGTTACGTTGTGAACATCCTCCAAAGCTTCGCGGGCGCATATTCCTAGAATTGGATCCAGAACAATTTTGTGATCAGCCTATGGTTATAAAACTCGGCATTCAAGATATTCAACCGTTTTCTGTATTGGTGTCTTGGCAAAGTCGGAATCATTCTGGATTAAGTGGATACCAAGTAGCTTATTATGCATTTGACAGAATGGAAGAGATGGAGGTGAGTAATTGTAGTTTAACCGATTTGTGAACTATTCATTCAATAATAATAATGATAATCATAATAATAATAATTCTTATGAGTGAACATGAGTTTTTCCCTCTGACTCTCGACGTGCAGAGCCAATGGTCTTTGCAGCCGACGCTCTATAATTTGAAGAAAACAAAAATAATAATTAGAATATAATATAATAATTGGGAAATATTGACTTTATATTTTAAAGGGGCAGAATCAATTAGATTCAGAAAAGAAACTTATTAATATTGAATTCGATATTGACATACCATCGTCAGGATGACAGAAGTTACATTTATTGTGATGCCTATTGTTTGGCAAGTTTATCTGAAGCCGTGAAAGGAATGCAGTAGAAAACATTCGATATTGCCACGTTTAACTATGAAAAAGATAAAGTGCTAAGTAAGTAGTGATAATAATTAGAAAATAGACTTTTTATTATTACTAATATGATTAAACGTTAATTCTTTAATGTGCTTGTTTGCTTGGATTTGGTCGATTAACATTATTTTTTTGAATTTATGAATATTAAAAGATGAACACTTTTCCAAATTTGTTATGGGCTTCTTCAAGCTCTGGCAGCGTTGTAAGAAAACCATAATTTTCACGCCCTCCGAACTAACTCAATTGGTGAAATTTATCGAGAGGCATTCGTTGCTTAGCCACCAGCTGACTTCCTATTGGCAAGCACCTGCGAGTGTTCTTCCTCACTTTGTCAATTGACTGACATTGATTATCCAGTAGCATTGGTATTGTTAGTATCAGAGTTTGAACTATTTCGTATCCATATTGAATTCAAGTACGATTCTTAATATCATTTGTTTTTAACAAATACCGTATTTTGAAAAATACCTTACCTTTAAAGTAAAGCAAAAATCAGTTTCTATATATATTATTTTTAATACTTGTATAAAAATAGGTACCGTACGCCATTGGTACATTTTTGACAGATATGCGCCATGTTTCCTCGCCCCTTACCGATGCCTCGTAGCTTCAGATAAACTTGCCAAACCATACCAGATGTTTAATATTTTGGCTAGACCAAATAGTGACCTGTCTTGTGATTGACTGAAATATATATCAATAGAAAAAAGAGAATATATGATATTACAAATATTAAACCTCAGTTATTACTAGCCCTATGGAGATATCGTGGATATCTTTTCATTTAATGATATACTAAACAAAGAAAAACCATGTATGCTGATCTTTACAATTTTTTCTTAAGAAGACAGTTTAATAGTGGAGAGCTCGCTAGATTTATCTGTTTATTGACGACTTCATATTGTGGATCTCTTAAGTGACTCATCACAAATATGTAGTAGAGCTTCCAGGTCTGTGTTAGGAGTTAATTAATGTTTTGGGTCACCTACACTGTGGGCCAAAATAAACGAATACATTTTTTCATTGAAAACATTTTTTTTGTTTTTTGGGCGATTTATTTTCTTTTTGCAGGGCTAATAACCTAACATGTCCTCAACATGACTATAGATTTGAGAACAAAAATAATATATAGGGTCGGACTTATAAAAGAAATTATATAACAGTGCATTTGAGCTCGTTGCAAATGAAAACTGTCTTAGCTAAAATTGTACTAATATGCTTTTTCGGTAGATAAACTATCCAGAACACTTCAGTAAAAAGGAAGTTTTCTGAAATTACCGGATTCGCGAAATACCATTTTTTTCATTAAATAATGGTGGTCACATTTGTAATATTTTACTTTAAGTTTTAAAGTTACTAAACTGTTTTCATAAATATGTTATTTGTTAAAATGTTATTTCGCGAATCCGGTAATTTCGGAAAATTTCTTTTTTAATGAAGTGTTCTGGATAGTTTATCTACCGAAAAAGCATATTAGTACAATTTTAGCTAGGACAGTTTTCATTTGCAACGAGCTCAAATGCACTGTTATATAATTTCTTTTATAAGTCCGACCCTATATATTATTTTTGTTCTCAAATCTATAGTCATGTTGAGGACATGTTAGGTTATTAGCCCTGCAAAAAGAAAATAAATCACTCAAAAAACAAAAAAAATATTTGCAATTAAAAAATGTACTCCTTTATTTCGGCCCACAGTGTAGATGTTTTGCTTAAAGGAATTTATCTTGCTGTTTTAATATGTACGCTCGTAAGTGTTTATTGTGTCTAATTTTGACTGGTTTGCCTAATATAGACAGCACTACATTCTGGACATTTAGGTTTATACTTCCCTGATTTTTTTAATGTGGATATTTTTGTTTTCACATATAACAATTTTTTCTTCATACCTCGGTCGAAAGTACGCACTTTCGTCCCTCATAGCAGGGACGAAAGTTCAACATTTACTCCCTGTGAAAAGTACACGCGTTTCCTCTATAACAGCGGGAGGAAAGAGTTTCTCATGCGTATTTATACTCGTAACTACGACCAGCGGCACTCGCTTCCGACCGGCTATGAAGAAAAATAGTATACACTCCACGGGCCGAAAGTTGAAATCTCGACCCTGCGCGTCATGATGCTCCGAAGCGAATTTCGGCCCTGCGCGTCATGATGCCCTCGGCTTCGCCTCGGAGCAGGGCCGAAATTCGCTTCGGAGCATCATGACGCGCAGGGCCGAAAATTCAACTTTCGGCCCTTGGAGTGTAATATACTATTTACTTACACTACTTCCTGTTTTATTCGTTTTAGGGTTTCGCATCTCATATGATCCCATCCTGGGGATTTTCTTGGTTTTAAGTTATTTAAGTACTCTTTTATATTGGTTATATCATTTTTAACTTTGGAAGTTGTTTATAGAAAACGTAGACATATCTAAACCATACAGTGTGTGAAAGTTATTGAAAAATTTCTGTATCTATAGTAAACAAAATTTCATCATATTCAAAATAATTTACGTTACTATATTCTTGTCTCCACTCGACCTCACTTACAAGTTTAAAGGTTTTGAGGTTGTTTTCATCTCTTATTTTACAGTTTATTTTAAAACATGCTTTAATAATAATGATTATCAATAAAAAATTTTGTTTCCTTACTCCATTAAAAAAATAAAATTACCAACGTGAAAATAATGCTGTTGCCGCATTAAAGAATATAAAATTGATAAATACTGACATATATCTATTATATAACTTTGATATCGCTACTGTATACTTGAAGTTGAAAATTAAAATAACATTATGAAAACTTTAAAAAAACCGGTCCGGCAAAAATATTTCCACAAATACAGTTTAATTTTTTGCTTCACAAAGTTCAGTGATAGCGTTTGTAGTTAGTTAATTTTCAATGCCAGTCTAAATAAAGAATAACCTCCATCTCTAAACTGGATTTATCAACATGTTAGTTTAACGTTATTGTTTTCAGACTTAGTACATTATAATACGTTGTCTGAAATAGGAGTGGGATAATTAATTTGTTATACATCTAATTTACATTTAGATTCCTCTACAGGTAATGTTAATTTATTACGTTATTAAATTTAGTTCATAATCTATCAATAGGCATTTAAGCGCATATCTATATTCAAGTTTGTTGTTACTTTTTGTTTAATACTATATTTATTGTGAATGTTACATCTCTGACAGTTATGGAAAACCGGAAATAATAATCGTGTGTATAATTTTTATTCATTACATGTTTTTTATTGAACAATACAGTATTGAAGATATACGTGTTTATAGTTAAATTCTAAATCCCTGCATATTACATAAACAATGTTCAATAATTTTTCATAATTCAAGGTTTAATGTTTATTTGCCTATCGATTAATTGAATTATTAATATGTTTGGTTTATTTACGATAAAAATACGAAACATGACGATGCAAAACAAAATTTTGTGACGTTGCCAGACTGTAGTTTTTTTCTTTAACTAAAGCAAACTAAAAAAGTCAATCTGGTTCAAAATAACTTAAAAAGATGTTACCGTTTCTTGGTATTTAGTAGTTGTGGAAATAAGGTAACAATTAATTTAAAAGCACCAAAATACTTGTAAACACCAAGACGATGATCGAATAACCAAAAATGTAAAACTAAACTTTTATCAATTGATTTGACAACGTCTTGAAGTTTTACCACCAATTAGAAAAGTAACTACAAATGACGTCATCACATTTTTATCGTAAATTAACCATAGTCGAGAATTCTTATATAATTCGAGAGCAATTGAATCAATATTTTTATTAATTTCTTCCCATGTCATACTGATGAATAGTGCTGGTTGTTGTCTATTCATTTTTATTCATTAGACTTGTAACAAACAATTTCTCATTATGTCAAAGATTTCTATAACTACTACATAATCTCGCTTTCGATGCACTTTAAATTATGTATTTAGATTACATTTATGTCCCACTTAGATAAGAGCAGGACCGTATTTTAATTAATGACCAATCTACCATTCATTCATTCGAATGGGTTGTGCTTTACACTCCAGGCACTTGAACTGAATCTTTGTACCATTTCCCATGTTATTTACTTCCATTCTACAAGCTTTGTGTTTTCTATGTAGGCCACTAGTTTGACTGGGGGGATTTTCAGTAATTGTAACGGTGGTATTATTTCCTCTACAAAGTGCTTCCGCCTGAGTCCATGTAAGTTCTCGATGTGAGTAGGTGTTTAATCATAGAGTTATTTCCTGCACATAGGTTCAATAACTTTGCCCATTTTGTGCAGATGTTTCCTCAGGGTGCAGTGTCCAGTCACCAGGTCGCTAACTGTCTTCAAATGTCTCTTACTCAGTTTCAATAGCCTGGTTGTGAGTTCCTTGTCTACCTTTTTCAGTAAACTCTTTGTATGGAGGTGCCCTCCATTTGAGTTGGTGTTGCCTACCTAGCCAGCTCCCGATTTCCCCTCTTATGCAATCTTTTGTGATTCCACAAAACGGTTCTGGACCTATGAAGTCTCCTTTAGCTAACTGGTCAGCCATTTAATAACATGCTATCCCCTCATGAGCTGGCACCCATATTAGAGACACTTTGTTGTCTCTTGCCAGCCTGTTGAGGGATTCCACCAATAAGTAGATTGATTGTTTAATACTGCTGGTAAAAAAAACTAGATTGAATAAATTCATGGAATGCGCATTTAATTTTCAGACACAATATGGCAGTACCTTTGATAACGTTAAACAATGGAATCGAATGTCCCAGCTTCGGTCTTGGTACATGGTTAGCAGCTCCCGGAGAAGCGAAGGAAGTTGTGAAAAAATCAATAGACATAGGTTACAGATTATTTGACTGTGCATGGGTGTACGGAAACGAAAAAGAAATAGGCGAAGGTCTCAGAGCAAAAATTGAAGATGGTACTGTTGGAAGAAAAGATCTATTCGTAGTTACAAAACTTTGGAATGTCTTTCACGAAGAAGAAAAAGTTGTTCCCGCCTGTAAAGAATCATTAAATAATTTAGGAGTCGATTATATTGACTTGTTCTTAATACACTGGCCTTGTGCCACAAATTGCAAGGACTTCGACAGTAACTTGCCATTTAAAGACTCGAAGAATATAGAATATGACTTTTGCAAGACATGGAAAGGGATGGAAAACTGTGTTAAGCTTGGGCTTGTAAAAAGTATTGGATTGTCAAATTTTAACTCCGAACAAATCACCAGAATTATGAAAATGTGTACGATAAAGCCTGTTATGAACCAGGTAGAAGTGACACCTTTTCTAAATCAAAGCAAATTAATAACAATTTGCAAGAAATATGAAATCGAGGTTATGGCTTACGCTCCGCTAGCTTCTCCAGCTAGACCATGGGCTAGAGAAGGTGATAAAATGCTTTCATTTGATGATCCTAAGCTTTTATCAATTGCTAAAAAGTATGTAAAAACTACTGCACAGGTTGTACTCCGATACGTTTACCAGCAAGGTACTATACCAATTCCTAAATCATCTAATCTTGGAAGATTGAAACAAAATATAGATATTTTTGATTTTGCTCTCACCAATGAAGACATGAAGTTAATAGATAGTTTTAATTGTGGAATTAGAACATGTCCTGCAGAAGAATTGATAGGCAATCCTGAGTATCCGTTTGATTTGATAGAATAAAACTGTAATACTTTCTTGCAATGTTTTATTATTAAAATTTGAACTAGTTGACTATTATTTGTTATTCAATAATAGCTTCACTGAAGTATACCCAACCATCAAATCCTTCATAGATTTTATTGAACCTTATTGAAAAACTAGAGGACAGGTGCGTACTTAGTACAAATACGTCGATGATTAAAATTTTAACAAATTGATACAGAATGGTCAAAATTTACTTATTAATTTTCTGAGTATTGGACCTGAAATAAGATTTTTATTTATGTCAATCGACACCTCTGTGGACAAAGAACATACGCATCCAATTACAAAAAGGTAAAAGGTGGTTGAAAAGTTATAATATAATTGAAAAAATAAGGATTTTTATGACGGTTGGCAGTTTTTTCATAAAGTCACTACTTTACCTTCAAATAGTGGCTTTAAAATTGTTTTAAAATCTAATTTGAATGTTATTGTTATTGTTACTGAACATATTTATACCTACTCCCACGTTGTCTATTTTTCCTATGGATTTGAATGGGGAGTTAA
This sequence comes from Lochmaea capreae, assembly GCA_949126875.1. Taxonomy (NCBI): domain Eukaryota; kingdom Metazoa; phylum Arthropoda; class Insecta; order Coleoptera; family Chrysomelidae; genus Lochmaea; species Lochmaea capreae. Next base: position 16,532,526 of record OX421399.1, read on the forward strand.
ACCGATATTCGGCTTTTGGTATTTTATTAAAGTATATTGGTACTACTTTGCAAAAATTAATTTGAAAATTTTTTAAGCCGACTATTTTAAAAGAAAACTGGAAATTAAGAATTGCTAAATGTTTGCAACTTTCACTACAGATACGTCACCTCACCAAATATGAAGTTAGCCACTTTCTTATTTATATGTTTTATGAATCGATATCCAGTTACAAAAAGGCCATTCGAACTTGAAGTTTGAAGAACTGTCAAAGTCTATGATATATACGAGTGTTTTGGTTTTGTTTACAGTTTATTCGAGTTTGACGTTTAAATATTATAAAAAAAAATGTGTTTACATTTTTTTGGATAAGTTTAGTTAGTTTTTCTCCAACATTTTTTAAGTTGGAATAATGTCAATATCGTATCTTGTTTTGTATCATACTGCACGAACACAACTGTTACAACGCCTGGTAAAAAGTCTATAACTGTATCTGCAGTAACAGTTAAAAGAAAATTAGGGTTTGAGGCTGCTAGAAGAAAATATAAACCGACTAAAACTAATTACTATTGCTGTGAAGATCATTTTGAAGTAAGAATCTTCTTCAAACAAAAAGCTAAAATTAGATGAGCTGGTAGTCCCAAATGAACCTGTTTTAACAAAAGATTCTCATGATTACTATTGCTGTGAAAAACATTTTGAAGTAAGAATCTTCTTCAAACAAAAACCTAAAATTAGATGAGCTGGTAGTCCCAAATGAACCTGTTTTAACAAAAGATTCTCATGATTATGATGTTGGTACTCAAACCTCCACGGCAATGATCAATCAATACCAACAAACAAGTCCCTTAGAAGTAAAAAGTGTTGCTGTTAATTGTTAAATCTGACTATTACAAAAAGAAGCAACTACCTCAACAATGAAAAAGAAATTCTAATAATTTAAGAAAAATATCTAGCACTAACAAAAATAAAAACTAAATACTTGAATACATTAACGAAAATTCCTAAGTCACTAAAACAGCAATGTGACATGAGCATAACCTATAAGTACTTCATAACATAATAATTGTGGTCTTTTGTCAACCCTTATGTAGCTAACTTCTCTTTTAGTGAGCACACGACACGTCAGGAATGGCGGATTATTTAAATCATCCAAAAGTTGAATTTTCAAATCGGCATAAAAACCTTGTGAGACTAAGAATATTAAAAATAATTGATTCCCCATTATGATTTTGTCCACCATTAACTATTAACATTGAGAAAACATCATTATTTAGTAAGTTTAACACCCCATTATGCAAAGTAAAATGAGAAAAATTAAAAAAATATGCTCTTTCAAAAATTGTATTATGGGTTCCTACCACAGGCAGAAAGTGAATTCAAACAAATGTTTGTCATTGGTTCACAACCTATCTGTGGTATAGCGAAAGTGCTGCAAAAAGCAAATAGCAGTATTTGTACAAAAAAGCAGTTTCAAATATAATGAAATAAGGCCAAAAAGTTCATCAACAGGATCAGATCTTATCAAATATCCAATTGGAAGACACAACCATATGCAGGTTTTGCCAAAAAGTTGACGATACCTTAGTGAAGGCATGAACATGCTGGTTTTTTGACAAATAGGGGAGGAAAAACGAAGAGGCCTCCCAATTTTTGGAGAGCCTGAGTTTCAGCCTACGGAGTTTTAGTAATAAGGGATTCAGTCAAAGAACTGTAGCTGAACATTATGGCATGCACAATGGATCTGCAAAAGTAATTTAAACATTTGATATGTTTTTTTTTTGCTAAAGTCGCCGTATTTACTAAATTCTTAATTTAAAATTGAATTTGAAATTATTTTCACCCAAATTGAACACATTTTTCCAAAATCGTTAGCTCCTGTGCTAAAAATTAAAGATAATCTTCACTATTAGACATGGGACACCTTGCATATATTTTAAATGTGTCAATGAGTATTGATATGAGAATTAATGGTTCATAGTGGTGTAGATCCAAAATAAATATGAAATTATGTGTTAAAATACCACTTAAGCTGAATAAACAGAGTCCCAGATAAGGTACCTTCTTTAAAAAATATCAACGGAGCAAATACTTGAATACCAATATATTTAATCTACTGTTGATGTGACACAAATATGTAATGTCAATTAAACATTTCCATCATACGTGTGGCAAAAGCTTTTCAATGTCTATTGATCTCGATAAAAGTACAAACTTTAAAAACATTGATATTGATCTCGGTACAAGTACAAACAGAATCCCATCTAATAATTGTTATCAAAACAGATTTATCTTGTGCAAGTCAAACAGAAAAATAATTAATACACAATGCCTGTGAGCCATGACTGGTATATTTTAGTGAAATTTAGAATAACAGATTATAGAATAGTAGATAATTTGCGGTTTTCATGACAAAACCAACAATGTGTGCAAGACATGATGACTAGCTGAAATACTGAACGCATCTTTTATTATTTGTCGATTTGAGGTGCATCCAAAGAAAACTACCTAATAAAATTATATTTGATTTGGTTTTAACTGTAACTGTACACTTTAAAATTTCCTATTTATGGGAGAAAAAATGAAGACATACTTAAGTTTATATGCACTAATAATTTTCCCAAAAAATTTTAACTACCCTTTTATAATACTTTTGGGTCATTATTAATTTGTTTTGAGTTTATTTTCCATGAAGTACAAATTCAACCATAAGGTCTTTTAATGCCCTTTCAGTTAAGCTTCTTGACATAGGTTGAAAATTGGAATTATGTGGTAAATATCTTATATTATCTTCCTTATAGTTCTTCATGAAATTAATAGGTTCTGCATGTCATGGCTCGAGTCTCTTTTGTTCGGAACATAATGCCGTGAGGATTCCTTAAACCTGCCAAAAATACTTGTAATGCTTGTTATACATGTTTTGTTCGAATACGCGTATATTTATATCGTTCTCCTGGAAAGCTAAAAAGTATGTACAACTTTTCTTACTCTATCGTAAAATTGATAAGGGGGTTCGGTGAACCCTTGCCTTAAGCTATTCAAATCAAGAGACAAGCAAGTTTCGTCTCTAGGGTCACAAAACATTTTTGTTAACTCTTGTTTTATTGTATTACAACCGCTAATATTAATGTTGCAGACCCTTTCAGTTTACTTATGAAAGTTCTAAGAATTATTATATTCTGGTATTTATCGACATGTCTATACTTTCCAAGAAAAATTGAAACTTATTCACATTACCATCAAAATCTGCAATAGTTTCAGCATGCGTTTTGGTAAAATTAGGTTATCCGATTCGTTTAACTTTTCACTAAGTAGTCATAAGCTTTTCCGCGATGGATGCTTTTCGTGACAATCCTACTGACTGCGCCAATAATAAAAATTTATTTTAAAACTTTATTTTTATCAAATGTCAAACAACATACAATTTGAAGTACTAGAAAAAGACTGAATTAAAATGTACCAAAAAGTAGGTTCTCTAACTACATCTTCTTTAACTACGGTTACAGGTTCTGGGATTGGAAGATATGATATGATGTGATTTAACAAGGATAATTATAGATAAACAGAAATAGTTTATGTAAGTAGTGCAGAAAAATGCTACGAATATGATATTGACCTTCATATACTATTTATTGAATTCAAACAGGCGTTCGACAGCATAAGCAGAGGGCAATTAGTACGCGAAAAGAATAAAATGAAAATACCTTCAAAAATAATTCAACTGTGTTTAATGACCATGGAGAATTCGCGGGCAAGAGTGTTAACATCTAGCAATGTTACAGATAAAATAGATATACAAAAAGGAGTTAAACAAGGTGACGCTCTTTCAACAACTCTATTCAATATTGCTCTGGAAGGCGCAATCAATGCCTTGGGAACCCAGAAGACTATAGCACAAAGCTTGGTACAACTCATAGCCTACGCGGATGATATAGCCCTAATCGCATGAACTAAAAAAGCCCTAGAAGAAATAACACTAAAGCTAGAAAACGAAGCTCGTAAAAGAGGTCTACACATCAATCAAGATAAAATCACGATAGGAGACAAAACTTATCAAAAAGTAGACAATTTTAAATACCTGGGATCAATATTAACAACAAAACTGATAGAAGTATTGATGTAACACAAATAATACAAGCAGGAAACAGAGCTTTTTGGAAATACCAACAAATCTTAAAGAATAAACATCTTAGCAGAAAAACGAAAATAAATCTGTACAAAGCAGCTATTAGACCAGTAGTAACCTATGGGGCAGAAATCATGTGCCCAACCAAAAGGAACGAAGAGCAGCTAAGAATTTTCGAAAGAAAAATTATTAGGAGAATAATGGGACCAAAAAAGAATACAGATGGAGAGTGCCGACAATTAACGAATTTGGAGCTTAAAAACATACTAACCGGGGAAGATATAATCACATTTATAAAATCACAGCGGCTCAGATGGTACGGGCACATCCAAAGAAGAGACCCAGAAACCGTATTAAATAAAATTGCAAGCTGGGTCCCTACAATAGACCGTCCAAGAGGAAGACCAAAACTAGATGGCTAGAGCAGGTATACGAAGATGTGAAAAGACTAAATCTCATTGACCAGAGGAAGACTCTTAAGGACAGAGTGCTGTGGAACAAAACAATAAATAACGCGAAGAGACTTAACTTATTTTAACGGAACAATACATTTTATATCCAGTATGCTAATCTATGCGGAGTGATTCACCGCAAACATAGAATCTAAGAGCTTCAAGTTGACATGAAGCAGGCCTTATTCCGACACGGAATATTTGGCCTATATATTTGTATAAGTAGTGCTACTACAACGAAGTGACGCTAATAAAACCGAATGTGTTTACCAAATGCAAGAAGATATTATCCTATGCCAAAAACTAATCATACCAGCCCTAGATTGTTTCTAAAAAAGTGGTTAATTGAAGAAAAAACTTATTTTTTTACTACATTCCTATTACTTTTTGTTCAATAAGTACTATATTTATTGTGAATGCTGCAGTTACGAAAAACCATGAATAATACTATGCGCCTTGAACAAACAACGTGTTACATCAGGGATAGTATTTGAGTGCCATCGAAATTTAGCTAACGCCTTGGTAGATAATAATATTATCCTGAGGTGGGTTAAGGAGCACGACAGGAGCAAAGGTAACCGCATTGCTGATTCTTTAGCCATGGAAGCGGCTGGACTAAGAACTCGTTACACCCATGCTCAAGGGATGCAGTCTTGCCAGGATCAGGGAAGCTGGAGTCGAACAAATATTTGGCGATGACCAGGAAAAACCTACGTTTAACGGTAGAATTTCTGACTAGTCACTGTCAATTAAGGAAATACCTCCATACAATGGGGCTAGTGGACTCTCCTCTATGCAGTATGTGTGAACAGGAAGATAAATCTGTCAGACATGTCTTATGCGAGTGCCCGGAGTTATCGTCAATAAGAGAGTGTGTGTTCGGTGAGTCTTAGCATACACCTGCCGATATAAAGGAGATGTCTCCTAGTGACCTATCCACCTTCCTGGAAAGGACAGTATGGTCGATGGCCTAGGAAGACAACTCCTCGGGAGGATGTGAAATGGGTCACATGTGGCTTAAGTGCTGTCGTCCTAACTAACCCTCCCTACTCAATAACAACCATGAGTAATAATGGTGTGTATTAGATTAAGTAACATTCTAATTTATTAAATGGTTTGTATTGAACATAATAGTATCTGATATTGGTTATTATAGTTGCATTCTACATCCCTGCAAATTACATACACAATGTTTAATACGTTTTTAAGGTTCAAGGTTGAATCCCTATTACGTTTATTTGCCCATCGATGATTTAAAATATTAATTCGTAGTCGAGGATTCTTATCTGATTCGCCAGCGATAAAATCATTTTTTTTTAAACTTTCCTCCATATCATACCGATAAATAGTCCTGCTTGTTGTTAATTTCTTTAGTCTAACTCAAGCTTAGTTCCCTTAACAGGTAATGTTAATTTATTATTTTATTAGATCAACCGTCATTCAAGCACAGAACTGTTTAAGTTTATTTCTACATTACTATTTATTTTTGTTTATTACTATATTCATTGTGAATGTTGCATCTCTAACAAAAATAATAATCGTGTATATTGAATTAAGTAACATTTTAATGTGTTTAATGTTTTTTATTGAACATAACAATATGAAAGATTAACGTTGAATTCTAAATTTATTAAATATTGAACACATTCATTTTGATTACTTCCAAAACAGAATAGGATTAGCTGCTTCAAGACCTGGTTAATTACAAATGATTTTCCCACTCCATTTGACATTGTCACAATTCGGTTTCACATTAATCTAATATAAATAATACAATATTGTATAAACTATAATGTGTCTCAAATTTCAAATCTTATTCACTATTCTATTCTAATTTTGTATCAAAAGTAATAAAGTTGACAGTAGGCTCGTCCTCTATATCAAATCTTCGTACTGTTTCCTTAATTCTTCAGTGCAATCACAAACCGAATTAGAGGTTTTAGCGCAAAATCTCCTGTTTTTCAAAAATGTCTCGCACCAAAAAGTTATACATGAAAAAATATTTCTCAAAACTCTCTGTCCAGGATGCAGCATTCACGCAATCCGATTTTTCTTAAATTTATTAATTTGTTGTGTAAATTCTATTACTCACGTTAAAGGCGTTGGTGTAGAATGTTTATAGAGAGACACACATAAGTAATAGGCATGATGACTGATTTTCAAAAACTGCTCCACGATGTTTTCATATATATACTTTATCTACAATAAATGTTATTTCTCTGAGAAAAAAGTTTTTAAAGGAGAAATTTACCTTTTAAAAATGCATTTTGAATTCTGCGCCAAAACGCAAGAATAGTAATGGCGTCTGCCTGGGACATCATCAATTCGTAAACACTATTTATAGGTGATCTGTGTCCTTCTTAGAACATGAAACAGACTGTTTTATGTCATTGGTAAAATCGTCAAACACTTGACAGCTTGTAGGTTAGAAGTTTATTTTGAACATAATTTGAATCACAAACAAAGGAAATTCAAAACAGAACAGACGTTCGGACCATAGATAGTTCGGACTTATTTATGGTTCGGACAAAAGACAAAACATCAAGGTCAAATTTGCGAAAGTACGACGTCACTCTCTTCTGATTGGCGTTTGAGCTAAGATGGCGGTTTAGTTATTCAGTAGCTTTGCCTGTAGAAATACTTAATTTTCTACACCCGTACTATAATAATACACTTATATGTCCATAATCCGTTTCATCATGAGATCCATTATGCTACTGATTTTTCATAACGATTTAGATTTTTTATCAATAGATAATCGGTATTAAATTATGTTATTAAAATTACAAATTACCATCAAATACTAGATAAGAAATTAGTCAAAAATACTTATATGAATCTTCAACCGAAAATTTGACCCACCTATCTTTTTTCGTTAATTATTTTAATAAAAAATGCACAATTCAAAACATTGGTATTAATAAATTTGGTAACTTAGGGAAGCAATTAGCAACATATTTTAATCTGCCTGATCCGAATTTATATACAGGGCATTGTTTCCGAACGCCATTTAAAACCGTATTAGTTGATGCCGGTGGAGATATTACTGCATTAAAACGTCATGGTGGCTGGAAATCCAATTCAGTGGCGAAATACTACATTGGAAATTTGGTTCAGAATAAAATTAGCATTTACAATACAATATTAAACTCGATTGAGACTAGCAATAATGAAATAAATGTAAATATAACTTCCACTTCCAGATCAGTGGGACCTGGAATAAACTGCAAAAAAAATAATCTTAATATTTTTAAGAAATCGGATTAATTAAAATTATTATTGTCTGATTTCTACTGTAGGCAGATGTAGGAGACTGTGCGGTAAGAACTGGGGACTCAACCCAAAAATGACCCTGTGGTTATACACAAAGGTTGTCAGACCAATGATATCTTAAGGGTCCGTGGGGTGGTGGATAAAGACGCAGCAAGTAGGAGCAATAAGGCTGTTGAATAACACACAAAGGCTGGCCTGCCTGTGTGTTACAGGGGCCATAAAAACTACTCCTACAGCTGCAATGGAAGTCTTAATGAATCTGCCACCTCTACACATATTCATACAAGGTGAAGCGAGATCTGTAATGCACAGATTAATACATAGCCAGCAACATATAAGCCAAACGCATAGTGCTGACAACTGGAAGATAATCGAGGAGCTAAGGGCGGACTACGTAATGGGACAGTCCATCGATGCAATAGCTACGAGATATAGCTTCGATAATAAGTTCAAAGTAACTATACCAAACAGGGAAGACTGGAAAAAAGGTGTATCCATACATGCGGTTTTTTTTTGTATACAGACGGGTCAAAGACGTTAGACGGCGTAGGAGCCAGTATAGTAGGGCTAAAGCAAGGGATAGCCTTCCCAGTAAGCCTATCAAAGAAATGACGGCGATTCACCACTGTGTGGAAGAAATTAAAAGGAAGAAGAGAACATATCGTTCAATTGCCATCTTCACAGACAGCCAAGCAGCGCTAAAGGCACTTAACTCCGTAGAGGTCAATTCTAAGCTAGTATGGGATTGTGTTCGGGCCCTAAACACACTGGGTGAGCGTAGCAATGTTACGGTAGCCTGGGTACCGGGGCACGAGGGGCATAAGGGCAACGAAAAAGCAGATGAAATGGCCAAGCAAGGCTCATAAATGCCATTCGGTGGGCCGGAACCCTTCTGCGGCGTTGCAAAAACCATAACAAGGAAACAAACAAAGAAGTGGGTCGCCCACAAATCTCTGAAATGGTGGAGGAACTCACCAGGACAGAGGCAAGCGAAACAGTTCATATTAGAACACTCGCCAAAATTTACAGCAGATCTGATGGCCAAAGTCAGGAAAACTGTTAAAGCTGTAGTGGGTCTGTTAACGGGGCACTGTAAGCTCAATAGGCATTTAAACCTGATGGGATTGACAAACGAAGTTATATGTGCAGTTTTTGTCACCTAGAAGAAGAAACGGCAGAACACATTCTATGTCAGTGCGATAGCCTGGCAAATGTGCGGTTTTTTGCATTAGGCGAAGAAAAGCCACTGGCAGAGAGCTATATGAAAGGTTCAGTCTCCGCGCTAATAGACTTTTAAAAAATAGTCAGGCTGGAGAATGTAATCTAGAGTTTAGAGGACCACAATAGATCTAAAAAGGTCGCAGTGGATTAGGCCAAAAGCCACCTCATAAAATCTAATCTAATCTAACTGTAGGTACTGTTTTCCAAATATATTTTCAAGGTCTATTTTGGTGTGCCATGTTTAGCAGTACCAGAGATCTGTCATATGCAACAGGGAAATTGGGATTTTTTGCTACCAAAAATTTACCATTTTGAGAAATTTAAATACAATTACTCCCTTTTTCAGCTTCAGAATTTCTTAAATTTTATGATAATCATTGAATATAAACATCATCTTCCGAAATATTTTTGTACAAATTTCATTCTTACGAGCCAATCCCTGGAATTTTCGATAGAGGCTTTTTCCAATGACACAGTAAATTACAAAAAATTATGAAAGTATGATGTTGCATTTTTTTATTAAATTATGCCTACTCACCAAAGCACTTCAAATTATATAATTTATTTATCTATGATATTGAACTATGAGTTCCTACCTAAAAAAATCAGTATTTTTATTAATTTTTTTTATATCATGATTATAAATAGTACCGGTAGTAGTTGAAGTTGTTTCAGTACATTAGTACACGTCGACTGTAATGAGTGTTGGATACAGTGAACATCATTAATTTGTTATAAATCTAATTCACGCTTAGATCTCTCTACAGGTAATTTAATTTTTTACGATATTAGATTCAAGGCATTTAAGCACAAAATTGTTTAAGTTTATTTCTACATTAGGTAATTAGGTAATCGTCTAGAATAGGAGCTTGTCGAATTTTGCCAATTTTTTTTCACTAATATATAGGAAATGTCTTCAGAATAAATGTATATGAAGTGAATAGGGGTGTTGGGTGAGGTGAGGTTAGAAAATAATAGTAGGAACAATAAATAATTTTCACTAGTAATACCACTAGAGGTCAAATTATTTCCGGATTTAATTTAAATTAATTTAATTTAACCTCGTGTGGTATTCGGTAAGAAAATTCCACACCAAATGTGGTTATTTCCAACAACATTAATTTTCGTCTTCATCAAGTACTTGCAAAACATAGAAAGTTTTGTCGACTTGATTATTTAGTTACCATGGCAACTCAGTGAAACTCTAAGTTAGAAATTATTTCTGTTTTGATTTTGTCAAAAACAGCACGACGTAGAAAAATGTTTCGCTTCGGTCAAGAAAGTAAAGAGCATATTCGCCAGAATATTAAGCAGTTGACACCCGCGAATACTAGGAAATCGAAGGCAAGTGTATGGAAGCAGTTTATAAACTTTTGGGCAGAAAAGGCGTATGATTTCGACAGAGCGGATGTACCTGTGGAAGAACTGGCGCTTATTCTTGAAGACTATGCCTTCAACAAGCGAAAAAAGAACTCCGTAGACTACAAGGAGAGTGTTATCAAAGTTATATGGAACTCTACAGCTAAGCAGTTGCAGGAATATTTTTTCGAAAGGTATAATCGCAAATTTAGTCCATTCTCTGACATAGAATTTGTCAACGCAAGAGCTGTAAAAAATGCTAAGCGTCGGAAGCTACAAATAGATCCAACCAAGAGAAAGGCACTATCAGCAGACGAATTGGGAAAGATTATTGAGCTTTGGGACGAAAACACTCCTGAAGGATTGCAAAGAAAATTCTTTAACATTGCTGCTCATGAATTGACCTGGAGAGGAAATGAAGGAGCGGCAGCAACAATAGAATATTTGGTGGAGGAAATTGACAATCAAGGGAAACCAACAGGACGCATTGAGTATAACCCGGTTTTCTCCAAGTCCACCCAAGGCGGTTCAAAAAAAAATGGCCGACAGTACGTGGCTAGTACCGAATAGAGTCAATGAAGAATTATGCCCAGTAAAACTGTTGAAAAACTAATAAGCAAGCGAGACCAACTCATCAAAGCGAATCGTTTATTTTTAACTACAAATCCAAACTGGCAGCACCCCAATTCCAAAGGCTGGTACAAGAACTGCCCGGTTGGACAAAATACAAAATCTTCCTGGTTCAAATCGGCGGCGTCAGTGATTGGAATCGATGGCAACAAGATAAAGATAACAAATAATTCTGCGAGAGCTTCAACTTTAGCCAAAACGGGAATTGGAGAACAGCAATTAATTAAAATAACAGGGCATGGTAGCAGTCACTCCATAAAACCATATCAGCAAATTGACTCGGGCCATCATCAGGATATAATTGACGCAATGAGGTCTGCTTCAACTTCTGCAAAGACATTCCAAGAATCTTTAAATCAAGAACAAGCAACTTCCAATCAACCTGCCATAATATATAATAATTGCGTTTTTAATATAAACATTAATCATAATGGTCCAAAGAATTTCGAAAACATCCAAGCTTGTAGTTGAACTGAATCAAAATTATCATGTGAACAAATAAAAATTAGAATGTCAAAAAAATTTGCTGTAATTATAAACGTCAAAAAAATTTCCAGTATAATTCGCTGTTTGGTTACCCACGGAGAAAAATTTCCACTAAAATTTATCCGTTGCGATGGTGATCTGTCAGAAATACACGTTCTGATTGGTTAAAAATCACATGTGTGGAATTTTCACATATAATACCACAAGAGTGAAAATTTTGTCGGAAAAAATTTTCGATTGTCATGAAAGTTTGTTGCTTGGCAATTTTGCGAATGACATTTTTAACCAAACCACGAGCCGTCAGGCGAGTGGTTTTGGATTAAATGTCATGAGCAAAATTACCTAAAAGCAACAAACTTGAATACGACAAGAGAAAAAATTTACCTTACAAAATTTTTAATTGAGTGGTATTCGACATGACTATTTCACGAGAGAAAAACTAAAAAAACAAAACCTTCAAATTTTGTCAGTTATCAATTTACTCTAGTGAAATAGTCATCATAATTCAACACATCTTGCTTCCCGATCAATTGATACGGATCAAAATATGTATCCAAATAAAAAGGGGGATATTATTCATTATAAAAAATAGAATCATTTGCGCAAGAAAAAAATATCAGTCGATAAAACTGAACCTATTGGTATCAAAATTTTGATAAAATTCCTGTTCTAGACAATGACCCTACATTGTTATTACTTTTTGTTTAATACTATATTCACTGTGAATGTTACATCCCTGACAGTTATGGAAGTATAAAAGTCATATCTACTACATATATTTATTTATATTAATTAGACTTGATAAAATCACTTAGTATGTCAAAGATTGTAAAACTATCTTTATTTATTCAAAAATTGGGATTCAAATTCAAACCTACCTTTCAAAAGTACTACATAACCTCACTTTCGATGCACTTTAAAACATGTATTTAGATTTTATTTACGGCCGATGTAAACAAAAGCAGGACTGTATTTTATTGGAACTATTAATGAACAATCCATCAATAGGTGAATCGATTGTTCAATACTGATGCGAATTGAAAAATTCATTAAATGCGCATTTAATTTTCAGACACAATGGCAGTACCTACGCTAACATTGAACAATGGAATAAAATGTCCCGGCTTCGGTCTTGGTACATGGTCAGCAGCTCCCGGAGAAGCAAAGGATGTCGTACAAAAAGCAATAGACATAGGTTACAGACTATTTGACTGTGCATGGGTGTACGGAAACGAAAAAGAAATTGGTGAAGGTCTAAGATCAAAAATTGAAGATGGTACTGTTGCAAGAAAAGATCTATTCGTAGTCACAAAACTTTGGAATTTCTTCCACGAACAAGAAAGAGTTGTTCCCACCTGTAGAGAATCCTTGAATAATTTGGGAATCGGTTATATCGACTTGTACCTAATACACTGGCCTTGTGCTTCAACTTGCGAGGACTTCGACTTTAACTTACCATTTCAAGGCTCGATTATTGAATATGATATTTGCAAGACCTGGAAGGGGATGGAAGAATGTGTTAAGCTTGGGCTTGTGAAAAATATTGGACTCTCAAATTTCAACTCTGAACAAATCGCCAGAATCATGAAAATGTGTACAATAAAGCCTGTTATAAACCAGATAGAAGTGACACCTTTTCTAAATCAAAGCAAATTAATAACAAAATGTAAGAAATATGGAATAGAGATTATGGGCTACTCTCCCTTAGCATCTCCTGCTAGAACTTGGGCTAAAGAAGGTGATAAAATGCTTTCCCTAGAAGATCCTAATCTTTTATCAATTGCTAAGAAATATGGGAAATCCACTGCACAGATCGTACTCCGCTACGTGTACCAGCAAGGTACTATACCAATTCCCAAATCATCCAAAATCGAAAGATTGCGACAAAATATAGATATATTCGATTTTGCACTTACAAATGAAGACATGAAGTTAATAGATACGAATTTCAATTGTGGAATAAGAACTTGTCCTGCTGATGAATTGATAAGCAGTTCTGAGTATCCCTTCCATTTGGTAGAATAAAACTGTAATACTTTGTTGCAATGTTCTATTATTAAAATTTAAACTAGTTGAGTATTTTTTGTTATTCAATAATAGCTTCACTGAAGTATACCTAACCATCAAATCCTTCTCCGGTTCCTCAGTTTTCTTATCTTTTTATAGGGACTTCCTGGAATCAAAAATAATTGAGTAGTCAAAGATTCGACTCATTTTTAGATCTCTACGCTATCAAAAAATGGTTTGTTAAAAGTGAATAAAGCGATGACATCAAATCCTCCTCCGGCTCTTCAGTTTTTTTATCTTTTCGGAGGGACTTCCTGGAATCAAAAATAATTGAGGAGTCAAGGATTTGACTTAAATTTAGATCACTACACTTTCAAAAAATGGTTTGTCAAAAGTGAATAAATCAAATCCTCTTCCGGCTTCTCAGTTTTCTTATCTTATTATAGGGACTTCCTGGAATCGAAAATAATTGGGGAGTAAAAGATTCGACTCATTTTTAGATCTCTACGCTATCAAAAAATGGTTTGTTAAAAGTGAATAAAGCGATGACATCAAATCCTCCTCCGGCTCTTCAGTTTTTTTATCTTTTCGTAGGGACTTCCTGGAATCAAAAATAATTGAGGAGTCAAGGATTTGACTTAAATTTAGATCACCACGCTATCAAAAAATTGTTTGTCAAAAGTGAATAAAGCGATGACTTCAAATCCTCCTCCGGCTCCTCAGTTTTCTTATCTTTTTAAAGGGACTTCCTGGAGTCTAAAATAATTGAGGAGTCAAAGATTCGACTCAAATTTAGATCTCCACACTATCAAAAAATGGTTTGTCAAAAGTGAATAATGCGATGAGGCAAGCGTGCTGAATAAAAAATAGGGTTGTTGAAGATTTTCTCTTATCAATGTTTCCTCGTCGTTATTATCTGATCTATCCTCGTAGTATTCTGCCGTCGATAAAGCATTTTTCATCCACGCCAGAATAAACACGCCAAATGATTCGGCTAATGGCTTAAAAGGGAACACGGTATCTTATTCCGTCTCTGCTTTACTACCATGGCAATGACAAATTATTATACTGCAAGATGTAATCTTTGAGCTATAACTCAATGTAGCACACTTTCACCCTAAAAAATTCCGCAGTGAATTCAACTCCTTTAACTTTCGTTTCGGTTAAAAAACATTTCACTCTAAAACCGTCGGCCTGGAGACCTCTTCGGGGATTCTCTTAGTACTTACAATATTGTCCCCTTGTGTCGGACTGTTCAATGTAATAAAATCAACATTTTTATATGCAAATTATTCTTATAAAATTAACCATCGTTCTTTATTTTGGGTTATTCTTTTTATCAATTTACTCTGCAAATCTAATTAAAATTTTTTATAATAGGTTTGTTACAACTGGCATTTATGATCCGTTCTGGAATCGTTTCAAGTACTGTATAATGCGCAAACTCGAATTTGTGATGAACACATCAACTTTATCACCCTTTCCAGAAGGTACAGTTTATATACCGTCCCAAGCAGTCCCAAGAACGATACTGTGAGCAGTTGGACCGCAAAAGAAATACAGCACTTGTACGAACGATACCAAAAACAGTTATATCGCCAGTTGGAACAAACCTAATAGTTTTATTATCAACTAGATTGTATAAAAATAATTAATAACACTTAATACTGTCATTCCAAATAAATTATATTAATACAGGATTGACAGTTCGCCGGGATTTGCATATATTTTTGGTTGAAAATATTTTAAAAACAGTTATTGTCGACACAGATTTGTACCATAGACACGAACTGTACAACCAACCAGCGACAGGAAAGCAGCTTAAAGCGAAGATGAGTTATTAAAACAATAGAAGAATTAAGCCGTTTAGAGTCAGAGGATTATTTGCTAAATTGTCTGTATATGTACAAACCATTCCAGAGCATCTCCAAAATGATTACAAAGTATCATTCTTTGACAATTTATTCTCCTTATCGCTAATCTAATGTGTAGTGTGCGGGAACTAAGAATTTCCCAAAACTTTCAATAATATCATACATTTTCTCCTTTATTGGGTATAATTTTCCGGTTACGATAGCCAATTATTATGAACAGCTAGAGTTGAAAACAATTAACCCCAATTGACCTCCGTTTTTCAATTATGTGTTGCTACTTTTTTTTCGTGACATATAAACACATACCATGCATATAAAAATCTCGCCTGCGTGGAAAAATATCTGGCATACATAATTTCCATTCATTATATTAATGCTATGTCCACTCCTGTGACATATTATAGCTGTACGTGACTGTTCACTAGCCAGAGCCGGAGAAGGGTGAAATTTTAACTGTATAGGTCCTTTCATCAAACATGTATGTATATAATGTTGTGTTTCTTAAAAGTTTTTCAAAGCCTCAGGAGAAAATTGAAATTTTATCATGGTATTTTGGAGGTCACTCACAAGATCAGCGGATTTGTCCCCGAATGATTTCTTTTTATGGAGTTTTTTAAAAAATTAAATTTATCAGTACAATTTTAAACGGGCTCAAAATTTGATAGAGTTAAGTGCGAAAACTGTCCAGCATTGTGCAAACATTATACCGAATCAGCTCAGAGATACAAGATTATCTTTATTCAATAGATTCGGTTTCTGTTTGGCTCAACAAGGAGTACTATTTGAACCTTTAATTCAATAATTTTTTAGTTTTAGCATTTTAAGTTGTTTTTCGGAATTTCTATATCTATATAGAGTAAATTTAAGACATTTATAAAACTTTATAGTACCTATTAGATTTGAAGTGGTTATTAGTAACATTCAAATCTTTTATAGTTTTCAGGAAACATAGCAACAGCTTTAGCGAGTTTTTGACTGATTAAACAAAAAAACGATTGTACTCTATTTTGTATGTGGGCTATTCATAATTTCCAGGGAAAAATGCAAATGAAGATTTTTTTTCAATATGAGTCAAAAACTCATGGCTCCGTATAGTTCTCTGGACCCGACATTCATTAATTAAAAAATATATCATGTGAGAATCAGATTGAAGATTCAACACATTAACTTTGATTACTTCCAAAACAGAATAGGATCGCCTGTCCTGCATTAATATTAATACCTGGTTAATTGCAAATTATTTTTCCACTCCATTTAATATTGTCACATTAATCTAATATAAATAATAGAGGATTGTATGAACTGTAATATGCATCTATTGCATCTAGCTGTGTTTCAATGATATTTTGAAATTTTAAATGTTTTCCACTATACTAGGATAATTTTGTATCAAAAGTAAGAAAGTTGATCGTAGGTTTGTCCTCTATATCACACCTACGTCCTATTTCTTACTTTTGTCCAGCTTATATATTTAATTACTTTGCCCGCTTAATTTTTGATAACTAGTTTGATTCTTCAAGGCAATCCCAAACCAATTTGGACCTCATTGCCTAAAATATCAATGCTCAACCACGAGATAAATAATCTCCTGTTTTTATATGGTTTTTCCCATCCTCTTGTACCACTAGAAGTATTTGGCCTTAGATCTTTCTAGGGTCTAAGATGAAACATTTCGTTCCAATGAAATGTATACACTATTTCTACCGCATCCAGAAGTTATACATACAAAAATATTTCTCAAAACTCTCTGTCCAAAGGGAAATATTTGACTTCATTTTTTTAATTCATTCACTTATTGTGGAGATTCTATTACGTTAGAGGCTTTGGTGTTGAATGTTTATAGAGAGACAGGCAAAATTGAAGCAGAATTATTCAGGTAATAATTGGTTGTCTCTCAAAAGCTTTATATTAAAATCTAGTTTGCTATTTGGACCCACTGTCATTACACTTAAATTATGTCCATGTGTCGTACGAAAGCGGTTAGTATACAATATGTCTAACGATAAAGAGGACGTGTTTGCTTTTGTTTTGTTGGCAATTGACAAGGCAGTACGAGGGGAGACGAGGCGAGAACGCTTCTCTACGAATACGTGCCGATTCCGCTTTGTCGACAGGTCCCAAAATGTAGCCAAAATGTCTGCTGCAGGTAAACGTACTCCCGTTGTATTTTTGCCTCGTACGCTACGCTGACAATACGATACATGGACACTGGGCCCTACTGAACATATTTATATCTACTCACACTTTGTCTATTTTTCATTCCTACCAGTTTTAATTATGCAAAATAAAATGAGGAATATTAAAAAAAAGTATGCTACTTCAACCACGACGAATTTTATACCTTGCACCTTTTGAAGCAAACATTATGCACTAAGCAGAACGCTACTACGCTTTGGTTAGTGAGGCATCTTGCTTTGTTTACTGTTGAATATTTTAGTATAGTTTTCCATATAACAGACTGCGACTCTCCAGACTTAGCATCATCTTTGCCTAGAGATAAATTAATTATGTTGTGCTGCAGATTTCTATTATACACTTATAAAAGCGGGAATAATGAACGTTCCTGATGTTAATCAAATTTTGTGTATATTTTATTCTATTAACGAATTTTTATGTGAACTACGCAGTCGAATTGGATCTCCAAGCTGTCGGAGAAAACTTTGTTCGGATTTCGGAAATTTGAAAATTCGAAAGTGAGGTTATATTCAAAAATACACGTGCTAAGTGAGACTATAATAATAGTAATAGTCCTTGGTCTTTGGATGTCCGTAAATTTATTTCCATTCAAATCTCCGTCCTCTGTATAATCTTGCTTACCGAATTCGCTACCAACTACTCTATTCTTAGCGGATCCCAACCCGTTTTGTCGTCTTGTTTGACCTCTTTGAATATTTAATCCTAGTTTTCCATTTCATATGTTGGAATGTTTAGCGTATATCTGATAAAAATATGATGTAGAGACCATAAAATGTTGGTCGAAACAATCCAGGACACGTTACGTTAGACGAATGTAAATATAGTTTCACAAATGGTTGGAAACGTGGAAACAACACGGAAGTTGCAACAAATTTTATGTACCTACGATAACAAAGATTTAACAATATGATTTAGAGCCGCTAAATTTTTATGTCAAGCAAAGTTTGTCTCTGTTTTGTAGCCGAGTTTAATTAACAATTTACGTGATATGATTTAAACAATGATAAACAAAGCAGAAATTAGCTTACAACCCATCGTCAAAGGCAATCGATACCTTTTTGGTAATTGTTACTTAGGTCCTTCAAAACAGTCTCAAAATGCGTTGTTTACAATATAGGGAGAAGAAAAAATAAATTTCAAATTCAATGAAGCCTTTAAATTATTAATGCTGGTTGTCTAGTTGCAAAGAATGATAATAGTAGAAGTATAATTCAGTAGATACATCACAATGATATATTATAAAATTCTCTTTAAGGAAGGAAAACTTTCCTTTATTTCCCGAATTTAGAAAATTACCTCAATTTTTATTTTATATGAAAATAAGAAGATTTAGTGTAGCGTTCCGGAAACAAGCTGTGAGGTGATGGAATCGAGTTTGTAACAGGGTGTTTTCTTTTATGAAAAATAGAAAAAAATTTAACTGCTATTCGAGGAAAGAAAACATCGTATCTTTATTTTCCATTGGAACTCAAACAACTCGGAGAACAATACTAACATTAAATGGAGAAAACGGCTAAGATTTTACTCTTATAATATTTTGTTTTCGTAGAGAGCCACTACAAATTGATTCCTTGCTTGCATTCATAGTTTGGCATGCATCTTTGCCATTTCCACAATTTTCACCGGTTCATTCTTGTCTCGAGTATTTTTCTTCAACTTCCATTTTTTCTAGGTCTCTCCCTATTTGGTCCATCATTCAAATACAATTTTAAATTAATCACATTTTACTTGTTTATTATTAGTATTAATATCAACATTTATGATTATAAGCATTTCCTTTTTTGTTTCTTCATATTTCACTTCCTTTCCATTAATCAAGCTTGTAGTTGTCATTGGTTCCAGAACGCATAGTGCTTTTTTATAAATCTGTGGAAACAATGAAATGCTGCTTTCGTAAGGACTAGTACCAAGAGTATCTTCGATCTTCCTTGCGATATCAAGTTTATTAGAAATATAATCCTCGATATAACTTTCTGCTATAGAGAAGCTTTTCCACCCACCAAGTAGTTTAAGGTTTTATTAGCCAGTATAGTTGTGACGTTCGCCTTATGCAATTGCCGCTATGAGCTTCTGCGTTTGCCAATAATGAAGCAACTCTTGAAGGATATATATAATATATATATATATATATATATATATTAGCCTATTCATTTCTGGTGAAATGATTGGCGCTCAATCTTGGAGCTATAGGATTCCTTTATTGCGGTGAATCACTCCGTCTCTTTTTCTTCATAGTTGTTTGTGTTTTTTTGCCTTGTCTACAATTTCTCTCCACTTCTTCCTGTCCTGGCACAGTTTATTCAAGTTTCTAATTTCAAGAGTTTTAATGTCCTCAATTATTTGATTCCTCCATTTTTCTTTTGGCCTTCCCCTTGGTCTTGTTGTTTGTGTGGTCCATGCAGTGATTTTTCTTATTAGCTCCTCTGGTTGTCTGCGATGAATGTGTCCCCCAGTCATTGGGCTTTAACTACATTAACGATATCTTCTCCTTCTAGAATATCTTCAATCTCATTATTTTATAGGCTCCTGTACTGATCGTTATCTATTCTTTTGGGACCGTTAATACTTCGTATGATTTTCCTTTCGAATATTTTCAGTTTTTCTGTGTCCTTGGCTGTGAGGTACATTGCTTCCGCTGCATATGTTACAATTGGACGTACTGCTGCTTTATATACTTTCAGCCTTGTTTGTTTACTCAAATTTCCATCTTTCAGTATTTTTTTGTACTTCAAAAACATCTTATTGCCCATTAGTATTCGCTGGGATATTTCCTCGCTTCGATTGTTATTGCTGGTAATATTTACCCCTAGGTATTTAAAGACTGACACATTTTCGAAACAATTTTCCCCTATTTTTATCTCTTTTATGTTCGGTTTCTCTCTTCTTGAGCATATGAGGTATTTTGTCTTCTCTTCGTTAATTTGTAATCCTCTTTTCCCTGCCTCTCTGATGAGAGTTAACAATGCGTTTTCCATGCTTCTCTTGTCTGTTGCCATTAACGCTATATCATCGGCATATGCTACTATCTGCGTTGAAGCTTGCGCAATTGTTCGACTTATTTCAATCTGCCTTACTGCTCTGTCCAAGGAAATGTTGAAGAGTGTGGTGGATAGGGCGTCTCCTTTTCTTACTCCTGTTTCAATCGAGATTTCTTCCATGACTCCTCCTCTTGTTATTACTCTTGCCTTTGATTGTTCCATAGACGTTTTTGTTAATCTGATCAGCTTTGATGGTATTGCCAACTCTTTTATATCCTGTAATAGTTTACTTCGGGAGACACTGTCAAATGCTTGCTTGAAATCTATAAATATTACATATTATTTGAAGGAACTTTCGACATATGTGAAGTACATTTTTTATTACTTTATTACTGTATCGTAAAAATACCGCAGGTTTCTTTCCCTTGCATCTTTTTGACTCGCTCTTCAGATAGGCAGTGAGCTTATTATATTTTCCAATGTCCATGTTTTTATAAACCTTAATAATGGCCAGCATCGAGTACTTCGACTACATGGATAAAATTGCATACTTATTCTTCAAATTTAAGAAAAGCGATAGCAGTGCATTCCATTCATTAAATTTGGAAAAAAAGTTTTCACAATGTTCCCTGGACTTCGCAGGCAATAATTGGAGAGCTGTTCCTTCAGCTTCCCAAGGGATTATTTCAGTACCAAAATCGCTTTTTTACATTTCTCGATAAATAATCCCAAAAATTTTTAAATAAATTTTAATAATTTTTGACATTGTCAAATCACTTTTTGATTCTAAATGACTGTACATTCATGTCTTAGTTGCGTTTTATCCACTTAAACAAATTATACACTTATACAATAAATAACTATTTTTCATATAGAAGCTGGGAAAACCGCAGCATACGGAAAACCAAAGTTTGAAAACTCGAAAAAACTTTCGTCATGAATCTGTTCTTTTCAGTTACTGCTGATTACAAACACAAATAACGAAACAAAAGAGAAAGTTTCCAAAAATCGATTGACACAACATCAAATTTATCGGAATCGACACAAAAGTATTTCCACTGGAGAGATAAGTTACTTAAAGACAGTTTGTCTTCCACGAACAAAAGAACCAAAAAAAAGACAGTGAATTGTGGAAAGCAATTATTTTTCCAGTGTATTAATGCCTAAGTCCGAATACCCAAAAGTTTTATCCCTCCATCTCTGCGGTTTATTGTTGGCAAACCATGGCCCGAATATTTGTCAGCGTAGATTTGTGATAAAAAGAGCAACAATCAGTGGTGGAACTCGTTATAATTATAAAAATAACAGTTATTTTTAATCTGGATATATGGTAGCCTATTGTGATTTCAAATTTAC
This sequence comes from Lochmaea capreae, assembly GCA_949126875.1. Taxonomy (NCBI): domain Eukaryota; kingdom Metazoa; phylum Arthropoda; class Insecta; order Coleoptera; family Chrysomelidae; genus Lochmaea; species Lochmaea capreae. The sequence continues at coordinate 16,554,463 of OX421399.1, forward strand.
AACCGTATACAGAGATTATATTTGAATCATTTGACGACACTGTTGAATATGCGAAATAATTCGTTAATATATACACCATTTGTCGACCTAACCCTCGTAGCTTTTCTTAAATTTATTTTTGTCTTGTTTTCATTCAATTTCGGTTTGGCCACAGGGATATTCCCTCCTCTACGTTTCTCTTAGCCTCTTTCATTAGCATTTTGAGGTGAATTCTGTAGAAGTTTCAACCACTTACTTCTAGAAATTGGTTCTACTTTTTCAAAATATGGAAAACATTTTTGATAGTTGACCTTGGAAATACTCCACCGAATGATTCACAAACTTTTTTTAATTTTTCTCAAGATGTCTGCTTTCAATAGCTGTCAAACACAAACTAAATAACGCAACTTGATCCAAATTTGACAGTAACTTATCAAACTCGCGTCTCATTTGCAACAACTTTTTTCTTTTGAATGTAAACCTTGAGAAACCAAAATAATAACTGTAAAAAACGTCATCGTTAACCAACATAGCACACAAGAAAAATATATCTATCGGTTATCCTTTAAAACTTTGTTCGATGCGTACCAGAAGAAATTAAGGACGTTTAATTACTTTAACGAGTTTAGTTGGATGGTATTAGTACTACAAACGGTTTATAACACTACTAATCGATTTATTATAAGCTTTTGCCTTTCAAAATATTGATTAGTGAACTTAAGATTTAAGAACATTCTTCTTAAATTATATTGTCGCTTTTAGTTTACCACTTTCGGATTAGAAGCTTATAGTTAGAAGCACTTGATCACGGTGATTTTTGGGTAATATAGGCCAGGATTTTGTGTACTTTTTTCACCTCAACTTTGTTTTTCTACTTTATCTGAACACCTTATCGCTATAAGTTTCTAGTCCAATAGTGGTAAACTAAGAACGACCTTATTATACTTGAAGTTTTTAAAGAAAACTCCAAAATATAATGTTAGAAGAAGTTGCACAATTAATTGTTATTTTTGTTGTCAAATAAATGTGTCTGCTTCATTGTTACACCCTATATAATTATGACTTAAGGCTCGTGTTCACGAGCAAGTAAAACTATCGCAAGTGACTTGCTGAGAGTGCTTTCACCAACACTTGTCGGTGTAAAGACTTGCAGCAAGTGAGATTGCGGCAAGCTCCACCGCTTCCGTCAAGTACTTGCAGCAAGTAACGACTTGCAAGTGTAAACGTGTTGCGATGGTGATCTAACAAGTTAGTATTAATTTCGAACCGATCTGAAAGTGTGCAGATAGTGTTTGTGCAAGTAGCCAATAAAAAATGGATACAAAAGCAAAACGCTGTTGGACAAAAGAAGAGACATATGCTATAATTGAATCAATTCAAGAATATCCAGAACCCTGAAATATAAAAGCAAGAGAGTACAGGGATAGAAATAGGAAGCAAAAAGCTCTAAAAATTTTATCTGAAAAATACACCACTACCGAAGGGGAAATTCAGCGAAAACTACATAACCTACGCACTCAGTTCAATCAAGAATGTAAAAAAATAAAAAAAAAGAAGAACAGGCGAAGGTGCGGATGAAGTGTATACAACTTCTAACATTGAATATGCACCTAAAGTGGGTCTTCTTGCTATCCATTTTCTAACCCATATTCTCTTTGTCTTGGTGGACTTGTTTTTCTTATCTTTTCTTCTTTTCATTAACAGCAGTAGGACTGCTGCAGCTATTCTTCTTCGACGTGACATGAACTGTGTCTTCTCTCTACCAGAACATTCAAAGTACTACACTATCTCATGTAAACGCTGCTGCAAGAAGTTGCTAGATAATGTAAAATGCCACTCTCAAGATAGCACTTGCCGCAAGAATTTGGCAAAATTATTTGCTTCGATGTACACGATTGCCCAAGTTACTCTAGGAAGTACTTGACCAAGTTACTCTCCCGTGTACACAAAGCTTTAGACCGTTGGAAAGCATTTTCTACGGGCTTGCCAACGACGTATCGCAAGTAGGGGGCAGCCATTTAAATTTTTGTCGGTGGGGTAGGTGGGGCATAGGGAGTTTATGGGGGTGCGCTTTCTCTCATGTCATTTTATTTCCCGCTCTACCCTAGAAACGGTTTTGATTTTTTGTTGGTATCTCTTTTTTTTCACGAGATACAGCCCATTGTAAGTTTTAAAATTGACAACCTGTATATTAATATCTTCGAATTATTATTATTATTCTATTTCAGTAGTTATTTTTGGTGTATAACGTTTATATTAGATTTTCAAATTCTTATAACAATTTCAAAAGGTATTCCATATCATCGTTGACAGACCAATGAATAACAAGGATTCTTTAATATGCATATTTAATATATAGGGTGGCCGGACGAAAATGAAACAAAGCCATTATCAGGAACTGAATCAAAATTTTGAGAAAATTATCGATTTTGGATCAATGTGGGACACTTTTTTGAGGTATTTTTGACTTTTACCCTCTAGCGGGGGTGAGCATCACCTCATAATACTTAAATGGCATTGAGGTTCTTGTTTTTCATCAGCTACATTTACAATCTCTTTAAACTTTTCCACTAACTCTAGAACATTTTTCCTACTGACCTGTTTATCTTCATATTTTTTATTAAATAACTAAAGCGTCATTTGTACACTTATTGTTCATAAAATAAAGCGAAATTATATCTACCCTATCCGCAAAGGCATAAATAAAAACACGATTAAACAAAACTTCGCTACGATATACGATTCAGCTAATTTCACGTTCTTTGTGTGTCCGTATCGTATCGATTTTCTTTTTACAAATGTGATAAAAAAAATTACAAAAACAATGCAAAGCAAGAAAATAAACATTTAAACCATGGGCGTACTCAACGACCCATTTTAAAAAGCACTTATTAGGTCAAATTTTAAAATTTAAATACTATTGTAAAGAGAATTGAAAGGTTTTTAAAATTATACCTTTTTCATTTTTAGGGTTCCGTACCCGAAGGGTAAAAAACGAACCCTAGCTATTACTGAGACTTCGCTGTCTGTCTGTCCGTCTGTCACCAGGCTGTATCTCATGAACCGTAATAGTTAGACTGTTGAAATTTTCACAGATGATGTATTTCTGTTGCCGCTATAACAACAAATATTAAAAACAGAATAAAATATTTTTTTTGTTCGTTTTTGCTCGATATTGATTACGGCAATAGGTAGACGCTTGAAATATTCACAGAATATTAGTTATATTATTCATTTTAAAAATATATAATCAAATTAAAATGAAACTAGTATTTAAGGTGTGCTCCCTTATAACAAACGTGATTTTTTTCCAATTTTTATAGATCCTAGTAGTACGGAACCCTTCGTGTGCGAGTCCGACTCTCACTTGGCTGGTTTTTATTTTAAAACGTTGACGCATGTCCCGATAATGGCAGTGTTTCGTTTCCGTCCAGCCAACCTGTATATACAGAGCGCTGGGATGAGCCCCCTCTTAGCTTCTCTATTTTCATATCATTAGAAAAAAGCTTCGCCAGGTCGATTTGTGAAATAATCATAGCATGCTTCGATATACCAGTTTCGAACTGTACTTAATCCCTCCTCACGGGACATGCTGCTGATTCTATGGATATATATGAAAATGAGATTATTTTGTTATATTTACATTTTTATTATAATCCAATTTTTTTTAACTTTAAGTTTGTATTAACTAGGGTTTATTTTGTTACAGATTCGAGGACGAAAATTGGACCGCTTCTCGCGATCCATGAAACTATCAAAACTATACCCGGACACAAAATATCTAATATGCGTCTTGGCACTCGGGAACTGGGTCTTCAGTTCCAAAGAAGCTCCACAAGGCTTACGGCGCTCCGTTAACGACTCTCATGATTTGGAAGTTTTCGCGGACGCCATGCGCCCTCTATTAGTAAATTCTCCAACCAGTCGATGCGCGGAAGTCAACACTTTAGGAGCACCTGATAGTATGCACGTAGGAATGGGAATATTACCCGACCACTCTATGAATGCTCAGTCCATTTTAACTCGCCGTCTCGGTCTTATTATTGGCTGTTGTATGGGTTTTATAGTGTTTATAGGGTTAGTGTCAGTTCTCGGGTATCTTAAAATAAAAAAACAGAGGAGAGCAGTTAAACGGGACCAACCTTTGCCACCCGAATACCTGTCGTACAGACATTTTTCAATACAGAGTGGGGAAGCCGGTGGACATCCGCATTTCATAACGAATATGAACACTACTGTTTTAAATTAAAATTGGCGGTTGTAGACTAATACAAGTAATAAACACAAGGTGTATAAAATATTCTTGTTAATTTCCTTGTTGTCTTCATATACTTTCTGTTAATCAGTCAGTTTTTGTTCAAATTAGTATATCGTTCTTCTGGTAAAAAGCATCTAATTTGAAACGATATGTTCGTTCATTTGTGACACGTTGGGCGCCAAATTGTAACGACACTAACGGAGAGGAACTCAATACAGAACCTTGAGGTACCCATAGAAATAATAAACATAGAATAGGCAACCTACAGTCGGAAGCGTCCACGCAATAAAATTGGTGATACTGTCTCTCTCTAACATCGCGTGATGCACATGCGCGAAGACTGTACCACCACTAACCTTTTAAGAATAGTAAAAAGAGAAAGCAATACCAAACTGGTTGTCAATCTCTTTCTAATGGGTGGACGAATACGCTTACACGAGTCCCTATGGCATGCCTATACAGATTGCGAAAATTACATCGGAACCCTCGGATTACACAAGTACGACAGAAAAACAGCTGAAAGAGAGAGAAAGAATAATTATGCGCTGTCATTAAGGCGTGTACTTTGTTTCACCTTAGGGGTGTATACTTATTTCCCGAGACTGGCCGAATGCTCATTGCCCCCCTATTTTAACCGCTGTTGCCAGAAGCGCAGATTAATTTGTACAAATGATATTTTTGTCTCGTTATCGTTGACTTTTTTTCGAAGTCATGCACAATAGGTAAAACAAAACACTTTCATCCGGCAGCATTGTCTTTTACAGAGAGAATTCACATTTAAATTGTTGCTATTCCTAGGTCTATTCGCTACAAACGTTGATCACGTTGAAAGCGCATGCCATTGTATTTGGAAGTAAAACATTTACAATATGCCTTCATTAACATACTTAACCAGCGAAAAAGTACAAATTGTAAGATGGTATTTTGGAGGTCATTCGGCTAATGCAATCGTTAATTTGTTTATTGTGGCATTTGAAAATCGCCCAATTCCTTCAAAGTCAACAATTGTGAAAATAATTAGTAATCTCGAGAAATATGGATGTGTTTCATACTGTAGAAAATGCCAAGCTTCGGAAGATCCAATCGAACGCCCAATAAACGATGAAAGGCAGACTAGAGAATTGAATGTTTGTTTAGCAGTTGAAACAGGACAACCATCTTCTTCAAGACAAATTGCTGTAGAGGTCAACATGGATAAGAGAACTGTACAGAATATTTTAAAACGGAACGGGTACCATTGTTACAAGGTTCAGACAACGCAGGAAATATTTCCCGAGGACAATATCAGACGAACGGATTTAGAATGGATTTAGAATAGGTGTAGGTACCTACCTACTTATTTTATTTTTTCAATTTAATTTATTAATGGAAGGGATTTTTAGTTTATTAATTATGGTTCTCTCAAGAAATGCTGTTTTATATTCAAGTTACAATGGCTCAAATAATATCCTATTGTAGTTAGAAATTGTCAACTTGGTCTGAAATGACCATGTTGACAAAAATGAATTTTAAGATGTACAGGTTACGTAATAACGATTGTATTTTTTTATTTCTTTAACACCCTCACTCCTTCCATGTTGGTTGCATACTGAATACCACCGTTATACCACCAACTAGTGAATTCTCTCTGTAAAGGAGCATTCGGCCAGTCTCGATAAATAAGTTTACACCCCTAAGATGAAACAAAGTGATGACCGCGCACAATTATTCTTTAACTCTCTTTCATATATCCTTGTCGTACTTGTGTAATCCGAGGCGAGGGTTCCGATGTAATTTTCGCAATCTGTATACTATATGTGCATTATCTTTATGGAGGTACCACCCTTGCTGGTAACTGGGGATGCGAGAGATTACCATTGACAAATACTCTTAGCGAAAAGTTTGATTCTTGCTAGATCATAACACTTGCACCAAGAAAATGTTTTTGATGGAAAAAGCCTCTAAATGAACAAGCAAAAAAAAACATAAATTATATTAATCATATACAGAACGTCATTGAATTTTGTTTTATCATAAAATCTATAATAAGTGAATTTTTGTAAACCAATGCTACAAAACAGGTATAGAACGCTACTGAATTGTTTCTAATTCTACCGAAAAACGAAAGTAAGTTTTCCAACACAAAAACCAAAACGGCATATGCCGAAATATTTTATTACTCCTTCACGTTCGCAGTATCCAATTGCTTTTTTTTTGTTAGACTTGCTTTTGTATGAAAAAACAACAAAAAACAGTAATAGATAATCATATCAGTGATAATAAAAAAGAGAGCGGTGCAAAGTGTTGTTCGAGAAAAAACTTTTTTTATCACAGTAGGTCTCGTCAATTAGAGACGCATAGAAGTTTCTTAAATAATAAAAAGAGACAGTAACAGAAATATAGTCCGTACCCATTTAGAGGATCTGTATGAAAAAGTTGTTTTTGTCATTTTTTTCTTATTTTCCACTAAAAGCCATTAATTTGTTTCGTTCGAGAAATTTCTTACGAAGAGTTTCGAAAATGGGAGAAAATATTATTTAGTGACGAAATTGAATGTGTTTCGATTGGCACATAATGATAATATGAGTTTTTGGTGTAAATGAATATACAGTGTAGTGTAATAAGTTTAACAAAATATACATTTTTTACTGACGCACTAACAAAATGTATAATTTACTTAGTATTCTAAATGTAAGAACAATACATCAAGTGCGCCTCAGTCTCAGCAGGATACTAAAGGAGATAATATCATCACGCGGAGGTTTGTGCGAAAGCCGATGTTTTAAATTACTTTAATGAAAAAGTGCTAACCGACCCCATTGTTGGCTAATAAAAACAGTTATTTAAATAAATATAAAAGATTTAATTGGTTAATTTGATTTTTGATTAGCAAACTGCAACCAAATAATATGGTATGATCACATCCCATAATTTTTTAACTCATAATATACGATAACTACTTTTTTAAATGAAACTAACCCTTGCCAGATAAACCACATTACGCAAAACATCTACTTGATACCAAACATTCATTAACACCAAACACAGAACTTGTCATATTTTGATTTGTTCAGTATTTTTGGTAGTTTTCGCCTTTTTCAATTAATTTTTCGTTTTCAAAATGCCTTCCTGGTATAATGAGAAAGAGCAAAGTTTAATTTTGAAGTGGATTAATTACTTTTCAAGAGAACGAGATGCTGGAATGCCGCTTTTACCGTTAAATGCAGTCCTGTTATCATAGATCTGAATGAATCGGACTTCTACAATAATGATGAAGATGATTTTGTCAGTGATGAAGCTTCGACCTTGCATATTATTTCATTACATGCTATTTCAGTTCACCTTTCTTATCCGTTTGTTCGCCCGCAACGCATAAAGCAAAATACAATTTTTGGCATTACTTATTTATTCATACAAACACACATCAACATGCATCATTGAAAGCAATTCTTAACGTTGTGTCATTGATTATAATTTTGAGGTTAAGTGTAAAATAACATTCAACTAATATAAGACAAACGTAAAACTGCAGAATACGTAACGGCAAAGGATGGTTAAACAATTTCTACAACATGTATGAGTGGAATATTCAATAACATTTTAGAATTTTTATCAATTTTCTCATTAAATTCATAAAATAGTGGAATTAACTAGAAGCAGTTTGTTTCATTTAAAAAAGTAATTTGAGTAGTTTCAAAGTAAGGGTCCAAACAGTAAATTCAAACATGATTAAATTTACACTCAACTATATTAACAAAATTCAATCAATATCCATCAAACGTGTAAACACGTGGATATAATGAGAACCTTCGTTATTTTGAAACACGCCCAAGAAATTGAAGTAATATTTCCACCAGTTCACACTCAATCGTTACATTCAAAAGTTAAAGCTTTCTTCAGCTGACTTCAGTCACACACAAAGAAATATAAATAAAAGGAAAATCATCTACTAGATAAATAAATGTCAACGAGAAAATAGTATCTGAAAAATTCAGTATGTAACTCCATAAAATAAAGAATGGGAAATGGGCCTGCTATAACTTCTTGTTTTACGTTACTTATTTTTCCACTTGTCATCTTCTTCATTGTTTTTAAATGTGTAGGAAGTTTGGGTATTTCATAAAAAGATGAAAGGTGAGTTACACGATTCTTACGTATTTTTCTGCATCAGAACTGACAAACATACTAACCTACTCGTACTTTTTCTATTAGTTGTCATATTAAAATGTGTCTAAGTTTCTTTTGTTCATAAAATAGTTTATTAAGTACCAATTGTTAAAAACGTTACTTTATTCACGAGTTTTCTGATGCACGAGTTTAGCGAAGCGGAACGAGTTTCTTATGAAACGAGTGACTGACGATGTTTTTGACACTAGGTGCTCACTATACTTTTTCTGCGCCCGCAGGATCTTAATTATTATGTTATATTTTAATTATATCCACAAGATGTCAGACAATGACTGACATGTCATTGAAAAATCAAATACAACAGAACTACAAAATTATCACGGAATATTAAATATACAAAATTACAGATAATACACTTGAAGTGACGTTTTCAGAAACAAATGATAAACGAGATGTGACTTTTCGCGAATGTCAAACACGTGTTTTAGTGACGGAAGTAGAAAAAACTTATTTCTTTTGGATTTCTATTATTGATTTTAATTTCTTCCACCTCGAGTTATTTTTTTAGTGTTTTAAAATTTCATTGCAGACGGTCTAAGAACAGTAGATTTCCGTCATTAAAATATTACAGTCCGGAGAATCGGTGATTTCAAAACACATAAATCGTATTGACATTTATCCAACTATTGGTAAATGATGTGGATGTATCAAATGAGATCGTGCCACATAGTTGTTAAAGTTTTCTAATGTAGCGTGAAAATAATAAACGGATGATTTATTTATAAATCTATACCCAAGCTCAATGAAAAAAGTTTTAAATTAGCATGACAAGAATTTTTTTAGTTGAGGCATTGAAACGTAGTAGCGTTTCAAAACAATAACTAATCATCACTCTACTATTGTACCAATGGAATAAATTAATTGAGTTACTTTCGAGGCTCAAAACTGAAATAATTAAAAACCGTCTATTCAGAAAAATTGTTAGACATTTTTATAGTACGATGTTATAATATTACGTTTTTAAATGTATATATTGTATAAGTTAAATCTTACTAAATGTATATTAAAATTGGTTTATGAATAATGATGTGTTTCATTCAACAATAATCTTGTGTTGAAAAAAATAAAATGTTAGACATTTGCAGAAAAACTTTATGAAGATATTCTGGACACAACTTACACTACCACTACACCAACGTTAACCCTTTACACGGCTTGCGTTCCGAATGAAGGTCCCTTTAAAATTTAGGCCGTAAGGTTGGCTAAAGTTGGTCGATTTTGCATATGGCGACCAAGTAAACAATAATCATCGGAAACTGATTTACTAGAGCTACTCGAAGATAACACAAACTCTTCCAGTACTACATTAATCATTTCATTCTGTGGATCCATTATCTTTTTTTATAAAAATCAATTAAATTATTAAACTGCTCACTAAGTACTATTTCATTAGTTTTGTAACTGTCAGTAACTGATGTTTATATGGCCTTATGCAATTTTGACCAACTGTAGCCAACCTTACGGCCTAAATTTTAAAGGGACCTTCATTCGGAACGCAAGCACGTCTACACATTTCGATATCCAAGTTATTTTCTTCGAGACTTCAAGGTCAAAGATATAATATGGTTTCTGAAAAGCCTAGATCTCCTCGACGAAAATGTAGATGTAGATCTTATACGTCGCAGTGTGGTTAGGCAAACCAGGCCTAATGTAAGCTGATTAGTTTATTTTGTGGATGATTTGTTAGGTCTGAGAGTGAGAGAGACCCTGCATAATATACTCTGTTGTCTTATCACATTCCAGACGAAGACGACACGTTGGACATCCCGACAATCCAATTCTTACCAAGAGTTTTGGAAATTTTGCTCCGCATTTTTGCCCAACGATTACCCATCTCGTTGTGCAAATTTATGTTAATAAGACAGATTGGTCTACAAACTGGTATCATATAGAACTTTTCCAAGGTAAATGTTTCGTCAAGTCAACGAAGTAGGTAGGTTTGTGATTTACGAAACTCTAGCAGAGTTGAATAAAAGAAGAGAATTGGGATAAAATATTACACTTCACTTATGTTCCACAAGTTCGGTTTTCTCCAAACTACAATTTTTCAAACATCTGCTATGAATTTGTTCGTTGTTTGTAGTAGGTAATATTGAACAGTAAACTAAAATCTTCAGGAAGTGAGCAAAAAGTTCTAGTCGAGTATACTTTTTCAAATAAACTAACTAAACTACTTTTAAACAAATATTTTGTTACATCTAGCTTTCCAAGTTATGAAATTAGTTAAATATATTTATAAATCCTTGACTTTTTTATATACTATTAGCATAGTATAACTTTCAGAGTAAGTTGGAAAACTCCGAGTTTGCTCAAACAATTAGACTTGTTCGGTACGGTTTCATGCGAAAGTTTAGTGTAAATCAGTTCAAAAGGATGGAAACACAAGTAAGTAACTTCCCTAATTGAATGGTGTTATTTGTAGAATTAGTAATATAGAAGCTGACACCATTTTGTCCTGAATATTCTATGTAACATTACACTAAGCGAAGAGTAAAACTCAAAGTTAAATGAGAATCATATTATATGATTAAACACATTTTACAATCCTGTTTTGTTATATTGTTGAATAATATATGAAGATTTAACTAATTTCAAAACCGTTTTTAGGAAAAAAGGAACATTTCCATCATCCACTCTGCCTATACTTTGTAACACTTACTTACAGAAACATCTTATTTATATTATTACCTTGATTTTGTCAAAAAAATTAAAATTGCTTAAGAAGTTTTGAAAAATTAAGGACTGAAAGAAGTTTATACAGATTGTGAAAAAGTTTGATAGATCATACCATTTACACGACACGACACGACAAGGATAATATGAACAACACTGAAAGAGAGATCAAGAATTATTCTATTTGTATTAGATCAGTTCCATCTACCATAGCAGGTGGGCGTGTAACCATTGCCATTTTTACTTTTAACCGTTGTGTTTTGATAGAGGGAACTGATCTAATTGTGAGTTTTACACAGAACTATTCTTGTCTCTCTATAATTTTGATGTGTGATCAAAACTGAAAGAGATATTAGCGTGAAATACTCCAATTTTGAACGTTCTACGCCGTGCCTGCAAGCTGCGTCGCAAGCTCCATTGGAATTTATTCGAGAACCGTATTTACCCTGAATCAGTAAACAGAAGATGGCAAAAGGTGACAGGTTCGTCTACAACTCTCTAGGTATATGGCTACTGCCCCCATTGGTTGTGTTATAATATTAGAAGTTAAATTTTAGGTAGCGAGCCAGCTTTTATTTTTCCTTTGTCATTACAAGGATTATTATCTTAAAGATATCTGATATTTTTGGTCAAGTCTCAATTGTATTTCAAATTTTTTATTTAATATAATTTTCCTATCGAAACAGGATGTCTATGTCAAGTATTTTTATTGAATATCTACCTGTATCATCCAAGTTTCGTGTGCATAAGCTAAATTCATCTTTCAAGCAAATAAAATTTTTATTCTATAACGAAAACTCGAACAAAACGGAAACCGATAAAATAGATATTAATATTAGCCCACTGTTACTTATTTTGGTTCATAACTTCAAGGATTACTCTTTACTCCATACAACGAAGCCAGGCCAAGTACTAAACTTAATGGCAACATAAATAACGTATTCAGCTCCTCGTTAGCAATACAAAATGAAAGTTTAATAAAAGTGAATTATTACGAATATTAAAACTAACTTATTTTGCCATGAATTCTAACCTCCTCGCCTTTACATCGCAACTTTTTTGTATTATTTTCCACTTCGTGCCTTTGTATTCTTCACTAATGAAAAGCTAACTCTGAAAAACTTTCAAGCATGCAGTTCAGATTGTAACGAGTTTATAAAGAAGTACAAGTATTGTTAATATTACAATCACTGCCTTTTTAATAAATATTCATCACGATGCAAAAAATATAATTATAGTGCGTTAAACTTTTCTACTTACGATTATTGTCTTCAAAACCTATTTACTGTTTATGTGAATAACTAGCCAGAAAATTTAATGTACCTACATCAAATCTAAAAGAAGTTTGTGAAAAATGTCAGGCTGCAATCTTGTTTCTTCTAGCTTCTAGAGTTTCTAGAGTTTAGAGCATATTTTTTATGCCAATTGTATTACATGGGCTGAAAAGTCCCGGGCCTGAGACATAGATGGCGCTAGTTTTATTGCAATCGCCTGTTTTTCAGTTAGTACTAACCTTGAAAAGACAGCTGTCAATTTCACACTGCTTCTTGATGGGCAAAAATACCTTTCAAGCGAAGCAATGGCTTGAAAAGTGTTATGGGGACTCATCTCCATCAGAAAAAAACAATAAAACGATGGTTTGCTTACTTCAAACGTGGACGTAGAGATACCGATGATGCCACCAGAAAACATCAAAAAAATCCACAAAATCGGTTAGAATGATCGAAAAGTGAAGTTGCATGAGTGAGCTGACATCGTAAAGATATTAAAACATGTTGGCTTTATATTGCATGAGAAATTGACTATAAGAAAGCTCTGTTCAAAGTGGGTGCCGCGTTTCCTTACTGTTGTCCAAAAACAAGAACGTGTTGATGCTTCTGAGCAGTGTTTGACCATGTTTAAACGTAACAAAATGGAATTTTTTGGTCGATATGTAATACTATAAATAGAGTCCGCATAAAACTATCCGAAAAGGAGGATAACATTCTATCGCCATACATATGTTTTCATCAATGACTTCCAAGGAGTGGGGAGAAACTGTCGGACTAGTCGTACAGTGCCACTGGCCAATAGAACTATTTACTTACGGGTGAAAAGAGAGGTTAGGAAAATTCCGACTGTTTTTTGCAAATTTGGCACTGATTTTCACAAAAAAATATTGTTTTTAATTATATCTGTACGCACACCTTAGACAAGAGAGGAGAGAGGACGCGTAACTAGCAACCTAAGCAATCATAATAAACTGTGCCTGGTTACCGATCGTCCGCCATTAGATTGGTGACTAAAGCTTGTGTGACACCACGTCTGTTTTAACCAGTTTTTGTGTGATTAATAACTGAAAAGAACTTTGATAGGGAGTTTTTTACAATGGTTTTTTGTGCTGCATACCAGTGTAAAAGTAGTAGTAACAAAAAGGAACCAGGTATTACGTTTCATAGGTAAGTAAAAAAGGCACAAAATAATACTATTTTATCATATTTCAAGTTGTTTTCTATTATTAATCAATTTTGTATTTATATAATGTACGTGTCTCAATTCCAGAATCATTATTATTACCAGTTGAGTTTGTTTATTTTATGTTTTCATTCAAGTTTTGGTAATTAATCAGTTTCAAATCATAGGATAAGCAATAATTCCCAGAGGCGTGCGGTACGATTTGTAATAATAATCTTTATGAACGTGTTAAAATATACTTTTGATTATTTTTTATTATTGTAAATGCTTGGTTTTCATTTCCAATTACCTAATCAACTTAATTTTGGTTGTTTTTTAGATTTCCTGCGGATCTTGTAAAAAAAAATCTTTGGGTTGAGGCAGTGAAACTTGAAAATTGGACACCGTCACCAAATGACAGATTATGTTCAAAGCATTTTGAAAATCGGTTTTTCTATCAGACCGATTTTAAAAGACGTTTACTAAATTTAGCAGTCCCTACTATATTCCCAGAATTGCCGAAATACATGCAGCCAAAGAAGGTGAGTACATTCCTAATATTCTAAATTATTGTAATTTTATTGAATTACCAAAATATAAAGGGTGGGGAACCATAGGTATAATATAATCATAATTGTTTGATTCGCGAAAAATTACCTATTGGCTTTGTATAAATGAAAATATTTTTGAAATACACGCATTTAAAACTTAAACCACATGTATATACATAATATTCTTTTTAAAAAACATATTTTTGCAGTCGGTGAAAAGAAAAGCATTGCAGCTAGAGTCCGTACCAGGTACTTCAGCTCCGCATAGTAGCCAAGCACAAGAAGAATCTTCTCGAAAAAAACGGCTGAGGAGACAACTTTTTAATGAGGTGCAAAAGAACAAAGAAAAAACAAGAACAATAAAAGTTTAAAAGCAGAAGCTTGAAAGATACAAAAAAAAAGTTATTTCGTTAAAATCACTTGTTAAAGAGTTGAATAAGAAAAATTTGATATCCTCTGAAAACATGTTAATGTTTGATAGTACGCCTAGCATTACTAAGGAACCGCAAAAGCGCAAATTAAAAAAAAAAAAGTAAATACTCACCTGAGCTGCGTAAGTTCGCTATTACTTTAAGTTTTTTTTCGCCTAAAGGGTATAACTATGTGAGGCAAGTGTTTGATACTTGTTTACCTCACCATAGCACTATAGGTAAATGGTTCAGAAATGTCAATGCTGAGCCAGGGTTCAGTAAAGAAGCGTTTGGTGCTATAAAAAAATATGTCAATTCTTCTGACAAACCCTTAATTTTATCGCTTATTGTTGATGAGATTTCACTTAGACAATAAGTAGAATGGGATGGAAAGAAGTATCATGGGTATGTAAATTTTGGTGTTGATTTAGATAATGATTTAACGGAAGTTGCAAAAGAAGCATTTGTTTTAATGGTTGTTGCTGTTAATGCATCCTGGATGTTACCTGTAGGCTATTTTTTTGCAAATAGTTTGAATGGAAGCCAAAAATGTTCAATTGTTTCACAGTGTATTCAATTAATTGATGAAACAGGTGCACATTTGATTTCACTAACTTTTGATGGTGCTCCATCAAATGTGACAATGACTCACATGCTAGGCTGTAAAACAAATTTTAATATCTTGAAACCTCATTTTACTATAAATGATAAAAAAATTTATATAATTTTCGATCCTTGTCATATGTTGAAGTTAATCAGAAATACATTTGGTGAAAAAATAATTTTAAAAGATGGCGAGGGCATTTTTATAAGGTGGGAATTTATTGAAAAATTAGATAAATTACAAAATGCGGAGGGTCTCCACTTAGGAAATAAACTTAGAAAGGCTCATTTACATTTTTCTAAGCCAAAAATGAAAGTCCGTTTAGCAGTTCAATTACTGAGCCAATCTGTTGCCGATGCATTAAGCTATTGTGAAAATGAATTAGACTTGGAAGAATTTCAAGGTTGCTCTGCAACTATTAAATTTATAAGAATTATAAATAATATATTTGACATATTAAACAGTAGGTCTCTTCATTCACCCGGCTTTAAAAAGGCTCTTTTTGAAAAGAATATTGAATCCACAAAAAAATTTATAGAAGATGCCATTGAATATATATCAAAACTAGAAATTAATAATGAAATAATTATTATCAATCCTAATCGAAAAACTGGGTTTATAGGCTTCATAATTTGTTTAAAAAATACACTTTTGATGTATAATGACTTGTTGTGTGAAGAAAAGAAATTAATCTATCTTCCAATGTATAAAGTTAGCCAGGATCACATTGAACTATTTTTCTCATCCATACGTTCACGAGGTGGTTGGAATAACAACCCCACTTGTAGACAGTTCACTGCTGCTTTTAAAAGATTGATAGTTAGAGCTGAAATTCGAGAGGGGGGTTTGGGTAACTGCATTCCATTAGAGGAGATACCTATATTGGTGGGATCTAGTCAAAGCCAACCTGAAAATAATATTAATATGAGTCACTCACGGCTTATAGATAGTGAGCCCCAACAACATTATTCCCTGCAAAGTTTATGGAAGGATCATGAGTATATAATGAATCCAGCTGTAATAAGCGAATGTTCACATCAAATTGTTGTATATATTGCAGGATTTGTTTCTTGGCACTTACAAATAAATCGTTGAAATGTGCACGCTGTTTAACTGCTGTAATAGGGGAAAGAGCCAATTTCTTAAATTCCTTAATAGAAAATCTCGAGGAGGGCTAACATATCAATCACAGGATGTTATAAATATTTGTAGAAAGGCTGAACATTTTATTAGATTATATGAAAAAAAATGCAAAAGAGTGCTTTTATAGATATTTTAAAAAATAAAATTCTGCATCAGGCCATTGAGTCAAACTGTTTTTCTGGTTTAAAAGACCACGCTGCTGAGAACAACAACAACCACATTTACTTTTTAATTCAGGCAATAATCTTAAAATATTTAAATATAAGAATTTATTTTATTACTAAAAAAATATCGGAAGTTAAGGACCCCGTACGTCAACAATATACGAAATTAATATTATTTAAAGGTCAGTAATACACAATAGTTATATCAGGTATAATATATTTTTAGTTTAGTTTGTTTAGTTAAAATTATGAATTAGTGATTTTAGTATTAATTACCTACTATTATATTTATTTATATTGTAATTGTATTGTCTAGAAATAAAACAATTTCCTTATTTTCTTATTATAGTTATTTCCAGCATAATGTTACGCCTCTGGTCAAACCGCGTTGATGCCTGAACGGAACACGTCGCTTGTCACATTACGAGTCCTCTCTCTGTTTCTCTAGTCTAAGACGCACTCACACAAATATCAGTTGAAAAGACGAAAACAAGAGCTTCAATAAACTAGGAACCTTGAAACTTCGTAGTAAATTCAGGTAAAATTGATAGTAAAATGGTTTCCGCCCTTTTCTCGGTATTGCCATATTTCAGTCAGACAAAATTATTAACTTCGTTTAAACCTCAAAAGTTTCAAACAAAAACATATTTTATTACATAAACTACTTAGGATAATTATTTTAAAGTTGTTTTTATGTAATTTCTTAAAATTACATTTTTATTATGTACGTTTCTATCGTGTCCTATAATTCAGTTGTCTCAATTCAAAGGAAAAGTAAGACATCTGGCAAAGGATCGGCAAGTTACCTTATAATGTGATGCAATGTTGGGTTCACTTTTAAATGTAAACAAATTAATCTTTTTAATGTATTAATCTGAGGTCTATCCTTTGTATTTTGGGAGGGCCTAAACAGTGTTCCGTAACGCCACTGCTTTAATCAATCATCAAACCTCGTTATCGTGTATATTTAAGAGAGCGTTCAGAAAGTAAGAAACTAAACAAATCCAGAAAGGAATGATTGCAAAAGGTAATCAGAATTTCATATATCTACTCCAACCCTTCGACTGTAAAAAATCCTCAGCCGCAAAAGTTAGCTTATCGCTACTAAAAAGTGATTGTAACAAAAAGCGAAAAAAAAGCAGCCACGTTAAACCATTAAACGTAGGATAAAATAAAAAGTTTGATAAAGTGGCACAGAGGTGTACTGGCTCATTTTAAATTTGAACGCAAAAAATAAATTTAAGTAGATTAGAAGTATCTGTTCGGATCTCGAACATTTGCGCTTAATTTTTATTTTATTTCCGTCAGCGGTGAATTGACATTTCTCGATCGGTGCGCTTACTGACAGAAATAAGTAAAAAAAATTATGTTACGTCATGAAAGACGGTCGCATAAACATTTTTGTAAGATACATTGTATTTTTGACAGTTGATGCCCAGAAATTGTGTATTTGTGTAATAAATGTTACTTGTGTTAGTTGTCAACCATCTTCATTTATGGAATCCCCAAGAATAGGTTTCAAGAAAATTTGATTGTCAAAATTTGGAGACGATTTTTAGTTAAAGGGCAACGCTCTACAGAATCGATAATAACAAAATTAAGTTGTACCTAATCCATATTATAGGCAAAACTATGTTACTTGCATAATAAATGTAATATAACTTCGCTGAATATTTCATTATTGAACTATTTCACTTTGAATAAATTCATATGATGAGGACCTCATGGTAAGAAGTTCATGCTTTAAATTATATTTGTTTTTGGAAATATTGACCGGTCTTGAACTTGCTCAGTCAGCAAGATTTAGGTAATTCAGACAGGAGTAAAATGTTTTCACTGAAAATAACCTTTTTCTACTATCACTATTGAAAGTCGTCTTTTGTGCCTTAAAAAGCAACTGCAAAGTTGATGTTTTCCGCGAGCTGTCATAATTTGACTTTATTGACGCTCTTAAGCAGAAAGTAACTTTGGCGCACTCCTAATTTTATTTGTAGATAAAAGAGAGCTAGTGGTTAATTTTGGTGTGATAGTAGAAAAAATCTTGTGTGTATTCCCAAGCAGCATTATTCTGACTTCCGACTTAATGATTACTTAAATCAACGTTGGTTTTGGGTATTATTTAGTTGTTTTCATCAACGTTCACCGATAACGTCAGTTCATAACTTAATCCGACGTTGGAACTTCGAAGTCGATTAGACCAACGACTACTCGACGTCAGCAAATCGAACGTTATTTTTTGTTAGACAGACAACGTTCATTTTTACCTTTTTCGTGTCTTTGGACTAATCTGGAACAAGACGACGTTCTAAGAACGTTTAGATCCGCATGTTACAATTTTGGTCATAAAAACACGCCTAAAACTGTATGTTCCTATTATTTGACCTACGGGCGGACGTTTAAAGGTAGTTCAAATATTCGCACAATCCATTGACATAATAATATAATCTTTATATGTCAATGGCACAATCTACAACCTAACCTCATTTTTTATTTATGTATTAATTATAGATTTTTGTCATAAAATATAAACATGTCCGAATTAAGAAAACAAAACAGGAGCCGTTTAGACATTCATTGACATTTCACAGAAAGAGATCTATATATACAACTTAGCTGGCCTTATAGATTTACCAAATAACCATCAAGTGAGTTTGGAATAGTTGTTTTGTCCCTGATGGTGTTTTTAATTTAGTAAGTCTTATATATTATTCAGTAACTGTAAACCTTTCTAGAAACTATTATGAGACAAACATAAACATTTAACAGTGTTAACTATATTCCGCTTTGACACAGGTTTGTTTTCGTGTTTACCTCCAAATGGTTTTATCTATTAACATAGTTCTAAAATGATATATACCTTAACTAGTTTGTAGAGTAGCCTGTGTCCTGAAAGAATTTGTAAACCAAGGAACCCAAGCCGTTTTTAAATCGAATAAATACCACCTTTAAAAAATGATCCATTTTTAGGTTAGAAGCGAGGATATTGTTAAGAGGTTATGATTTTAAAAAATGACTGGACTGGTCGTCTTTTCGTCGCTTTAAGCAACGTCCGCTAGGTTGGCCTTGCGGTAGTTGGAATATTTAGTCATTGGGCCATCGAGCCAACTTTCAACAGACGTTGTATTCACATACCGTCATTTGAACGTTTACTAATCGTCTGATGAAAAGGAAAGTCGGAAAAGGTCGCAATTAGGTGTGGAAAAAAGGTGTTCCTGTCCAAATAGGTAGTAATCTGGTATAGATTAGGTCGCTTAACAAAATCCACCATGTTGGCATGTAACTGATAACTGATTTGGCCGCCATTGTTTGATTCACGATGAATTTATTTAAAAAAAAACATATTCTAATGAACTTTTAAAAGTTTTGAGACCAGCATTTGTGTTTCTGGAGACTCTGTATACTATTTTTAAATATAAATGCAGCCATATCAAGAAAAATAATAAATGGCATAATTTTTTTTTTCGCTTTTTCCTAAAAATTCTTGAGGCCCGTTTGTTTTTTGCCACAATATTGGCCGTGGTTTATCAAAAAATTGAGCTTCGTTTAAGATTTTTGTTTTGCTGGTAATAAAAATATGTATATTATACTGTTCATAATTTACATGACTTAAACTAAGAATCAGATTGTTAGTTAAAAATACTTCCATCTTTGGTCGAGTTTCAAAGACTTCCACATTTCTTCCAAAATAAATTACTTAAATTATACTATTAGTTGTGGGAAAGTCACAAATCCAATACCTAAAACGAAGTTGGTTTGCGCAACGTTACTCAACGTTGGATTTGGTCGAATACATAAGACATTCAAAGTCAGTGCCGACGTCGTAACGACTCGAATTTCTATTCCCCATTTAGGTGCAAATTTGGGTCGTGACGTCGTCATTACAACGTTGGATGCCAACGTTGGGTTGTCTAGCCCAACGTTATATAACTATCTCGCAACGTCCAAATGCTGCTTGGGTTTTGGTACTTTCGACAGATTGCAACTTTCTGTCTCGACTACGTAAGTACTACTTTCTGCTCTTGATACACAAATAGTTATTTGTATGCTTAGGCCGCGAAATACGTTTTTAACGTACCGAAAGAACAGTTATCGCCGAGGCCGTTTGCGGCCGAGGCAAGATAATCTTGAGGTCGTTAAAAAGTTTCGCGGCCATGGCATACACACTATTTTTCGTGCAATCGTTAAAATCATTAAACTAGATAATTGTAAATAAATATATCATCGCTCTAAAATCAACAGCAGTTTAATTTATTTAACAATGTGTGCTATGGAAATGATATGTTTCAATATATACAAAATACTTTGACAGTTCTTGCTTCAACTTCTGGAGTAAATATAAGTAATAATACAAACTGTAAAATTAATATTAACATTAATTCATCCTAAATAATATAAGTACTCATGTGTTTGTTGGTATTCAATAAAAAATAATCCTTGTCTTTGTAGTATTTTAGAAATGTCAAATTTGGAAGTGATATTCGTTTGGTTTCGCAGCCGTTGCTATGGGTAACGGCCGCGAAATTGAATTTCGCGGACTGTGTTGAGAACGCGAAATACTGACTTCGCGTCCGATTGCACGAAATAGCTATTTTCACCTACATTACTGGAAAACCAATCATATCAACACCCAAAAACGAGCGGTATAATTTAGTAATTAAATGTCAGTGAATGCAAGGTTTTTGTTATATTTTCCCATTTATTGGTTTATTCGATAGGCCTGAACTATCAATTGCCCTCGCTTCGCTACGCTCGCTCGTGGATCTAATAGTCTCGGGCTGCTAAAGCTGATTTTCTGCCCTTGTGACGCAATATACTATTTAATCTAGCAAGAAAGCCATTAGTAATGTATGTAGGTAATGGTCAAATGTAGATCTTAAATTTCCTCGCATGAAATAGAAACAAAGAACTCTACATTTTATACTTGTTTCAAAGTACATCATAAGTTTACTCTCCTTTCTTGTATAAATCCATCTCTGTGGAAACCCAGATAGGATGTTTGGTGATATAACGATCAGAGTCCTTGTCATGTTTTCTTTATAAAATGCTTTTTATGGAAACTCAGCTCTCAGCTTTCGGCAATGGGCTTTTTTCAGAAGCGAATCTCAACCAACGTTGGATAATTGCTTTTTGACATGAATTAGCGTTTGGTAGTATCCAGAAAGTAAATTAATTTGATAGTTTCATGTGAATACGTGAATTTTGAGCTACCAGAGGCTGCGATCTTCGAATATATTTATATTCGTTAGTAATTTATAATGTTGACGATATTAAATCGTTAACGTCGTTAACGATAATATTGATTGAACACACATAATATATCAAACTATTGAAATTATTGAATGTTTAATATGCAAGTATGCATTTACTCAGTTTAATCCGAAATTTATTTCAATCGATCAGTTTTTATCTGAACAAATATTAACATTATCAGTACACTGAATATTTTAAGGTTTCTACTAAGATCTAGTAGAATTTTATACTATGGATTTAACCGTTAAATAAGACAGAACAAATAGTATAAACCAGAACACAGAGTGAGAAGCTGCAAATGCATTATTCATATATACAGACGGCTCAAAATTTACTCCAGATCACTAAGCCTGAGAATTAAGTGGGGAATGGGAAAAAACACCAGCGTGGTTCAAAAAGAACTGGTTGGTATCTCAATTGCCACAAAAGAGAACTAACCAGAAAAGGAATTTCTGGCAAAAACATAATAATCGGCACTGATAGCAGATAAGCTCTACTAGCCTTAAACAGATAAAGTATTACCACAAGGCTAGTATTAGAGTGCCATCGAGATTTAGCTAACGCCTCGGTAGATAATAATATTATCCTGAGGTGGGTTAAGGAACCCGACAGGAGCAATTGCTGATTCTTTAGCCAGGGAAGCGGCTGGACCAAGAATTCTTGGACCCGGCGACACCTACGGCCTACAATTGCGGAACTAGGTAAACGTTACACCCATGCTCAATATCTAAAGAGATGGTATGAAATCAAGGGATGCAGTCTTGCAGGATTACCCTGGGCGACCCTGGGAAGCTGGAGTCGAAAAAATATTTGGCAATGACCAGGAAAAACCACTGTCCACTGTCAATTAAGGAGACACCTCCATACAATGGGGCTAGTGGACACACCTCTATGCAGGATGTGTGAACAGGAAGATGAATCTGTCAGGCATGTCTTATGCGAGTGCCCGGAGTTATCGTCAATAAGAGAGTGTGTGTTCGGTGAGACCTGCCGATATAAAGGAGATGTCTCCTAGTGACCTGCCGATATAAAGGAGATGTCTCCTAGTGACCTGCCCACCTTCCTGGAAAGGACAGGATGGACGATGACCTAGGAAGACAACTCCCCGGGAGGATGTACAATGGGTTACAAGTGGCCTGAGTGCTGTGGGCCTAACTCATCCTCCCTACTCTACAGATACAGATGGAACAATAATGTATAATCACATCGGAGATCAGAAAATGTGCCACTCTGCTAAAGAAACGATTTAAAAAACCTTACGCCTCTGTATTAACCGTATGAAGTTATCAGAAATATTTTGTACCGTTATTTATTTATTGTATCGATCAGTTTGAAAAATAAGAAGTCTTACCCGAAGGAACAACAAATAACTTACCCCCGCCACATATAGTGTTATTTTTTTTGGTTATTCGCTTTGCTCGCAGCCTTTCCAGATTTTCCAGATTTATCAAAACGACGAACAAAACTTCCGGAGGACGTCAGCCCTCGATGGAAATGGATTCGAGAATGTTCGTACTTGGATGTGGGAAATGAACCAGGATATCATGAAATACAGAGCCAGCCTCCGTTACGACATTTTTCTAAGGTCTAATGGCCGTGAATTTATTCGAGGTGACTGTTGGAAATGAATGCCGTTTATTGGATGAAAATTCGGAAATAACGTACCTACCGAGGAAAAGTTGCTATATCAATTTTCAATATTGAGATGATATATTTTTTCAAACTTGACACTTCCACTGCTTATTAATAGTTAATTAATAATTATCGTAATAAAACTTCATTTTGAAGCGTTCTAGTTTTGCGTTTTGAATGTTAATTAGATATTTTGATAAAGCACATATAAAATATATACACTGGTTTAAATATTTCCTTGAATGTAAAAAACAACTGGCACTGGCGAATGATGAGGATCCTAAGAATCTACCAGTAAATAGTGGTTTACCCTAAGGCTCAGTGTTAGGTCCAATTATGTTTTTATTATTCATTAACGATATCACAGACATCCGAATAAATCGTATATTCATTCACCTTATCTGCTGATGAGACAAAGGCGGCCATTCATTCATTCGATTGGGTTGTGCTCAACAGCCCAGGCACTTGAACTGAATCTTTGTACCATTTCCCGTGTTATCTACTTCCATTCCAGAAGCTTTGTATCTTCTATGTAGGCCACTAGTTTAACTGGAGGGATTTTCAGTAGGTAGTTGTAATGGTTGTATTATTTCCTCTCCAAAGTGCTTCCGTCTGAGTCCATATAAGTTCTCGCAGATGCAGAGTTTGAGTTTCATCTTAGAGTTCACATTTCCTGTTACTCAGTTTCAATAACAAAGGGGGCCAATGTTACTAAGGCACGCACACACACGTGTCTGTATGAAAAAAACAAGAGCTAGAATTACGTGTTACGTGCTTCATTATTAAACTATAAATGTTAATATAAAATAGAAGCTTGAAGTGAATAAATTGTAAATAAATGACATAAGGATTACAGCATCATAAATCAAGAACTTACTGTTTGTTATTGACTAATGTGTCTACAGAAATAATACCAAATAAAAACGTTAAGATTTATACTTACTCTTGGAACAATAAATTACAAAAATGTAAAGTTACAATCCGCTTCTCTTTTCTCAACGGTTGTTTCATTGAATTTTCTAAAACTTTAAGGTGCTGGAAAACTATTTTTCAAGAAATAAAGAAAATCTAACGCCGATGCCTGAACTCCTTTAAACTAACTCGAATAAAATCTGGCCCAAAAACAGTGGCGCTCAGAGCGTATAAAATTCTTTACCAAAAAGATTATCCACAAAAAAAAAGTGAAAATTGAAAATAGTTTTCATAATTTCTCGGAACAGCCACCGATTTTGGAAAACCTCACCAAAGTTGTCCTTGAGTATCAGTGTCACATCCCACACGTACGTCTTTTATACCTTTAATGGACAGTTTAGATGTTTTGCATGTCAAATGAAAGTCCACTACTTTGGACATACAATAATTGATGTCTGTCATATCTAATGGACGTAACATGTATACTCATGGATGCTCACGACGTCCTTTCTTAAGGGTACAAGGCTTGCCACATACATTCATTTCTTTTTACGCCTTTTTATAATGAATATTTAAAAACCAAACCATGCTAGTGAGTACAAAAAGCAATATTCAAAGTAGAAATGTACATAGCAAACTTTGAATAGCCGTAAAATGATCGACCAACGTTTGTACGTATGTACAACGGACGTACAATTTGTAACCTTCAATATGTTCTTTGGACGTACATTTAATACAGATTCGAAGTCGACGGATATTCATGGGCGTTAAATTAGTAACTGCCAGTGTACGTCCTCCTTCGGTATATACATCCAACGTCCATGGACATAAAATGAACGTCAAATGGGCGTATTGTGCTGTGTGGGAAAGATGTTCTTTTGCTCCATGTTCAATTAAGTTCAACGTTCAATGTTAAAAGTTATTAAGAATTATAGTAAATGTTACAAATTGGTTAAACTAAAGTCAAGTATTTTATATTGATAACAATTAATTTGAAAATCTAGGAACAAAAAAATGGCAACCTGCTAAAAAACCGAATCATAAAAACATGACAGATGGAAAGTACGGGAAAATAATTATTAGTTGAAAAGCAAGAACTATTTCAGCTGTAGGGTGTAGTACGAGGATGTATTGATATCTAGTTAGCCTAGAGCAGTTCCATGCATAAACAAAATATTGCGTTGCCATAGCAACGAACATAAACTTATTAGAAGTGTCACTGTGAAGTTTGACGTCAAAAAAGTAAACCAGAGTTACGCAATAAATTAAAAGAAAAAAGATGTCCACCGAAATTGTGAAAATCAAAAAATTGGAGTATCGAGCCATCATCAAGTACCTGTATTTAAAAGGGTTAAGAGGTAAGCAGATTTACGAAGATATGCTTAATACCCTTCGTGATCAATGTCCTTCGTATGCGACCGTGAAAAATTGGCCTGCAAGCTTGAAAAGAGGTAAATTTTCCATTGAAGATTATGACCCATCGGGAAGGCCAGTTTCTGTGTCAGTCCCCGAAAATATCGATGCAGTTCATGACATGATTTTATCAGAACGTCGAATTGGGCTAAAACGGATATCTGAAGCACTGAATATTTCATACGAACGCGTTCATCATATAGTTCACGTCAATTTGGACATGAGAAAAATTGCTGCAAAATGGATCCCCAAATGTTTGAATGTTCACCAAAAGCGTGCAAGGGTAGAAGCATCGCGTTCGATCTCTGCTCGATTTGAAAACGATGTAGACTTCTTAAACCGAATTGTTACTATGGATGAGACTTGGGTACATTTCTACGATCCAGAAACAAAGCAATAATCGATGGAATGGCGACCGAGACCTAAGAAGTTTCATGTCCAAAAATCTGCTGGAAAAGTTCTTGCTTCAGTTTTTTGGGATGGCCATGGAGTAATCATGATTGATTTTTTGGATAAGGGTAGAACAATAACTGGAGATTATTATTCGACATAAATGACTACTCTACGGGAAAAAATTAAAGAGAAAAGGGGCGGAAAGCTATCCAAAGGTGTTTTGTTTTTACAGGACAACGCCCCTGCACACTAATCTTATTTTGCCATGCAATAAATTCGTGATTTAGGGTTTGAATTACTAGAACACCCCCCTTATTCACCAGATTTGGCTCCGTCCGATTATCATCTCTTTCCTCAACTGAAAAAAGGTCGTAAATTTTCTTCCAACGAGGAGGTAATAAAAGCTGTGGAGGTCTGGTTTGCAGAGCAAGAAGAAACATTTTTTTGAAAGGTCTAGAGACGTTGCAGGTTCGCTGTAATAAATGTATCCAATTAAGAGGAGAATATGTTGGGTAATAAAATATTTTGACATTGAAATTTTGTTTGGTTCTATAGTAGGCTAAGAATTTTTCAATATATCCTCGTATATCCTGTGACTGTCACATAAAAAACGCGATAATTTCGAAACATTAAGTTATCATTTATAGATTTGTGGATAATAATTCTAGGCTAAATTGATCAACACATTAAAGTATAATTCACCATAATTTATTACAATAATTTTAGAAGAGTTTACCATGTAGTTTTGAATCAACTTATTATTTTAAATTTTAAAAATAATTGTTCATACATTACATAAGAATTTTCAATGAAATCAAATTTTGAACTACTAAGCTTTGCCTTTCATTGGATTCTATCGATTACCAAAATAAATCTGAATGATTTAAAACTACAAATCAATATTGATAACTATAGCTTGTTAATTATAACAAATTGTTTTATTTGAAAAAGTGTTCAATATATTGTCTACACCACTGACAAACTGGGACAGCAGGAAAGCAAACAGTTTTCTTTTATTGAAGGAGGGATCAAGATAGAAAGCGTTCTTCGTTTCTTTGATTAGGTTATCAAAAGTTCTGAGACGGTAGAGGCTTTTTAGATATATCTAAATAGGATATATCCACAACCGCAACTTCAAACTCAGACGGAATATTTTATGGAGGTGAAATGTCGTAGCATATGCCGAAATGCCTAAGATAGAGGAAATGACGTTCCCCTTTATTTCTACTGGTGTTAACCCGATGTATATTTTTCTTAAATCACTGACAATCTGGTATCTCTTCCTGATTTTCTCAAGGAATTGATTAATTCAGACCTTGAAAAACCCTCCTAAATCCTGTTTATGAATCAATAATTTTATCAGCAGTCTGGAGAAGGTACAATATGTACCGACTGTTGACTTTTTGTTTGTGCACCTTCTCGCGCAGTTCACTATCCCTACCAACTAAAAGCTTTGTTCGGCCAAAGAAAACACAACAACAACAAGTGGAGCCTGGCGAAAATGCTTTGATGTTGAAGGGCCAAAAATAAATAACCTTGAAGGTGACAGCTAATTCTGGCATACACTGAGAATCATAATAAATGCTTACAGCTTTACTCGAATCACACAGATAAAGTTGTGTTCCATGAAATGTAGGTATTATATGTATAGGTATTTTTCCATCAGTAGCTATTTCTGACAAATGTACACGGGAAATGGATCATTTAAAAAAATAATTTCGACCTACAAGCTAACTTTATTCAAATTTGGGTCTGTAAAGCATTAGATGTGATCGTATGACATATGTCTGTTGGGGTAGGTATTCTTTGGTTCGATAGAGCTTAACAGCTCCTTCAAATGACAACTCGTTCTACCAGTGAACCAGACTACACGGTACTGCTCACTGGCTTAACAAGTTTGAATCTGTCGAACGAAAAAATAACTGTTCATTTTACAAAAACACTTGTGAACTGTATTCGAGCAGAGCGCGAATGATTTTAGCGTAGACCGAACTTGGTTTGGAAAAATATTTAATAAACGGCAACCTTGTTGTCTAATTGTATCTGAATACTGAATGGACTTTTATCGTAGAAATTGTGTTGTATAAAGGGGCCGTAGGTGTTGTTTAACTGACCGATAATATTTCTTCGTCCAGTTAAAATTATGAACACACCGTAAAACGTGACATCGTTCTCAATTTTATACGAATAGAAACACGTTGTGGTGTTGTTGTACTTTGGATGTTTTATACTTTTTGGTTTATTACTGTCCACATTGGATAGGATAGGATGAACGTGCAGTGTACTACAAATAATCTAGATAGACTGCACAATGTTTTCTAAAGTTTTTGTAACTTGACCGGAGGTATATATCAGAAAAAAAAATATCCTACCTCAATGAGTTAGATGAACTATGACTGTAAAAAATATAAAAAAGCTGGCAGTAAATAGAGAAAAATATGTATACTTATATTATGTACAACAATACACTACCTACTTACAACTAATGAATTAATTATGTATTATTTATAATTATTAACTGTTTAACACAAGTGACATTAGCATTTCGATAGTGTATCTTCAACCTTAGTAATATTCTGAATCGAATGTTTCCAGCTAACAATAGGAAAATTACTTTACACATTTCTAATTAACTGTATAACACTTGAGTTTAATGTGGGTGAAACGTTTTCTGGATTTTAGTTGATGCCACATGCGTTCTATAAGGTTCAATAATCAATAATATGGGGGAAGCCGTAATACTGTGTGGCCCATATATTTGTGGATAGGTTTTTTGTATGACTCTTCAAAATACAGGTAATCTTTTAACAATTAAGTACTCTCGAATTTTACGGTTGCTGCTGTTGTTATTTGGTACTTTATTCAATTGATGCGGCCATGATACAATAAGTTGCATTGTCCATTGTCCATCACAATTATACTTTTTTCCGCAGAGACTTCAACCATTTTGTTAATTGTTCATCATTAAACAGAGTAAAAACTGCAAATTGGAGATAATTATTGTTGTCCCTAGTTCATTATATACATTTTTGTATTCATACGCCTGTAGGTATATGTGTCTGAATAATCAAAAAGTTTTAATTTACTCCAAATAACAATAATTTAGTTGAGTGTTGGTTTATAGTGAATTAGTTTTGAGTGAGCTTATAGTTAGCACATTCGAAAATTACTAGCCCTGGGGGTCTATTCTCAATACATTTTTGTCGCATGCGAGATTTTACTTTTGCCAATCAACAATTATACAATCTAGCCTGCGACAAGCGACAAAAAATGTTACTATTTGAGAATAGATCCTCAGGAGTGGAACTTTAGTGGTGAAATGTGTTTGAATTGATTATTTATAAATAGGATATCCTATATTTCATTTTTTCTTTCAATGTTAATAAGTGTTTTTATTATCGCCATAAATTTATAATAAATGCGTTTGAATACATTTATATTTTCATTCCATAAACTATACTTTATAATTTATGTGTATTTCCTTATGAGTATGCAAAAATTTTGTTAAATCCTTAATAACTAATTTAACGGGATTTAAAAACAAAATTCCTCGTTACCTATCAACAATTATATCTGAGAAAATTGTTTTTTTTTCAATCCCGCTTATATTTGTAATTCGCATCTGCGCACATATTATCTTCTTTTATTGATGAAAGATCTTTTTCATAGAAGGCTATCCAATTACTATCTTTTGGTCTTGGATAAATGAGGTTTACAGCTACAACTATTTGGTTTGAGATTTGTACATTGAGTTGCCTATCTATCTTATTCTAGTTAGCTGACTTGCTGATAAACCAGCATATTGTATTAGTATTCTATTTTATTGTTGATATATTATCTATTTTCATAGTTCGCTCTAATCGACATCCATCGTTGACATTATTATTATTCATCCAGATATATTATAATAGCACAACTATGTATTGCCAGTTATTGCACAACGTGCACATTTATATTATATTGATCATTATTTTAAAAAGTAAATAAATTGGTATAACTAGTAGGTAAAAGATAACGAATTAAAAATACTGTAATTTTATTGTTCATATTTATATATGGCAGCTGTGTAAACGCAAGTTGGTGGTAAAATATGTGAAGAATTGTTTATCACTTCAACCACAGAATACGTATTCTTTGCTTCAACAAAAGCTACTGAGTAATTAAATATTATGTTTGTGTATCGGATGAAAAGAAAGTAATTTTGTTTTGTTTTTTTTCTCAAGTCAATTATCAGCAAATTCATTTTTGTACAACTGTCACAAAAACTTGACATTTCTGCATCTCTATTACTGATGCGTAAATATTTACTTTTTTTCACTGCCAAAATAGTTCACAGAATAAAGACGAAATATTACTTTTTGAGGAATTTATTTTTAACAGAGTCAATTACTAATTGAGTATCCATCATCAAACAATTTCATTTATTGGAATAATAATTGATAGTAAAAAAACCACTTATAATGCTGTGAAATTGTATTGATAACATTAAGGATAACATGTATGGAAAAGAGAAGTATTATTTAGTTATTTTGTACTTATTCTTTTCAAGACAACAGTCGTTTAAAAGCGATAACTTATCGGGACAAAAAACCACGTCAAGATGTATTGGAGGTATTTATTATTAATATATTTCAGTCGATATGAGTCATTTTATTTAAATTTATATTGTTTTTATGTTCACTACGCTCAGTAAACACAGGATATCCTATGGATATCCATATAATGTCCACGATTGGTCCTTATGGACATGGACACAGAATGGACATCCAATGAATGTTCATTTACCACTAGTACAATGGATATCCGTTTGGGGACATTCACTGGACCTTCAGTTCTCGTTCACCACTAGACGTGAAGATGTATTCAGTTCATGTCCTAAATATAGAGTTCACGTCCATAACAAGTATATGGGATATCCATATTCTATCCTATTCATGTCCAAAACGTATCCAGTTCAGGTCCATGAAAAGTCCATGAGATGTCCATGGTTTATTTATCATGTCCAGTGAATGTCCATATTTGTAGAAGGTACCTATATCCGTTCTTAGTACGAAACGGACATCCATGGGATGTCCAATTTTATGGCAAATGGATATCCAATGGATGTCCATAGGATATCCTTCTGGACTTGAACGGATATCCTATGGATATCCCTTATGTCCAATGTGGTTATCCATTGGACATCCACTGTATGTTAATGTGTTATCTGGGCATCTAAATGATTCGTAGAGTATAGAATGCTTAAGCGAATTTTTCTAGTACCGCTAATTAGCTGTTGCCAAATTAGAAGCTTTAGGTTTGTGCGTTGTAATGAGTCATAATTATTAGCTCTCCTGGCAAGTAGGAGTAGGTGTAAGTAATTTGGTTCCCGGCAAGTAGTAGATCAGATATAAATTTAAGATGCTTGTTAATTGGGAAAAAATGAAATTGGTAATTTGGCGTTGAAAACCGTCAGATCAAAAATATCCATCACCTCACAATACCATGTACTTTTCTCAGATATACTCAGATACAATATAGATCCTTTCGATGATTATACAGATGAACAATTTTATAAAGCTTTACAAGAAGTAGAATTAAAAGATCCCAATAATGGCATTAATAGATTGGAAAACATATTAATGGACAGAGGCTAAAATTACAGTGTTGGACAATAATTGATGTGTTTAGCTTGAGCTTATGCTAGACGAAGCAGCCACCAACGTTGACCCCTCCAGTAAGTGTTTAATGATAAAATAATAAACAGTGTTATCGTCAATTAAAATCGACCTTTTTTCATATTACTGTTCTTTTAGGAACCCGCTGTATACAAGCCTAAAGGTCTAAATTAGAAGTATGCTTCGGTGTTTCTTCAGTATCTCATAGTACTATTATTTAATTTCAGGACTACTGCTTTTATCCAGAAGACTATTAGAACAAAATTCTCACAGTACTCACTGGCGCACATAGACTTAATACTATCATGGATTCCAGGAAAGTGTTAGTGATGGATCAAGGAACAGATGCACAATTCGATCATCCACATATACTCCTGCAAAACGAAAATAGGTTATTCACCAAAATAGTAGATAAAGATAGGGGGATACCCATCAAAATATAAATATTTTATCAGAGACGGAGTTAAAATCATAGAATATTTTAATAATGGTAATTTTATTTGGCATTTTTTAAAACAAACGTTTTTATAAAAAAAATTTCTCTTCTACCAAAACGCCCGTTGTTATAAAGATCTCCATACGTCGCGTCGTTCCTTAAACCAACTCCACAACGAACTCGCTTCACTGTCAATTTTCTTGAAGTTGAAACGTGAGAATCGGTTCCCGCAAAGTTTGTCCCATTATCACTGTAGATAGTCTTCAGACGCAAACGTCTATCAATTCTCCGGCCTGCAATTTGGGGTATATAAGAATAAATTAATGCCTAGGCAAGAGTAAAACTGCACAATAGATTTTTTAGGTCTCAGTGAATATCACCCCATAATCCATATGTATATATTAACAATTAGTAATCAATACCCAGTCTAAAAAAGCATAAACACTTCAAAACTAACCCTTAGACGAAACTTAAACATTCAAAAATAAACCTTCTATTCAGAAAAGATTTGAAGAAAAATATGAGTCTGCCATACTATTATTCATTATGCAGAGTCTCACAAAAATATATAACTAAGTGTTCACGGACTCAAACAATCAGTATATTATTTTTACTTACATGAAATCCATAATCTAACAAAATATATTTGATAATAATCACACATTTTTTGCAAATGCTGATTAAATAGAACTTTATCTTTATATATAGATAGTACTACGAGAATGTTATCTTCAGTTCTCGCGGCGTGCTTTTTCGAATAGGTGAGTTAAATAAATTTAATTGTATTATCAAAAATTGTGAGTGATTTTAATTGAATATTAATTTTTAAAAAAGCGCATATATTCTAATTTTGGTGAATTTTTCTAAGCGTTTACTACTGGTGACAGTAAGAATTGGATATACTTTCATTTTATAAAATATACGTCGAGAGTTTCTGTTGGTTTTTTTTGTATTCAAAATGGTGAGCTTTCCTACATGTTCTACACGATAACAATTTTTATTAATTAATAAACCATTCGCCAAAGAAGTACATGAGCACATTTTGATCGAATGCTTTGATGGAACACTCCAGAGGACCACAGCAGATGCCGAAGAATGCCTGGGAAAACCTGGGGACTTACCCAAAAATAACCCAATGGCTACATTCAAGGGTTGTTCGATAAATGATAGCCTATGGATAAGTAGCGTGGTGAGCAAATACACTGCAAGTGGAAGCTGTGAATCTATTGAGTAGCACACAAAGGCTTACTTGCCGAGCGAGCCATAAAAACCTTTTCCACAAGTGCGATGGAAGATTCGCTGAATCTGCCTCCACCACACATTTTTATACAAGGCTAAGCTAGATCTGTAACGCACAATCTACAACACAAAGCCATAGGGGCAGCTAATTGGAGGATGAAATGGCCAGAGGAGGCTCATTAACGCCATTCTTTGGACCGGTACCCTTCTGCGACAATAAATATAGCCACATGGAAGTAGGCTGCACAGAAGGCATACGAAACAGTTTATTAAAGGACATTCGCCAACTTTTACGGCAAAGTTAGGAAAACTGTCTTAGCAGTAATATGCATGTTAACAGGACACTGTAAGCTTAACAGGCACGCAAAGCTAATGGGGTTGACAGATGAGACTATGAGCAGATTTTGTCACCTAGAAGAGGAAACTGCCGAGCACATCCTATGCCAGTTCGACTGCCTGGTGATTGTGCGGTTTCTTGAACTAGGCGATGAGAAGCACGGGCAAGTTATTGCATGATTGCCGAATAGCCACCTCATCAAATCTAATCTAATACTGCGTTTAATACTGGATTTAATATTCAATAGAGTAAAATTATAATTAACATTACGTTTGTTCCGTCCTCGACAAATTCCACAAAGGCACGTTTGAAAGAATAAATCAATAGGAACGGGGTACATAAATCCTAATAGTATGAACAAAACACGATATAACATTGTAGGAAAAACAAATAATCTCTTACAATGGCCGAGGAAATTACTGTAAAAATTAATTTATGAATCCAGCCGATGCAAAAGCTCATATTATGCAAAAAATTGTTTGTTCATGAAAGCCTTGTTGAATGGATGTTTCAGTATTTTCACAAGTAATGCATTAATGCATTAACAACTCTATGGGATTAACAACCAGTTGAAAACACGGAAAAAATATATTTTTCCAATTATTGGCTTATTCGGAATTTTCATGAATAAACCATGGGTATACTGGTTTTATTCTTCCGATAACATTCATCAATTTACCAGCTCTCAACAAAATTTGTTAAGTAATACTTTTCCTTGATGTGTTGTCTTTCCAACGAAGTCTTTTCGAAATTTGCTTCCACTCTGACCTTTTCTTATTCATCCTATTTGTCATGTCATCCCAGGACATCATTCACTTTGTATATTTCAATAGCTAAAATCATCCTATTCGGTATACAACTTGTTATTTGTTTCGGAAGATTCATCATTGCGATATCCTCCATCATTCCCTAAATTTCTTTCTCCAGCTTTCATAAGATGACATGAAAAACAGAATTCGTAGTTCTCAAATTCCAAGTATCAGTAAGTTTCAGCAAACTGGGGAACTAGAGAGATCTACTGACTGTATGGTAGTCAGTCAAATATGGCTCCGTGGTTGAGTGGAGTAGGTGCCAACAAAGTCTGGCGCTTGTTATACTCACTAGACTGCAATTTGCACCACTCCCATGAAGGCGCAAGAAATAATTCTCAACTTAAGACCCCATCATCCTTGTTTTAAGATAATAGCGAGAATGACCACCTACAGAATATACAAAAAAAACAGTTGTGATGGGCCATGCTAGGTGAGCAGAACGTCACGGAGCTCTTGGCCATGCTCACCAAGAATTCATTCAAGTAGGTACAGTTTTCCAACTTTAGGAGAATGGAAGAAGGATTATTCCTTCCTACTTGTGGTAGACATGAGCTGGTTCCTATTTGTATCCGCTGCCTAGTGCAGATGACCAACAACTGAACTTATTGAGAATCTTGGACAATATGTACCAGTCTTTCAAGTGGTGGTTTATTCCATTTATCTGTGCGTTGGATTCTACTGTAACAGACTGATGAAAATATTTTCTGACGGCCAGTCTGCAATAACAATTCAAAAATTTGAGATATCAGACTGATCTTCAGCCAATAAATCATGTTCTGATGAGGATTTCGGGTCACCGGAATTCTAGGTAACGAAGTAGTGGACCAAATTGCTAGAAAACGAGGTCAGGCCCAACATTGCTTTACTTCTAAATGTATTGATGCTACAGATATAGAACCCTTGCATATTATTAAAATATCATCTTTTGCTCGGATGTCGAGGAAAGTTGAACATTTATTTAATTTTTGAAATGTCATGAAATATAAATATGAAGGCTATATGTAAATAAGTGATTATTAATTATAATTAGTAATCACTAAACTATTCTTGTTATCAAAGCCATTGTTTGGCGTAGGTAAACTAACATTGTCTTGATTATAAATATACATCTTCAATCTAAAGAAAAAATATCGATACATATGAATGTGTGTGATCAGAGTATATTCAAACCACTGGTCCACTTTCTGTATTTGGAATTTTATTATGTGCGTTAAAAAATGAAAAAAACACCATCTTCAAATGTAGTTCTAGAATTCAGTTGCGGGGTAAATTGCATCTTCTTGGATCACCTAGCATAATAGTATCTAAATTTGAAGTTGCCAGGTGTTTATCTTTAAACCTCGTAGTTCCCGATAATACCTTTGGTACCATATCATCAATTTCTTATCTTAAAGATTATATAATATATTAATTTATTCAGTTTTCGTACACATTCCTCGATGAATATTTACACATGAAAGAAATATTTCATTCGATGACGTTGATTTGCAGTATCTTAACGTAGTTAATGACACTTGCTATTTACTTTTTTAAACAATAGATAAGTAAATTATAGAATATGCTTGTGATAATATTTGAATAAAAACCTGTTAAACAAAGAGCTCAAAACATGTTGTAATGTTTGTTGTTTGCATTCTTTGTAAATATAAAAATAAGAATTGAGTTGAAATTCGAAAGCTAAAAATTGGTAAAAGTGTTCCTTGCACCATTATGAAAGAATACTGAAAAGTCCTCATCGATCCCGTATCTGGAAAACAATTTTATTTAAGGTCAAACGTCTTCGCGTTTTTCACCAAAACGGTAGATAATTTTTATCATTAAATTGTAGATCATACAATTATTTATAAAAAATATCTTAATACTTTTTTTCTAAGAGCCATCGTTTCTGAGATATAACGATTCTAAATCTCGAACTTTTTTGCCAGCCTTCGCTACCGCTCTGGCGCAAAATCGTTCTCAACTAGTAAATGTTATAGTTATTCTAATGTTAATGTAATGACCCATATTTTTAATCCCATTGATGAGAAATGCCACCCTATACAGTAGATTAAAATTAACCTGCATACAAAACTCATAAAATTTTTAATATAATATAACTAAACTCACTCAACCAACAAATAGATATTATATTAATAATATTTCTTTAAAACACAATTCGCACACGCCCCCGGATGAAATTAATGCTAAGTAACCCCAACTTCTCAGGGTCGTTAAAGTTTTTTATTAAACAGTGGACCGCGTTAATAGCTGACCAGTTACTTCTTTATATTATGCCAATTATTGGAGTTGGACTATTCGATTTCCAATCCACCTGCTGCTACGTTGCCAGCTATTCAAAATTTTCTTAAAAATAGTAGCATACATAAAGCGGTTTTGATTAATTTTTTAATTAGACGAGTAATTTTCAACTTTTAGAATCGTTATATCTCAGAAACGGTGGCTCTTAACAAAAAAAAGTTTTAAGACATTTTTATAGACAATTATATGATCTGCAATTTTCGTTGGATCTCATTTTATGATAAAACTCATCGTTTTGCTAAAATTTCTAATTTTTGACTTAATTTTATCAGTGTTCCCCAATTTTAGAAAAAAAAAATATATCATATTTGAATCCATCACTCTCGAAAACATAAAATAATATGATTTTCAGCGACTAGAAGTGATCTGCTCACTTTTATATCATTTTAGGGGTCGTAGCTGCTCACCTATAGAATATTAAGGCCCTTCTACCATTTACTGGTGTAGAGCGTGCTGATTTTTATCTCCCTTCACGAATTTTTTCCTCTCTTTTCTACTTTGAGTCCTTCGCTTCTTCCTCTTTTATCCAGCAGTTCAGCTATTATCTTATCCCAAGTATTCTTGGTATGTCTCTATTTTATTTTTTCCAATTTTCAATTTTTTCTAACAATTTTATATTGCTTCTGCTTTTTTAAATTCATCTTCATTATTTTACACAGAATCATCAATTGAAAAGTTTAAACTTTACACAGTGACTTATCTAATAAAATAATGATGGCCTAAGCGCAAATTCATCTGCATGGGAGTATAAAGTACATTTTCCACGTTGCGACAAATCGCAGCGACTTGTTGCTGGGACAAATCGCAGCGAGAAAAAGTACAATCAGCACATCGATAGTTTGTTGCTGCGACTCATCCAGGCATAGGGGAAACGTTACGTGTTGCCAACTTCGTTAAAAAATTGGCAGTTCTGGTTTCATAACCTCACAGTGTGAAAAAAATTAGCGGGTGAAAATAAAGCAAATAGAAGTAGTTTCTCTAGAATCATGTCTTGAAGTTAACAGAATGGATAAGGAAAACATTGAGGGCATTGTTTTAGTAACAGTAATTAGTATTATTGTGCTGCTCTACTAAAAGAAAACGTAGAAGAATCCTGTGACAGCAATGTTAGAGCGTAGCAGCCAATTTAAATTTTGGGTTGGTGCGACAAAATCCACTAGAAAAGTTACCAAATCGCAGCGACTTCTCGCTCGAAAATAGAGCAAGTTCTAATTCATGCGACCGACGCGCACAACGAAAAAAAACGCCAATTTGCATGCAACTTTTTCGAGTTGCAGCGTCAACTCGCACCGTGGAAAATGGACTTAAAAGAGACAATTGCTTATATAATTGACGTTAAATTTGTAAATCATCCTCCTTCATCGCTTCAGGAACGTATAATTCCCAAGGATCATATAAATCTTCTATTTTTCTTCGCCATACAAAGTCTTGTATGTCCTTCGCAAGTCCATTGTCACAACAAGGTCATTGGTAATCCAATTTGTTCCGGCTGCGCTAAATTGGAATTCCCCAGCTTCTCTCCTGCCCCAGCTATCTTCTTTTTAAATGTTTTCACGCTGCTGAATGAATCAGTTGCGTAGATATAAAAATCGTGTTGGGAGGTGGGGTGAACGATCTAAGGTTGTATGTTTCTAATTTTACACTGAAAATTCTTTGTTTACTGTTAACCACACTGACGGAATGTTGTGTATTATTCTTATTCTGAAAGTGTGAATGGAATTTAGAAATTCATTAGTTAATTTTTCGATCGTAGAAATTTACTTACCGATTGTTATCAATATTTCAGTTATTTCAGATAACAATTAAACAATTAAAAGGAGGTTGATAAGAGACAACGATAAAACACAAGTGGATAAGGTATTGTTTCAATTTTCAAGTTTGTAATCGGCATTATAATATTTATGTAAATTTAAAATTCTTGATGTAATTGTAGCCTTGAAAAATGTTTAGTTTAATTCCAATTTAATTCAATTTAATTAATTAACAAAGCGTATCTTAATCGAAAATAATAAATGTTATATAATTTTAAATAATATAAATTGTTCAAATCAGTATATACAAATACTATAAAACTGTGAGTGTAGATGTGAATTGATAGAAACACATTTTTTGTGTTTATGTTGGCGTTTAATTGAATATAATTTTTCTTTCCGCTTCGGTTGTTTTTAAAAGGCAAAAATTCATTATTATTAATAATTTTTTGTCGTCAACCAAACTCGAATAAAAAATGCTTAGCTTTTTATTAAAATTTTTAAAATCCGCCTTATTAACTTCACAACATTTTAAAACACTAAATTAATTTACACGTTTCGGAATTATATATATATATATATATATATATCGGAATTAGAAAATACTATGATCATAATTAAACCAACATATTTTTATTTGAATAACTTGAAAATTCGTTAAGCAAAACCACATAAATCAGTGATCTGTTTCTGATACTTGACAAACCAGATGTCTCGCGCATGATAAGTTTCTATCATATTTATGATTGATAAGAATTCTTGTTGAAACACATTTTATTCTTATAGTTGCATTTTAAGTTTCTGGAAACACACGAAAAGCTAACATTGGATAAAAAATAATATTGTAGGCTCGTCAAAATATACACCAAACGATGCGAATCATAAAATGCGAATGAACATGACTTTTCTTTGTTCTTTTATCAATAACATTGTTAAAACAATGTAAGCGTGTTTGTAAACTGCAAAAAACTTTTGTGTTAACGAGGATTACGTACTCCCCCAGTACAGTTCATACAACATTTACAAAAACGAAATGATAATTGGCAACCAAAACCGTGGTATTTACACTGCTCGAGAGCAGAATAATGTCAAAGGTAGCTACGTCCGCCTAAAATTGATAATAATTGGTGTGTTCTTTTTACAGAATTTGCTCGAGCAATTCAGTTGCTCTGTTCACTTGAATGATTTTGCGTATTCTTTTTAAGCGCTCGTTTTCAACAGAGCTGAACTATCGCTTCCCCCACTAACTGCACTACTTCTAGAGGGGGCTCGGTTCCGATTACTTGCTCTGTTCAGTTGATCATAACCTCAAACCATAGACAAAATTATATAACATTTCTCTATGCCTCAAACCATTAGGAAAACAACCAGAACTTGATTTATTTTGAAGCGGTTTCAAAATGTGTGAACACTTATATGGAAACACCAATAATTTCTTCACCATTTTATAATATACTTTCCTCTTACCTCCACTTATTATTTTTGGGCATTCTTTTTAGGATTTCCTGCTCACTTTGGTCACCCGCTCAGGTTGAAAATTATCTCAACAGAGCTGAACAGAATACTATAAAAAGAACACAACATCTGTTACTGGGTGATAATCGTTTTCCAAGAAACCTGAATGAGATAAATTATATGAAATTTTGTCTTATTCAATTTTCTCAATTCTGCCAACAGTTCCTAATTATTATGATTATGTAGATAAATTCCATTAAACTCTTTGGCCTTCAACTATTCGTGAAATTGTTCGTTATACTATTATGAAACATGACCATGAAACAAGTTATTATTTAACTGTCCGCCCAGAAAATACCACATTTTATTCGTTGAACATTCACAATTTTAAAATAGAACCCTCAATTCATTCATATCCGTACACTCACACATG
Organism: Lochmaea capreae; assembly: GCA_949126875.1. NCBI lineage: Eukaryota > Metazoa > Arthropoda > Insecta > Coleoptera > Chrysomelidae > Lochmaea > Lochmaea capreae. The sequence continues at coordinate 16,594,863 of OX421399.1, forward strand.
CATCACAGCTATCGTGTTATCGGTTGTTTAGAATGCAGCCTTCACCTTATCTCGTTTTAACATAGTTATTTTCAAATAATACCAAACCAATACGTACTTTTCTAAGCCATGAAAGAACAAGTCTACTTCATGAGCTAGTGTAGTGTGGTTTGAAATGAAAATGAAAATATGTATGAATAAAAGAATAAGTATAGAGTGGAAGTTATTGTTTAACTATGCTGTAGCTTAAAAAAAACGACACAATATTATCCACATAAACGTTCACTTTCTCGGGTTTTCATCGTTGACTAAAACCACCAGGTAGTAGTGATATGTGTTGCTTAACTGGGAATCTGTACACTATAGAATTCTACTATCGATTTTAGTCAGGAATAAAAGAAGACTTGTCGACAGAATACAGAGTGAGTAATTAGTAATAGTACTGTAGAAAGCGACCGGTAGAATTCTATAGTGTACAGAGTCCCAGTACTGTATATTTATAGATAACTGTTTGTTTTGCAAGTTCAGTGAAGCAATATAAGTGTAATTGAAATAACTGTCTTAGGGAAATGAACTTATAGCAAGTATAAATAGGATAAATTTGCCTGTTTCTCCATTTTCCCTAATTGTTGGTAAGATTTTGATATTTAAAGTGATTTATATCATTAACTGGTGATGTATTGAATAAGTGTTGGGTTTTCGCAAGATGGGAAAAATCACAGTAATATGATTTATAAATTACTGTTCGTACGTGTTAATACATACGTCTATGTTTGCGCTATCCTAAATCCTATCAGCTTGGAAAGCTCAAGGGACAGCTAGGCGAAAGGGTGAAGGTTATGAATGCTACCGAAATTTATAACATTATAAACAACAATTCACGGTGTATAACACTAAACATTTCCAGTTTCGAACGGGGACCAATTATTGGACCGACCGACGTCGCAGACGATTTTTTATCTGGTTATCTGGTGCTGCGTAGCTCAGTTGTTCGCTGAACTTCCAAACTACAGCAGCATTTAGTGAATAATCGAGCACACAACGTTCATCGAGTTTATTTCCTTGCCTTACCGACTGCTGATGGATCGTGTTTGTTTGTGCGTGTTCGCGCTCAGTTTGCCTCTCACGCCAACTAAACGTGTAGTACCCATTCCTCATGGCGCGGCGCAGCGAATCAATAAGAACGCACCTTCCCATTAAACTGATGGCAGTACGGAGAAGCCCACCATTTTCCACTACTGTAGTACGATTCTACAGTCTACCTACTGACATCACGGACTTCACCGCACGTGAAATATTCTCTCGGAATATCGCTGACGCAGGCAAGGAGAAGTGGACATGACGAGATACTATCATTACGTTCATCGTGTCGTGCCGGTCTCGGTGTCGGTGAATCTACGTGACGGGGTGTATAGTGAAAATCGCGCCTTAAGTTAATTCTTAGTATCCAATTTCATAATTGTTGGTACTTTCACCTTCCTGACTAGAAAGGTAGTTTTGGTACTTTTTTGTTGCGTTTTTTTAAATATATGCCACTCCATTCAATATTGCTGCTAATTCACAACTGTCATTAGTTAAATTTTTGAAGAACTTCCGCTTAGATAGCAGATGGTTTTTGTTACAGAAGCAAATGGTTTTCATATAATCAGGTTTACGTATACAAAAACTGGACAGTAAAAGAAACTCATCCTATTACTATCAATTTTTATTAAATAATTTAATTTCAATTGTTATCGACATAACTCTCAATCTCAATCTCCCAACTATACTGTAGCTACGGATTTTTGGTCACTTGATCACAAATTATTCTGAGCAAACGAATTTCTAACTCAATATCGGCCAAAGACATGGAGAATGGACAAATAAAAATTAAATGTTTATATGAACAACCCAGAAGGTTATCAAGAAAAACACAAAGAGATTTACCTAGTGACTACTACATAACCTCATAACACCACAGACACACAGATTAATTTTTGTCGTCAGTCAAAATATTCGAACTGATCTGAGCTGAGCGGAATTACCGAACAGTTCAGATTTACCTCTGTTCGGTGTATTTTTTGCTCTAGATATAATAAACAATTGGATTAGACTAAGGAGATTGATCGGACGCAAATAACGAAATGTGATCTGTACTCGTCGAGTTTCCGCAAGCAACTGATATGCTGATAAATTCAACCGCTGTCCATTGCGCACTGGGCGAGTGTTGCCATATTTAAAAACTCGCGTCTATTCCTTCGTATCATGTTCATTTATTATTATTAATATTTTTGCATTACTTCTCGTTACGTTCTCATTATTTTAAATAAATTATAACCTCAATTCATAGTCAATCACAGCCAATGGTGGTGTATATATGACCTTGAAATGTGGTTATAATCATACAGGATAAACCTACGCAGCTTAATCTTAAACTAACCTAACCTAATACCTATATTTTAGCATAGTTTATTTTTTTCAGCACAAGTTATTTACTAAATTTTATCGACTAATCTATAATATTGAATGAAAAAGTTCCAAAAAGAAAGAAGAGGTGAGACATCCAGAGGAAAGTGTACAAACTCTGACTTAAAATGGATTCGATCGAAGTAAAATATAATCCAAATCCTAGAGAAAATGCGAACATATTTTCAATTGTATTTTTTGGGTAAGAATCAATTTTTTATAATAAATGCAAAATGTTTCTAAACCAATATTTCATACTTACATATTTAGAAATCTTTCGGGGATATACAGAGTGAGTTCTAAGTATGGAACGCCTTAATTATATCGGAAACAGGCAAAAAATATAGCACTTGAAAATTAACCGACGTTTCAAGAAGTTGATAAAAAGGGTTCTGTAAACTTTTGTAATATTTTATATGAATAACACACAAACTAAAGGAACGTCTGTATGTCGTGAGAAAACAAATGTTGCAATTTTATGCACCATTATAGCGATCATAGGAGCAATCTGTACTGAAAGAATTTTCAGATATATCCTAAATATTTATGAGGCACGTTTCGTGACGCTATTATCAGAAAGATACAAATCGCTATTGAAAAAGTTGCGCAAAAATAACCGATATTATTTATTGAAAAACCAACTACAAAACGAATTGCTTTGAATTGAAATTCAGCCAGAAAATTTGTTAATATAGATTAACGTGTTCCTGAATTTCAAAATTTTATTTGCAGGTATACAATCCCAGTATTCCGAACTGGCTTAAAAAAGGAGATAGACGTCGACGATGTTTATAATACATTATCCAGTGATAGAAGTGAACATTTAGTTGGAAGATTAGAGCAGTGAGTATTTTATAAGAAAATCATTTATGAAAATATTATATGATTCACAATAGAGCATGTCCACCAACTTACAAGTTGACACTAATGATAGTCATCCTGAGGATAAAAAAACTATTTGGATAGATTTTAGATTTGTAATTTGGTTGTTTTGTATTCATTTGATGATCCTTTTTATAAACAATCTCGAAGAAAGCACCAAATCAAAATTAAATGCACCAAACACGATCAAAATAACTGTTAAGAACCTCGTGTTGTGCAAAAAACGCTTATTTATCATCAGATTGTCGCATGATGTCACGTCGCTGTGGAGACCCACTCACCACAAACCTATTTGTAATTTCTGTTCCTACTGTTAAACTCCGCAAGCCGCTACTGATTCATTCGGCTTAGAACTAAATTTTCCTCACCTAGAAATTGTGCAAAAACGTTGGACTATTAACTGTATATTACTTAAATCTTTTCAGAAATTGGAAAGCGCAACTGAGTGCAGCAGCAAGCAATCCTAAAAAAAAGGCTAGTCTACTATGGGCAGTAATAAAAACTTTTTGGGTGGAATATGCTCTTCTAGGATTGTTGACTGGATTCGGAGATTTGGTACTTAGAACTTTTCAACCTACTATGTTGGAAGGAGTATTGAAATATTACGCTAATGAAGAAGGATACACAAAACCACTCGCATACGCATATGCTGCCGGAATGGTTAGTTTCAGTCTAACCAACTCTCTTATTATGTCTCAATATATGGTCAACGCTGGTCACGCTGGTATGAAAGTGAGAGCGTCCGTATGTGCTCTATTATACAGAAAGGTAACACATTTTATCAATATTATAATATTCAGTATAGTTTTTATGTGAAAAATCTTTGTTTCCACTCTGATATTGGATGAACTACCGTCCCACTCACCTACAACGCCCAAAGTAACGAAATAGGATTGGGAAATCACGATAGGTCGTTTCACGAGAAAATTTTTGTCAAAAACTGAAAAAAACCTGCGAACTATAATTTTGAGTTGATAAACGATTGTCATGGAAATCAATTGAATATTATTGGACTTAATGATAATAATAAGTTATATATTTGGAATGTTTTTTGTTACTTTAGGCTACAAAATTAAGTAGAACAGCATTAGGAGATACTCCTCCAGGGAAAGTTGTAAATCTCTTATCTAATGATGTAGCAAGATTCGATTTTGCATCAATGATGATCCATCAGCTATGGATAGGTCCTGTTTCTTCCATAATCGTTGTTATAATGTTATATCAAAGAGCTGGATTTCCGGGAATTGCTGGAATATTAGTTATTGTTTTTATGACTCCTCTACAAGGTACGTTAGAAAGCAATAAATCACTTATTAATTAGATATAAGTTCTCAATCTTTTTCTTCATCTTCTTTTTAATTCTACCTTTTCAGATGTCGGACGAGAATTCGGTTCCTCTTGTACCCAATGTTTCCACTCTGTCCTGTTTCTTGCTAACCTTTCTAGAGATTTTCCTTTCTTATCCCCTCTCTCCTTTATCTGTCTATGCACTTTCTTCTCGGTTTACCTCTTTTTCTGTGGATAGTACTTCCCGCTTTCACATCCCCTGTTTCCTCTTTATTTTTCTTATTATTGGTTCTTGTTTTGTTATTTGTCTTATCTTTTTATTTCTAAATTTGTCCCACTTTCTTTTCCCTGCTATTTTTCTTAGGTACTTAGGTGTTCATCTTCATCCTTCTTTCCCAATACTCAATTTTCACTTGTATATGCAGTTATTGTACCATGGATCTTAATTTTCACTTTCATATCAATATCTTTATGTTCTAGTATTGTCTTATTTAGTGAGTAGTACAGTCTCGTCGATTTATTCCCCCTATTTGTTATTTCTGCTTTTATCTTTCCATCTTCTGTCAATAAAGTTCCCAGATATCATACGTCGTTACCCTTTCCAGTGTGTTGTCTTTGCATTTTATTTCATTAGTAACTTGATCCTGTTGCTTACAATTATTTATGATCATCACTTTAGTTTTATTAGTATTCACTACCATTTTCATGCTTTTTATATCTTCGGTCCATATATTCTTATCTATTTCTGCCTATTTCGGGCTTTTCTTAATATTCCCTGTTTATTCTTTCTTCCTATGTTAAGGTATTAAATTTATCTTCGTAATATTGAGCTCTCGTTTCCATTATCTCTGTCTTTCTTGTTTGTAACTGACTATTCATATTTATCACTGCTTTAACTTATTTTCCTTTACTTCTTATTGTTATTTTTATCTGTGTCCAGAATTTCTGGCCTATCTTACTCTAAATCGGGCTTCTTCATCGATAGGAGCTTCTTGTTCTGCTCGCATTTACTTATCTTTTAAAACTTACTCATGCTTCAGGTTATTCTGGAAAACTGGCGGCGAAATATCGTAAAATGACAGCTATGAAGACTGACGAAAGAATCAGGCTTATGGACGAAATTATTCTTGGTATGCAAGTCATAAAAATGTATGCATGGGAAATACCATTTGAGAAAGTCGTTGGACTTGCCAGACAAGCTGAAGTTAAAATAATAAAGAGAAATGCATACATTAGAGCGCTTTTTATGACTTTGGGAATGGTTACAACTAGATTGGCACTTTTTTCTACTCTATTAACTATCGCATTAACCGGTGGTGATATAACTGCAGCAAAGGTACACACTATTCAGACCCTCTGTGCATTAAATTATCGATTCATTTTAAAACTCATATATTTTTAGGTCTTTGTTCTTATGTCCTACTTCAACTTGCTATCACAAACGTTAACTGGAATCTTTACTCGAGGTTTGACGGAAATTGCGGAACTGTTCATATCAATAAAACGTTTACAACAGTTTCTAGCAAATGAAGAGTACAATTATGAGCAGTTCAATAATATGACCTTAAATGAAGGTGATAATTCTAAATCTATATTGGCTATTTCTAACTTAACGGCAAAATGGAATACTTCAATGAGTGAATGCACTCTTACTGATATTAATATGGAGGTTGGAAAAGGTAAATTGATTGGTATTATTGGACCTGTTGGAGCTGGAAAGACTTCACTGCTACAAACGTTATTGGGTAAGTGTGAATAAGTGATGGATTTTTAAAGTGAAACTTGTATTACTACATCGCCTCAAATTTTTTCGTCCATCTATCGCATGTCGCGTTACAGCTGGCCGAGGAGTAGGGGTAAATTGAAAGGCGTTCGGCCACCATACAATGAATACTTAGTAGGTTCACCCGTCAGGAATAGCTAAAGTTGTAAACTATTTTAACGACGCGGTTAACATCGTTAACTGACACTTTAAATTCCCTACTGCAGTTTTTATTCCAGTGGTCGTGAGACAAAATAAAATCAATAATTATCGAAAAAAGTTTTATGTTAAATAAACTATATTCTTTTTTTTTAGGTGAATTGCACATTGTTCAAGGAAATATCAGGGCCAACGGACAATATTCGTACGCTTCTCAAGAGCCTTGGATATTTGCTAACACGATTCGTCAAAACATCCTCTTTGGAGCCGATTACGATAGAAAACGTTACAAAGAAGTCATTCGTGTGTGTGCTTTGGAGAAAGATTTAGATCAATTCGCTCAACGTGATATGACCATAGTAGGAGATAAAGGAGCTTCTTTAAGTGGAGGACAAAAGGCTAGAATTAATCTAGCTAGAGCTGTTTACAGAGAAAGGGATATATATCTGTTAGATGATCCATTATCAGCTGTAGATATTCATGTTTCTAAAGTTCTATACGAGGAATGTATTAACGGATTTTTAGCCAATAAAACCAGAATTTTGGTAACTCATCAAGTACATTATTTGAAAAATGCTGATCAAATATTTATTTTCAATAATGTAAGTAGAAAAAGATGGACTATTTTTAGTATAATAAGTTCATTGTAGAGGTTTTTTTAATATAATTATAATTTTTTAATATTCTTAAAAGAGAAATCATTGATATTATATGAACAGTAAGCTTTATCTGCTTATAAAATGTATAAATCGTGAAATACAGAGGGTCCATAAGAAGAGGAAGACACTTATCAAAGAACGCTCTAATAGCAAAACGGTGTGGAAGTGGAAGTGGAAGAGGAAATGCAGGGGAGCTAAAGAATTCGAATAGTTCACGTCAAGATACTTACTGTTTGTCAAACGTAATAAGACACGTGGAAATGTTACGGGCTGCGTACAAGAGAGAATAAGGAGAAAGTATTAGGAGGAAGAGAGAGTTTTTCTGCTTTCAATTTATTGCTGTATTTCGGTAGATGCATCGGTGTGGGATATTAATAATTTATTAAGTGTTATGTCGTTAGAAACAAGAAAATATTTGTATTGAATGATGAATTAAATCAAATCTTTAATACTGATCGTTTAAATTGAAAATTATTATTACATTCATGTCCCAGTATTCCAATTTTTGAAACTATTTCCACAAACCAATAACTACACTCAATTGTAGGTTAAAAACTGTACGTTTCTTTGAAAAGTTAACATAGATAAGAACTGACGTATTTTAAAATTAAGACATAAATAGCGGATAGATAGCAATAGGTAAAATTAATAATTTCACTGTTGCGTATAAACTTTTTAATTTTTCATTTTATGCTTTAGGGAAAAATAGAAAAGGAAGGTACCTTCAATGACTTGGTTAATAGTGATAATTTGTATGCAAAATTACTTACATCTGAACCTGAAATGACTGATGTCGATAGAAAAAAACAAGTTGAATATGTGCGTCAAACATCGAGACTGTCTAGGAAGGTTAGTTTCAATAGATATAAAATAAAATAAAAATACAACTTCTTATTTGTTATTTCAGAGCAGAAAATCTTCGATTATCAGTGTGATAAGTTCAAAAAGTTTGGTTGAAAGTCTTTTAGAAGAAACTGATAATGACAGCGAGGAAGAATACGAAAGCAAAAAACCTCAAATGAAAGATATGCAAGAGGAAACAACCAAAGGCAAAGTACTAGGTTCCCTTCTACTCCAATACTTCAGAACCGGTGCGAACTGTCTAAGTGTAACTTTAATTTTGATTTTATACGTTTCGGTACAAGCAGCTGGAAGTATAGTGGATTATTTCATCAGTTTCTGGACCAATATTGAGTATATTTCAAGTTTAAAACAAGTAGCTTTATTAACAACAACCCCAAGTATAGATGTTAGTAATATCACTGAAAATATTAGTAATGTCACTGAAAATATTAGTAATTCTACTGAGATGAGTGAACTTGATACCCTTCTGATGAATTCCTGGTTTCAATATCCAGATTGGAGTTCAGAAACTTGTCTGTACATTTACGGAGGTCTACTGGCGATTGTGATATCATTAACTTTGGGACGATCGTTTTCATTTTATTCTTTAGCTATGAAATGTTCGAAGAATTTGCATAGATCTTTATTCAATGGAATTATAAATGCAAGAATGAGATTCTTCGATACAAATCCAAGTGGACGTATACTTAACAGATTTGCTAAAGATGTTGGTAGTATTGACGAAGTAATACCAAGAGTACTACTAGATGGTGGACAGGTAAGTTATCCACTATTCACACTAAGGGTCAATTGGTGCTCTACCTATATACTATGAAAAATGAATTTTAAATTTCATTTTGAAAAAGTCATATTACAATTTTTACTTTGTATCAAAGTTGGTACCTAAATAGTAACAGAGACAACCAAGTGTATGCAAAATTTTAGTTCGCAATACTTCACTCATTTCCCTATGCATTTGTGCGTCTCAGGGTTGTCTCTGATAGTGGTATGTTTACTTAGGTCTTATTGTTAATCAAAACAATACTGGATTAGTTTAAAAAATTCTATGGAATCGATGATTTTATTAGGGACGAGATATTTGGAAAGACAATTGACAGCATTTAGTCCTCAATTATCCATTAGTCCTGAGCAAATAGTACAGGGTTGACACATTTCCTTCGAAAAAGTAAATGTGGGATAAGAAAATATTTATCTTCACAACTACTACTTATATATAAGAAAATTCTAATCGTCGTTCGCATATAGCTCGTTCCCAGCCTGAATAACTAGCAGTTTTATCTTTTCTTTTCCTTCCACATTTAACTCCACGTGGTATGTGGACAGTGGTTTTCTTTTGCCGTACGTTAAGTTGATCTGACTGATTTTACTTTCCAATTTCCTTTCGTAGTTCCACTTCTTTTTCCTTTCTTCATTCAGGTCAGATTCCTGTAGTTGACGCGTTCTTCACTGAGAATCTTCACTCCAAACCTGCCTTGGATGGTAATAAACTTTTTTTGTTTTTATCTCAAGTCTTTATATATCCTCAGGACTGACCTCCAGTGAAGATTGGGTAGCTTATTTATTTAGAACTTGTCATTGTATAAATTATAATATGAAACATTTAAGTGGACTGGATTTATAATATTTTAATTTTTTTCAGATGATGCTTCAAATTGTTGGATCTTTAGTACTAGTTAGTGTGGCTAATCCTTATTCGATAATTCTGGCAGTCGTTCTTGCTGTTGTGTCAGGTCTATTGAGAAGCGTATACTTGAAGACTTCGAAAAATTTGAAGAGAGTTGAGGGAATGTGTAAGTTACTCAAATATTTATTTTATTAAATTAGATTGTACTGGGTGTCTGATTAAAAGAGCTATTTATCGTACAGCTTAGTGAAACATTTTTTAATACGAATATTCGCATACAAGAAACTGCTGGAAATGATTTCCAAGTTTTTCCACTCTACCGCTAGAGGCCGCAGTTCACAGTAATAACACAAAATTATCATTTTTCGTAAGTTTGCTTCAGTACTTTTTCCTTTATCTTGTAAAATAACTGGTAGGGGTGAGTGGGAGAGCTGACTCAACAAAACTGTTATAACTTTTGTTCCGCTCTATGGGTTTTGACAAGCTTAGTATCATTTGAAAGGGAATTAAATGCCTGATAAAATATTATATCAACGTTCCATTCCAGTGGTTTTAACGGTCGCTAGGTTGTTTTGTTTTCAATTTTTTGGGAACCTTTAAATGTGATGTTATATGTTTTAATCATTCACTTGAATGACCATACTTATAATGATCTAATGATTACTAATATTCAAATTTTGTGGTAATATACACAAGATTAATTATAAATAAATGTTTTTTTGTGTACTACGCACTTTAGCGGTAGATTAGGAAACTTCCAGCAGTTTTTCGTATGCGAGTTAGATAAATACAGCGGGTTACCTATCTTAATCAGACATCCTGTACCAAAATAAAATATAACATGTTGGTAAAATACGATTAAACGAATTTAAATAATAATTTCTGCCAGAGGGCTCTTTACTCTGGTAATAAAAATTTTCCACGAACAAAATAAAATAAAAAGTTTCCCAAGCTTCCAACCTCAAATCGTTCCGGAACAGTTTTAAAATTATTAATATTGACGTTTGATATTTTTTGGCACAATTTCATCTTATATTTTGTTAATTTTTAAGGATAATATTGCTACTTGTATTTATTTATAAAAGTATGAAAATACTGAATACATTTTTATTAATTATTAATTAATTAACTCTTCAAATCTTCTCGAAATCCAAACTTAACTGGAGATTGTATATCATTGGACTAGGTTATTGATTAAATTGGATAATTACAATTTCTTACATGCCTATGCAACCACAACTCAATGAGTAACATTAATATAATTCTTCAATCATCTAAATTTTTTGTATATTACCATCTGTGACATTATACGCAATTCTATTCCATCGAAATAACTAAGATAAAATTGATAATTGAAATAAAGTAAATCCCTACTTTCTTATTTTATACTATCTAATCATATTTCCAACTACTACTGATAGTTTTTTAAATCTATTTTTCTGTAATAGACAAGGAATCTAATTTTCTTTCAATTTTTAGTAAGAAGTCCCATATTTACACACTTGAATGCAACGTTACAAGGCTTATCAACAGTGAGAGCACTTGGAGCTGAAGAAATCTTAGAGGCAGAATTCGATAAAATTCAGAACTACCATATAAGTGCATGGTTTATGAATATCACAGCTGGATCAGCGTTTGGGTTGAGTTTAAATTTACTTTCAAGCACGTTTATATCCATACTTGTCTTCACTATACTCTTTTTTGATAAAGGTACGAATAGAAATCAAAAATTTGAAATATAATCTAATCAATTATGATTTTTTTTTCTTAGAATTGGGATTAATGGGAGGAACTGTTGGTCTCGCAATATCACAAGCCAATACTATGACCAATATGATTCAATTCGCTATGAGAATGACAGCTGATATTGCCAATCAGCTGTTGTCAGTAGAAAGGGTACTCGAATATGAACAGTTGCCTCCAGAACCTCAACCAATAGACCCGAAACCTTTGCCAAAAAGTTGGCCAGATTCTGGTAAAATTAATTTCGATGGATTGAAATTCAAATACTGGGAAGACGGTCCACTAATTATCAAAGATTTGACGTTTACAATAGAACCAAAACAAAAGGTGAATAAAAATTGTTTATTGACAACAAAACAGGAGATTTATAATAATTTTTTCAGGTTGGAATCGTGGGTAGAACTGGTGCCGGCAAATCTTCATTAATAGGAGCCCTCTTCAGATTAGCCAACGTAGAAGGTAAAATTGTAATAGACGGCATAGATACCAAAGATGTGACTCTAAAAGATCTCAGATCGAAAATTTCCATTATTCCACAAGACCCAGTTCTGTTTTCTGGTACCCTTAGATATAATTTAGATCCTTTTAATGACTACTCAGATGAAAAATTGTACAAAGCGTTACAAGAAGTAGAATTAAGAGATCCCAATAATATCATCAACAGATTGGAGAATAGAGTTATGGATCGTGGATCAAATTACAGCGTTGGACAAAGACAACTGATTTGTTTAGCAAGAGCTATAATTAGGAACAATAAGATTCTTATGCTGGACGAAGCCACTGCTAATGTAGATCCTCAGTAAGTATATTATGATTTAGATTTCCAAAGCTCGTGAACCCACCCTTATTCTCACAAACAAAAGTGAAGATCCGCATTCTATCAATTTTTCATAAAGTTAACATGCATTTTGTAAATAATTTTTTCAACATAATTTTCTTTTATTTGTAGAACTGACGCACTCATTCAAAAAACAATAAGAACCAAATTTGCCCATTGTACAGTATTAACTGTGGCTCACAGATTGAACACGATAATGGATTCTGATAAAGTGTTGGTGATGGAAAGCGGAAAAGTAGCAGAGTACGATCATCCACACTTGCTGCTTCAAGATGATCGTGGACTGTTCACTAAGATGGTTAAAGACACCGGAAAGTCAGAGTCTGAAGCATTGAAAGGGGTTGCTAGGGATAGCTATGAACGTTTTATGTCCGGGCAAATGTGATTTTTTTAATTATAAGTGTACAGATTATTTTTTATAAGTAGTGTTATCTTGTAATAAATGTATATAAGGAATTTATCTTGTTTTCATATCCTACCGGTTAAATTGGAGGTTCCAATGAAGTACATCCTTGTACAGATTTGAGCCCGCATTTTTCTTTATGAATTCAAGTTTCCTGAATTTCGAGGAAGACAACAATAGACGGTGTAGGTTGATCTACGAATGATATACTTAAATTCATACCCTCATCTTTCGACCTCTGGTGTCCAGGCACCCTGTTCCATAACGCGTGACACGGACTCACCCTACCAGAAAATGTCTCCTTTATAAGGAATTTATTATTTGATTTTGTCGTCGACTATCGCGAAACTTCAGAGAATTTCTTCAGTCAGTGACGTAGTTGCATATTTTCGAATGGTTTACGAGAACACACCAAAATAATTTATTACCCATAAAATATTTATTTTGACTTTCTTTGTGAAAATATTTGGCTTCATGCAAGAAACTAAAAAGTAAAAATTAAAGAAATTGATTCTTCCAAGAATTCGACACACCGCATCCGTCAAGCCATGATAACAAATTTTTTACTCACTTTTGGAAATTTTTATAGTTTACAATATTTTTCGAAAACAAGTTGGTTGGTGTTTAATATTTATCTTCAGTTATCTGGCAGCTCGATTACTATTGAAATTTTTGACAAATGATAAGAGTCCGATTGGATTATTAATTTCTTAATCCATGTTGTGCCTCATTAGTACAAGGTGTTCTCTATCCGACAGCTCTAAGAACCTAATCCCGGATACCTACATGTCTTCCAGTAACTGAAATGTTGAAGTTGTGAGAATAGCGACATCTTCACCTCCAACCGCAAGCCAAAATTCGAAAAATGTGAGAACAAGCCCATGGATTAAGTCTCTCATATGCCTCAAAAATAACAGCTAATCCTCATATTTTAACGTACCATCACACATTTGATAAAAATGTAAATCCAGTCTCACCTAATATTCAAACAGAACCATTTTACGTAAGAATCCAGCATTATCAAAGCAGTCTCGAAGCTCATAACTTTACTCCACCCTGGCAAATTAAGCCACCACATATAAACACTCATCTTTCATGTTTTCCAAACAAGGCACAAGTACACAAACCTTCATCCAACATTTTATCGAGACCATCCAAATAAAATATCCCAATTACACCGAAATATACACGGACGCATCCAAACAAAATGGCGGAGTAGGCGCAGCTATTGTAACACCTACAAACAATGTACAATTTAAACTTCCGGAGTATGCAACAATTCTAACAGGAGAACTTCATGCAATATTAGAAGCAGTAAAGTAGATAACAACATCGAACTACGAAAAGACGGTTATAATCACAGACTCTTTAAACGCCTTGAAATTATTGGGAAGCACCTATTTGAAAAACTTTCTCGTACAGATGATCAAACAAGAACTTCATCATCTTAATTCGATTGGCAAAAACATAGATTTCCTGTGGATCCCTGCACACATAAACCATTTTTCTTTGAACTTAACCACGCAAACCGGGTTAACAATACCATGACGTCATGGTTAACTTTTATGACGTAACGGTTTGTGGAAACCTTGAAATAAGCAAACACCTAACCTCCAATAAGATAACTACTCTGTCAAACTATCTCAGTGAGCTGGTTTGTGTGGTTGGTTAACTGTTACGTCATGGTTTGGAATACAAGTCGAGGAATATTGATTGGTTAACTTATAGTTAACCCGGTTTGTGTGGTCAAGTTCGAAGAAAAATGGTTATAGGCATAAAAGGCAACGAGTTAGCTGATCAATCCGCTAAAAAAGCAGCACAACTTAATACCACACCAATTATTAAGCCCCTATACACCGACTTAAGACTATTTATTCGCAATAAAACAAAACAAAAATGGAATGACACATGGAGGAGCTCACACACAAAACTTAGAGAAATCAAACCCTACATAACACCGTGGCTTACTTTTACCGAAAATAGAAGACATCAAATCATCATCACAAGGTTACGTCTAGGTCATACTCGAGCTACTCATGAATACTTACTTACCCGAGCACCAAGACCAGAATGTGTTATTTGTGAGCAGTGGTTAACAGTGAAACATTTTTTAGTTGAGTGTACGCTATATCATATCAACAGACTTGCATGCAACATAAGCGACTCCCTGGAAAATACTTTAAACAGCAGTAGCAACGTGAAGAATCTTATTAAATATCTGCAAATTTCAAATGTATACCATAAAATGTAAAAATGTACTTTAATCAAAACACATATCACACGTATATTATCTTATGTAACAGGCACCATAATATATAGCTACAGACCGCTAATAACCCTTGAGGTTGATGCGGATTTGTAAATAAATAAAAAAAAGCCCATGGACTTGAAACAAAAAAGTATTATTACAGTTTCCTATAAAATTGTGGTATTTAGTAAAACGTGTTACCAATAGATATCGAAGATATGTATTGATTGAGATTTTAGTATCTTATTCAGTCCGGGACTAGTCTATCGGAGATCTTGGACGGAGAATATCTACTTTTTACTGATGAGGCGCAGATACGCTGTAACCGGTCTGCAAGTTATGTTGTCCCTTCTTATTGCATGGATTTGCAGCCCGTTGAGATCAAATGAATGCATAAGTCAAAGTAAAACTGCACTAAGAGTTTTAACAGGGATCCTAACCGGACATTGCCGCCTGAACGGGCACCTGAAGAAGCACAAAATAGTGGAGGAAGAAGAATGTAGATTCTGTGGCGTGGAAGAAGAAACCTGCATCCACAGATATCCTAAAATCCTCAGGTAAATAGGACTGAAGGAGCAACTAGTCTCTGAGACGTTCATCAGGAGCTAAGTAGAAGTACGGGGGCACAAAATAGATCTTTTACTTGTTTCTTCTTAGTTGAACGGTCACTGTTTTTGAAAAATATCTTCTAAAACTTTGTTAAGCTTTAGAATAATAGATTCATTCTTCGATATCTATGAATATTCTTAGTTTAAATTTAATCTTAATCCTAAATTAGTTTTAGTTTAGTGTATGTTGTATGAATTCACCTTCAGTCCCTTATTCCAAACGATTCATAAGCTTCTTGCTGCTCGTCGTGAAGAGAACAGACCTCTTATTTCACGTCCAGACACTATTGTTTGAAAATAAAACCACAAAACAAAGTAAACAATTACATTGTTGCAAAATCGACCAAAGCACATGCGGAGAAACTCCATTTGGTGGAATTACAGTTTTTACAAACCTTTGACTACGTCAATGAGTTGAAACGAATGACTTATTTCAAAAATTTCCAGCTCCCAGCTTTTGGTTAAAGAGGATTCCCGATTTTGTGAAATCGGTATTTGTAAGTACCTATCGTCATCCTGCTTCTTACCATACTATCCTTTATATTGGCTTTTAATTCTAGAAGTGGACATTTCTAATAATAAAAATGATGCTCTTGCTCTGATTCGATTCGATTCTCAAAGAATTTAACAAAGAGAAAATAGCAACGAGGTGTAGTTCAATCGGTTTACAAACAAAATCAAATAAATCTGAGTCCACAGTTGCCCAATTCTGTTTAAAAAAATTTGATCGGATTTTTTTAGTTACGTGTTTACCTTTTATTTTATAAATTGCAGGTTTATCCAATCTACAACTTCTTAATTAATTTGAATGTCTTGAAGCTCATTGTCATTCAAACCAAAAGTATACTGTAGGGTCTTCAAATTTATCAGAAGCCCCTGACGTCACGTTTTTGTAAACATGGTTTGATATTTTGACTCTGACATTTTGTATCGTTGATGTGATATTTCTTCGTTATAAACTTTTAAGAATATGCCGAGAGTTATGTCAGCATAATTAAAAATAGTTACACTATCAATCTGACCCTTTTATATTTTATCAAACAAGTTATCAGTGTGCAGCCATAAAGGAGATATAACTGTTTAACAAAATTTCGAGTGTCAACAATAATTCACAGTCTAACTTAAGACAATAAAGATGCAAGGTGTTCAATTTAATCTCACATTATTGTTACATTCATAGATTTGTTCAAACAGTGCATTCGAATGACTACGACGTTCGCCTGAGGCTCACTTTATTCTCAGGAGTAATAGCCATATCATTACACGCTCGTTGAATATTATACTATTAGGCCAAGCAATAGGTAAATATTTTTGACAAAAATTCTAGTAGAAAACGGATGATGCCATCATATAAAAGACGTGTTTTGGACACGCAAATGTTGTTCAGTAATTCGTTATAAACATTTAAAACGAAAAAACCTTCTTTTTTTTAGTTTTTTTCATATAGCGTTAAACGTACTGAAGCAATCTCAATGGTATGTATAGATAAATTGTAGATAATTAAAATACGAACAAAATAAGGAAACGAGCGAGTCAACCGGATGATTAGGAACTGAGAAAATCAGGAAAAACCGGAAAATTAGTAATTTTTTTGAAAATTCATATCCTCGTCATGTTTTAATTGCAAGAGCTGAAACTTGGTATAGTGTTTAAATGTGAATGTAACGAAAATAAAATAAAGCAATGTAGTCAGATTTTTTTTCTAAAATTGGCAGGATTGCTATACAAATGTTCCCCTTACTTCAGTAAACCGTTAGTTCGTAATGTTCTTAGAAAGCCAGTTTGGAAATATTGAAAAAAAAAACTAATATTAATTTATCAGTAAGCATTAAAATAAGCCGCTTGAAATTGCTGGAAAAAGGAAAATTAATTAAAACCACTTTATGTATGCTACTATTTTTAAGAAAATTTTAAATAGCTAGCAGCTTAGCAGCAGGTGGATTGGAAATTGAATAGTCCAACTCCAGTAATTGGCATAATATAACGAAGTAACTGGTCAGTTGTTAACGCGGTCCACTGTTTCATAAAAAAATTTAACTGCCTAAAGAAGTTAAAATGTTGGAAAGTTGGCCAAAAACACCACCGAAAAGGACCGGCTACGCCGAGTGCCAGCGTGCTTGTATATCTATATATAGTATGCCTCTACTTAATCCCAGCTACTCTATTATTTTATTACAAATCGAAAATATACGTTTTGTTGCTCTACATAGATACTTTTCAAAATCGTTTTAAAATTCAAAATCGGACAATCGATAACGCATCTAGACACGTTGCAAATTACCGCATCAAAAAATTACAATTGCAATTGCGATCAAAGTAACCACCCAAATTACTCTACGACTCACAGGATTGATCCGTTCTAGACGTGCGTCACCTTAAAATGTTCGTCTTTAGTTTGCCTATCGACCCTTGTTCCGGGATTTTTGATTTCGAATTTTATTTTTCTGTAATTTGTGTCCAAAAATTTACTTTCATGGAAAAATGGCGATTTTGGGTGCAAAACTCATCCTAGCGAACGCAACATTGAGTTTTTACAAAACTTTTTTGAAGGAAACTCTTCCTCTTGACTACCCCTACAACCCTGTGTACGTCAAATTGCGAGAGAAATTGGCCGTTATGCCTAAAAACGGCCATAGTGATCCAAAACTATTGATGCGAAAGGAAATTGTTCCTCAAAAATCTATTGGAACAAAAATCTAAATTTGTTTCAATAAAAAGTGTTTGTAATCAATTCAGCAAAACGTACAAATTTTCTCAGAATGTTTGAGGATATTTTTGGCCATTTAATTTGGCCAGGAAATCGCCAAATTCCAGAATCTCGGAAAATTCCCAAAAATTCTGTAAAAATTCGGATATATTCCTTAGGTGATACTGAACACTTTTCGTTCAATACAAGTTTCTCATAAAGGTCGTCATTTCCTACAGGGGTTGTAGGGGTTGTCAAGAGGAAGAGTTTCCTTCAAAAAAGTTTTGTAAAAACTCAATGTTGCGTTCGCTAGGATGACTTTTGCACCCAAAATCGCCATTTTTCCACGAAACAAAATTTTTGGAAACAAATTACAGAAAAATAAAATTCGAAATCAAAAATCCCGGAACAAGGGTCGATAGGCAAACTCAAGACGAACATTTTAAGGTGACGCACGTGTGAGTCGTAGAGTAATTTGGGTGGCGCCGCTTGGCGTCTGCTCTTCGCGCATATAACTTCTTTTGTACCAAGTTTCAGCTCCTGCAATTGAAACATGACGAAGATATGAATTTTCAAAGTTACTAGTCATCCGATTGACTCGCTCGACATCTCATTTTGTTCGTATTTTTATTATCTACAATTTATCTATACATACCATTGAGATTGCTTCAGTACGTTTAACGTTATATGAAAAAAACTAGAAAAAGAAGGTTTTTTTCGTTTTAAATGTTTATAAAAAATTACTGAACAACATTTGCGTGTCCAAAACATATCAAAATGACACTACTTAATGTCTTTTATATGATGGCATCATTCGTTTTCTACTAGGATTTTTGTCAAAAATTACTACGCTCGCATGCTCCGCTGCTTAGCCTATAATAAAAACCAAAATTTTTGACAAAGTTTGCTTCTTTGATGTAACACCTTTTTTACATTATACATTTATTTACTTTTCATTAACAAGAACTTGTTAATCAAATACTGATAAGCCTTATTGTGTTTAAAATTGTCATAATTGGGGAACAAAATACATTCTTAACTAATACTTATGCAATTATATTAGCCAACCTTGGATAACAACGTCAGGCAAACTTGAGATAATCAGTAAATACCGAGAAAATTCAATAGTTTAATTATCCTTTTTTACTCCACTTCTTTAATTTTACAGTACATCTTTTTTAATTAAATTAATCAAGCGACGACGATTCGGATTCCATAAAAACAAGTTTTTTTTCAACAATTTAACTCTTATCTAAATAATAGGAAAACAATATTTATATAATTATTGAAGTATAAATTTTGCTATTGTGTAACTTTAGTTGAATGTGAACAGTTACAAAATATATCTTTAGAGTCAATGTCTTAATATGGAAGAATTTTTAAAATATAAAACTGTTTATAATGCTGATCAAGAAGAAAATATTGCAAAGGAATTTACAAGAACTAAGGGTGAGTACCCGCAAGTTTAATTAAATTTGGTGATGCTTGAATTTAATTTTAATTACTGAAACCATTAGAGCAATTAATATCAATTAAATTACATTTTGGGAAGGATGGGTCAAGGTAACGTGATATTTTCAGCTACAGCTTTGAATGATTTTATCAAACTTGTAAGAAAGGAAACTGCTCACCAAAAACTAGTGTCTTCTAGAGTTTCTTTGTAATTTTTTTGTGTAGTTTGAAAAAACTGTTTACTATGGTTATTTTTTCTCTTATTTTTTTGGGAATCAAACACAATAATGTCGAAACAAAAAAAACAAAAAAACATGATGTGGTTTGATTCCCAAAAAAATAAGAGAAAAAAGAATAAGTAATGCCACAAGGAACTTACAGAAGATGTTTACTATGGCTCTAAATTAATATTGATCAAAGTGAATTTGCTTAAAAATTCCGATGCGTATTACCCTTGGTCATATACACATTATATACACAATTAGTCTCTATACTCAAGGGTATTACTTAATAATAATTTAACGTGAAAAATCCTTTGTAAAAAACAGTGAACTTTAATCGTTAATATATTTCCATTTCGTACAGATTCCTGTTATCTGGATCATGCAGGGGCAGCCCTTTATTCTGAAAAACAGATGCAGCTGATATCATCCGATTTATGTGATAATATCTATGCGAATCCCCATTCATTGCATCTGTCCGGTAAACTGACTGCGGATCATGTTGACATTATTCGATTTAGGTAAGTTCATTAAACGTCCTGAACTATGGAAGGCTGCAAATCAATAATAAAAAATCTGTGAGAGCTCAATTTTCAATACACTACAGTATGTGATAAATTAATTATCTAAATTATATACGAGTGTAGTTTGAATTCGAATAAACGGACTTTTAGGTTCAACTATCTCTCTTTATTCAGTCATCATTTCAGTAAGCTTCTGCGAAGTACAATTCTTTCAGTCATCAACTTTTGATGAGAGTTGCCAGTTGGTTAACACTTCCTAAAAGGGTCTGATAGGTGTATCGTGGGTATATGTTGTTTGTAACATGGTGGTACAAAAACACAGGTTTACTAAGACTGGACCAGATCCAACGATACGTAATGAGAGCATTGCTGAACCATCTAGGTTTACAATAGGTGTACTTCTGATTCGTTTTCATCATTTTACATACATACTGGAGGTACCTACCTGTGAAGATCTATTGTAACCAACTTTTATCACTCCTGTTTTTTAACAATTGCTTAGTACCTACATTTCTTTAATTGATACTCTAGACTAGATCCTCAGAATAATCCTAGCTAGTCTGCCATTTTGTAACTGTTACAAAATTGGTTAGGCCAAGAGCCACGAAATATCGAGAGCCAGCCGTATTGGTAACACTAATGCTAGAGAGGTCGCGATGGAATGAAACTGACTGGAGCATTTCGCTCTTGCAAAAAAGAAGAATTCCAGGATGATCTTTTAAAATATGAGACTGATAATGATGAATGATTATTTATTCACCTTATATGATAGATTATTACTTTCAAATTACTGTCCATTTTACTAATAATGAATTAATGATCATTGAATTCTATTTGGTTAAATTATTTCACTTCATTTAAGGGTTTTTGGTGAACCAATTTAATAATATAGACAGAATTTTGCAGCACTTAAACATTACCAACGAAGAATACTCCTTTATCTTCACATCCGGAGCAACTCAATCCCTAAAAATCGTTGCAGAGACCTTCAATTATAACGAAAAAGGTAGTCTAGTTTATCTTGAAAACAATCATACATCGGTTTTGGGAATGAGATGTTACACGAAGAATACAAAAGAACTAAAAACTGAAGAGGCGTTTGAACATTTATCAAAAAAAGTTATTCCTACTAACGATGAATCTACCTGTAACAATCTTTTCGTTTACCCTGCTCAATGCAATTTCTCTGGCACAAAATATCCTTTAAAATGGATTGAAAATGTTCAAAAAGGTGCGCTGAATACAATTATCAACAGAAGAAGTTCAAATTGGTTTGTTCTGTTAGATGCAGCCAGCTTTCTAGCTTGTGATACATTAGATTTATCAATTTATAAACCAGATTTTGTTACAATATCGTTTTATAAAATTTTTGGTTACCCCACTGGATTAGGAGGACTATTAGTAAGAAAACAGAGTGAAAATATCCTTAACAAGAAATATTTCGGCGGAGGTACGATTGAAATGATACTAAGTGACCAAAATTTGGTTGTACCAAGAAGAAATTTACCAGAAAGGTCAGTAATTTGTGCTGTCAACTAAAAATGCAATTTTCAATAATAATTCTGTATACTTATATTTCGTAAATTAGATGCATGTTAGCAATAATTTATTAATGCACATCATTTGAATTTTAGATTTGAAGACGGCACTTTGCCCTTTCTCTCAATACTATCTCTAACGCATGGCTTTGACACTATTAGAAGGTTTAATTTAACGTTTGATTCCATTTCGATGCACACCTTTTCATTAGCACAGTATGTCTACAAACATATTTTAATCTTACATCATTTTAATGGAGAACCCGTAGCGATTCTATATCACGATACTACTTTCGAAAATTCAAAACATCAAGGTTCCATTGTCAACTTCAACTTGCTTAGAGCTAATGGGGAGTTTGTGGGATACTCAGAGGTGAATATAAATATGAAATAAGTGTCGTAGTACATATTATTTTTGATAGTTTTATAGACCACTAATTTTCAAAAGCAGCATAATCGTGATCTCCATGCCTAAAAACTACTATAAGTTGTAATTATATATTTTTATTTCTTTTATAATATGAACAATGTATTAAATAATTTTCATTTCAAACGTAAAATTTTACGCTACATTTGTAAAAGCTGTTCTAATTGGCTTAATGCAGTATGACGTACTAGCCCCAACACGCCTATCTACTTTAAACCGGCCAACCATATAACCGCAGTGAATACAAACTTGCACAGAGAGGCCTAGTTTAGAACTAATCCTAAAATGTTTGGGGTTAGTATATCATAGTACCGCCCATTTGTTTCGAACATTTTTCAGTTAATTAATATGTTGTTTTCAAAACGCCAGGAAATCTGCTTAATATGATTTTGACACATGATATTGTCTGGACACTGAACCAACATCAGTATTAATTGATTAAAATAAATTTGAAAGGATTTCATCGCTTAGTGGCGAAGTCGTATAGGACGCAAAAAGGTGAGGATGAAAAAGGTGAGGTTGCGCGCATGCCTCATGTTGGATAGTCCTGTTAATACACTCACCTTTTAAAACTATTGAATTGTTCTTGACTATATGGCAAGTATTTTTCTATTTTGACCAAAAATGGGAGTTTCTGCAACAAGAACCGGCCATATTTACTCCTGTGAACTATTTAATAAATTAACCAAAGCTTTTTTCTTTTTAGGTTCTTCATATGGCAAACTCACGTGGAATACACTTAAGAACAGGCTGTCATTGCAATCCTGGAGGGTGTAAAAGATTTCTGAAATTACATTCCAACGATATAATTAGAAATTTCAAGGTAAAGTACGGTAAAGTTCAGACAGGAATTTTTTTCTCGGTGCGAGCAGAATTGTTGTACCATGAGATTCTTTAAACTTAACTTAAATCTCAACAATGGGGGCTTTCTCTTATAAGAATAATAAAACATTATCTGTTTTTCCAAATAAAAGTTTAATAGAAAAGTCCTGGAAAGTATTTAATAACAATTTATATCGAAAAACTTAAAGGTAAATATTGATTAATTATGCACAAAAGAAAATCAGTTTTAAACACAATAATATTCTATTCTGTTTCAGAATCTTCGTTATCACTTGAATCATTTTCACGTTCTTCATTGAAGTTTATTACCACAGGCCTAACTTCGTTTAGAAATATCACATTCATTGCATTTCACTATCAAGTGTTTCGACATGTCGAATACGTTTCTGCCACATTATTTCTGTAGTTACCTAGATCAATGATTCATTCCATAATTGTAAAATACGTAGGTTGTAATACATATTCGAGTTTATCGTAATAATTTTTACATGTCCCCCAGATGATTTCAATTGGATTAAAATGACAATGATATGGAGGGTTATGGAAACTTCGTGTCCATATTGCTGGGATAACTGAATCTTTTTCTTCATTATATGCTACTTCTCGCACTTTCCTAAGCAAATCTGCCCTGGTAAATAAATTATCATTTCTGATCTTTTCTCGAAAGCACGAATGGTATGAATCGTTGTCCAAAATGATTAAACTTTTTAAAACTACAACATATCGTTTTCCATAGATAATCGATATACGTGATCAAGCATGTTTCTTTTTATCTTAATATTTTGTTGAATCAGATTATATATAGAGAGACTTAATATTAAGAGGCTGGGATATCTGCGAAATGTTTATCGATTTCGTGATGACTGTTAAAAATGTCTGTTTGTCCGTTAGATTATTTCATTTTATTATTAGTATCTTTATCCAAAGGTTCAAAGATTTCACAATATTTCCTTTCAGTCTGGACATATTTGCGGAGACCAAAGGGATCTTATTAATGGTTATCCCACAGGAACGGTAAGAATATCCTTCGGTTATATGTCCACAAAAACAGACGCAGATAAGTTTTTGAATCTTATTGAAGATTGTTTTGTTGAGAAGCCTACGTTGAGAAAAATTCCATCTGACTTGAATCGAAAGCAACAAAATTACTTAAAACTATTTTATGGTGAAGAATATTCAGAAGACCAGTCAGGTTAGTGAGAGATATAAATATGATTAAGTTATTAAAGGACATTTTTAGAAGTTACCAATAGATCCTTCATTGAAGAAGATAATAAAATAGAAGAAAATCATTTGAAAAGTAAAGACACCGAAGGTATTTTGGAGCAAATAATACTTTACCCAATTAAATCGTGTGGAGCATTTGTGGTATCAGATAGTTGGCGAGTATCTAAAAAAGGATTTAAATTTGACAGAGAGTGGATGATTGTTAATTCTGCAGGTGTTAGTCTTACACAAAAAAATAACAAGAAGATGTGTCTGATTAAACCTACAATTAATCTGAAAAAGAACAAATTAAAACTGAGTTATGTAGGTGAGTTTGTCACGATGTTTTTGCAAGGATTGCAACCTTCTCAGTTCTATTGTGTTCTTTTTAGGAGCTTCTGATATAGTACTCGATATAGACGCGGCAAAGAATGAGTCACAAACAGATATCTGTCATAGTAAAGTTTGTGGATATCGAGTTAAAGGCTGGGATTGTGGAGATAAAGTATCTGAATGGTTGTCTAAAAATTTGGAAACATCTGGTTTAAGATTATTACGTCAATATGAATCCAAAGATGAAGGTTAGTCAAAGTGCAGAATAAATTAGACTATTCACTTATACTTTTTAGATTCCCGAAGCCAGTTATCTTTTGCAAATCAAGCACAATATTTATTAACAAATTCGTGTAGCGTAGAATGGTTGCGAAGTCAAGTGTCAAACGGCGAACTTACAGAGGACCTAAGTACAACTATTCTCAGATTTAGACCAAATATTGTTGTAAAGTTAGAAAAACCATTTGAAGAAAATGATATCCGCAAAATAACAATAGGCGATGTATGTTTTAAAGTAAGTTGCATAAAAATAATGGAAAAAAAACGTTGACTGTTTCATGGGTCTGCAATTTTATGGTATTCATTTTTTAGTTTGCTGGAAAATGCACCAGATGTCAAATGATCTGCATAGACCAAACTACAGGCAACATATCAAATGAGCCTCTACTGACACTGTCCAAAAAATTCAAAGGAAAAATTAATTTTGGAGTATATTTGAACCAAGATAACAGTGAAGAAAGTATTATACAAGTGGGTTGTAAGATATTCACGGAGAAGTCGATTGAAATTAAATAAAGCTTTATACGTCATCCAGTGAATTTGTGCTATCTCCTTTTTATATATAGCAATTGTTTTTTAATAAATTTGATCTGTAATAAAAAGTCTAGATGTCCAGCAAGTGAAATTTTAATTCTTCAATAAACCTAAATACAATTTATTCGCGATAATAACGAAGTACGTAGCCTCCGGTGCCAAATTGCAGAGAGCCCTTCCGCAACCGATTCCGGTCAATTTCTACTTTATAGTTCCATAGATAAATGGTTAAATTTACATTTAGATAGAAAATTATACCTAATACATACGAATTTTTAAATGAAACGTTGACTAGCCTTTTAGTGAGCATTTCTTTTGGAAACCAAAGGACGACAATAATGGATAAATTAACTACATACAGGGGACAATCATGCAATAAAACTAGATTAGGTAGCTAATTGGCCAATTGCACATTGTACTGCGACCTTTTCAGATCTTTGTGGTCTTCTGAATCTAGATTATATCCTCCAATCCACATATTTTTATGTAGCTTCTCTTCTCCTAGTAGATCCACCTCACATTCGCCAGGAAATTGTACTGGCATAAGATTTTAAGCTTACAGTGCCTTTTTAACACACCTATTAGGTCTTCAGGAAAGTTTGGCGACTGTCGACTGTCCTCTAAGAAACTGTTTCACCTGTCTCTCGAACTTTCCGGTTCCGGTCCAATGAATGGCTATTGTTTGGCTATTTTATCCTCCTTTTCGTTGCAATTATGATCCTCGTGCAACCATATCCTTAAAACAGTGTTCCGGTAATTAATATTGAATGAAGTGGATAACTAAACGATGGTTAGTCTGTGGTAGAACTTTGTCATTGTCAATTGTCACTTGTCTTTATCATTATTCTGGATCACAGCACACCCTCTAGCAGGCTAACTCCTATACTAATTATCGGAACCAATATATTAGTACTGACCACAGCCGCCGCACGTTGCGAGCGATAGTGTATATGGAGCACAGAACACGGAACTAGAAATCTGTGACATAGCGGGAAATTTGAATAATTAATTGAGCGGGAAATATGAAATAACTGAAGGCGGGATATTTAAATGATAAATATTTGATGGATAGCCCCGAATTATTTCAAGTTGTACATATTTTTTCACATTCATATGACTGCAAAAAATGAAATATATACAACTTGAAATAAACAAAATACGGGAGTGTCTATCCTGAATTCGACAATCTGTCTATTTTTCAAAAAACGAAATAAGAAGAATATACAGTGAGGTCCATAAGTATAATTTCATTTTCTAGGTAAAATATAGTTTAATGAGTTAAATCCTAAAATACATTATTTCTTAATTCTAAAATGCATTTTTAAAGCATATATTTATAGGTTACCCATACGTAAGACATCTTATGGACATCACTGTATACATTACAAATTTCAATATTTTTGGAAACTTGGCTTTTAAAGAAAACTTCGACGTTGTTCATCAACTTTATATTAAATAAATATATATAGGCAAATGTACATAAAAAATATATAAATAAATAAGATAAAAAATAATCCAAAGCCATTAAAAAATAAAAAATATATAAATAAACAAGAAATGTAAAAAATAAAATTTACTTTTTCCTCTTAATTCTATTTAGATAGGATTTATGGGCTTGTACTTTTATTGGGTCAATGTAGGAGGCATTCTTGCACATCATATTTAAATACTTTTCATATTTGGATTCTTTGCCTGCTGCTATTTTATTAACTTGTTTGCACCAAAAATAGATGGTGCATCTAATTATCAGCCTGCAGGCTTTTTCTCCAAATGTTTTGTTATTCACACAATTGAAAATATTGAAGTTTATGTAAATAGTCATAGTCTGGCACACCAAAAAACTGAAACATTTACCAGGTCTTTGTAAAGTACTATTATCATACTGACGAGCATCAATAAATTGATTCTCATCAGTATTATTGTCTTTAGTAAAGTTCTTTATGCATACATTACATTTTAATTTTTTTATAAAATATCCACTGATATATTTTAAATATTTTCCAATACTTAACTTTACCTAATGTTTACTGTAAGCAGATTGTATTTTATATTTCTTAGAATGTTTAAGTCTTGGATTCCAAGATTTTAATTTAAGTTTCAAAAAAATATATTTTTAATCTTGTCTATTTGTACAAGCATTTTAAATTGATAGGATTAAGGCATTAGTGAATTTAATAGTTATAAGCTTCTCATAACAGCCATTAATTGTTTGCATATATTAGTATATTTCCAGGAAGGTCTTAATAACCCATTTTATTTTACCTGTTCCTTAACAGGCCTGCCAGTTTGAAGAAAATATAATTTACTTTTAATTGAATTACCTTTGACAATAGCTTGTATCATCTTCCACTTGCTTTGAATAAAGAAAGAGCCAAAATTTTGTCATCCAAAGAAAAAGGCCTTCCTCTTGGTTTATATTTTTGGTTTCTGATTTGTGATAATATGAAATTATAGGTTACATTTTTCATCATAGCTGAAAAATGTTTTGAAGCAATACATTTTTCCTCAAGTTTTATATTTTCTGTTAGATTTCCTAATTTTCTGAACAACTTGGCAGTCTTCTTGCTCCAAGACACAATCTTTTTATATGCATGTCTTTCATTAGGAGTTACCTAATTGTTTTTGATGAGTGACATTGAACTTTTTTAGTATATATCATTTTTAAAAAACTGAAACATAAAAATATAAATAACGTAATAGAATTAGTGTCTTTCTACTTTCAGCCACTTAGTACCAATTTAATTTTTTCAAGTGATAAGTAAAGAAGAACAAGAAATTACTAGTAACTAGCTGAATGCAATGAAACTTTTATGCAAATACAGGTTTTGAAAAATTAACTTCTCGTCAAATCTTTTTCTAAATCTATAGATGTAGATGGAGCTTCTGCATGGTTTCTGAAGACACCATTGTGGATGCTGGTAGAATAACTGAAGTGTCTGAAATCAAATCATTTTATCAACTTACAAAGTAACTTGAATTTGTATCTTCTTACCAGATAAAAGTAAAGTTGGATATGCACCTGGTTTCAACTCTTTCTGAAATCCTGAGTTATGAAACTGCTGGTCAAAATGCTGATGGCACACTCTATAATTGTCATAAAGCTGTTTTGGAGTTTTCTCCTTTAAAACAGGATTGTTTATATTCTCCATCCAAATATTGAATAAGTCCGGATCCTTGGTGAAACGATGCCTCGTACTTGTATTATCGGTACAACTAGGAACACGTTCTTTTACGAGATGCCACGTTTATATTATACTAAAAAAAAGTAAAATATTAAAGCATGATATTGCATGCTACACTATACTATATAATTACAAAGTAATTGTTTACATTTAAATATTAACACACAATATAGAATACTCACACTGCTCTAATATTCTCTTTATAGTAGGTACAGCAAACAATTAAAATGAAAAGTTCATATAAAATAAAATCTGAACTAAACCACTAAATTCACTAAAAATACTAAACTAGAGGAAACTTTCACAAATTTTAATGGTAATTAATCAACGAAAAAAGCAAAGGCGAAAGAAAATTCAAAATGAAAACGTTTACAGAATGAAATGAGAAATCATGGAGCTCCATGTGAGAAAGTTTGTGATGACAGTTCACGTTCCCTCCGATTGGGCGATAGTGCAACGTCACGCTACAGATGCGCCCTCAAGCGGGTGTGGTCGATACTATAACTTGGATACAAATTGCATATAAGAGTTAAACTGCTAGGGGGTGTGCATATTATCTTTGGGGTGTGCTGTGTTCTGGATTTGGACTGGCGAGGAATAAAGTAAATATTTAACTATTACAAAAACATATTTTATAAATTGGCATTAATTAATTCCCAGGAACTTGAAAATGTCAGACAATAAAGAACTAATACAATGCTATAATAGAGGTTGTGGTCAAAAATATGATCCCAGTAATAACAAAGATGGTAAGTGGGGTTATGCTCCTTCTAGAAAATACTGAATTTTTGTTTCTAATTACACGATTCATACAACCGAGCAAATATGATTCCAATAATTATTTTAAAAAATCTCATAAATCTGTTATTACATAGATTCTTGCAGACATCACTCTGGCCAGCCAGTTTTTCATGATGCCTATAAAGGATGGGGCTGCTGTAGTAAAAAATGTACCGATTTTACGGAGTTCCTAAATATCAAAGGTTGTACTTTATCTAAACACTCAAATATCAAGCCAATAGAACCAGAAAAGCCAGTAATGATTGAAGAAAAGGTAAACAAGGTTATTGAAGTTAAACCAATTATTCCAAGTAATTTGGAAAGACCCCCCTTCGATACACCATTAGTAAGTATATGTATTATGAATCCAATTTTCCCACATATTAATTGAAGTAGACATAGTACATTTCTACCTATAACTGGAAATTTTGTTTAGATTATAATGAAGCCAGAAATAGCTCCGTCTCTAAAACAACTTAATACCATTAAAACTAAACAGGAATTGAAACTTACTAAAGACGCAAATGAAATAACTACTGGTACAGCTTGCAAAAATGGTGGTTGTGGAGTAACTTATGAAGGTAATATGCAGAACTTCAACCAAATTTGATTCAGCAATGTGAATGGCACACCAATATTATAATTTTATTGCAGAGCTTCCTCAAACATAATGATTTAGTGATGTCATTTTTTTAGATGAACAAACCAACCAAACTGTATGTACATACCATCCCGGAGTGCCAATATTTCATGAAGGATTAAAATTTTGGTCCTGCTGTCAAAAGCGAACTACAGACTTCACTGCCTTTTTGAGTCAAGTAGGCTGTGAAACAGGAATGCACTTATGGAAAAAAGATGTAAGCTTACAATTTCATATAAATTTTATTTGAAAACTTGAAAAATTTCAAGCAATTTACATCAACTCAGTAGTTGTAAATTAGTGACAAGATGTCAGACAAGAACAAATTAGCTGTAATTGAAGTTATATCCATAATACCTAATGTTCCTCAAATGTATTTTTCTTTATTTGATTCTACGCCCCTATTTCAGTTTTATCATTAGATTTGCTTGAACTGTAGGTAGTTAATAATCCATTATGATACAAGATTAAATCCATTAGAAATGTACTCAGAAAACATACAATAGGGCTTTTACCTGACAGATCTTAAATTAACTTTTGACAGGTCTCTGCAGTTTAATCATAATTTCATAAAATGTGTGTATTTGTTATGATAAAGTTAATGTATAGGAATAGGAAAAATAGTGTAAGCTGATTGCATAATATACTATTATAGGCGGCAGATAATGCTAGTGTTCGGTGTAGATGGGACTTCCACCAAACTGGCTCCCATGTAGTGGTATCCATATATGCCAAAGAATATAATCCTACAGAAAGTGTAGTGAAATTGAATCCAGTAAGAATGTATGCCAAGCTGGTCTTCCCGCAGCAGTCGAATGCCACATTCCTCCTTGATGTTGAAATGAAAGGAGTAAGTTATAACAAATTATTTTTCAAATCATTTATGTAAATAAAACTGCGGTTTAGTATTTGAATAATTACATCTGGATAGAAAAACGAATTTTTACAAATT
Organism: Lochmaea capreae; assembly: GCA_949126875.1. Lineage (NCBI taxonomy): Eukaryota > Metazoa > Arthropoda > Insecta > Coleoptera > Chrysomelidae > Lochmaea > Lochmaea capreae. The sequence continues at coordinate 16,625,961 of OX421399.1, forward strand.
TTAGAAGTAACAATTGACGAGTTTCTCCTTGGGCTGCTTAAAATAATCTTCTGGAAAGTGATGCTTGAGGTGACTTCAAATTGTTTAAAGAAATTAGTCTTTTGAGTGAAGCCAATCTTGAATATCTGCATTTTTGTAACCGTGGTTGTCTTTTTTTTTAATATAGCTCAATATTTTCAGATCGTAAATGTAGAAGCAAGTCAAGTTACAATGTATGGAACAAAAGTAGAGATAAATATGAAGAAAGCTGAAGCTGGAAGCTGGAGTAACTTGGGAACTGAAGTAAAACCAGAAAAAACGCAACAGATGAAAATCACACCGAATAACATCATATCTGCCGTTGAAGCTGTGAATTTAGATGATATATAAAAAATTTTTCATTAAAGTAAGGTTACTAGTAAATAATCAATAGTGACTTTATTTAGCGTTAACGACGATTCGAGGAGGTTAACAAAAATTGTGCTTAATTACGGACTGTTTTGTATAAATAGAATTTCACTATTCCTTATTGTATGAAGAATTTTTTTTAGTTACTTTTCTGTTTTACATGAATGTATTAATGTTTTTATATCCAAAAATATATTTTGACTAAGGATACATTTGATAATTTAGCAACTGTATCGGGTGCCCCAGAAGTTTCTGAACCACAGGTAAGGTCTCTGTGTATCTGTATCTGTAGAGTAGGGAGGGTGAGTAAGGCCCACAGCACTCCTTCAAATAGTGTTGTTCATATTAACCTTGTTGTACTTGTATAAGTCGTATGTATTAGGGTAGGCCAGAAATGATTTTTAATTTTTTTTTTCTTAGTTACCATGAAAATCTCATCCGACATGACAAAAAAAAAGCTCTGGTAAGACCTGAGCTCTTAATATTAATATTAAGAGGTGCCTCACTGCTATTTTTGATTTCCCATTTAAATAACACAGGAAATTTTGTTTTTTTTGTTTGAATTTTTACTGGACACAAACAAATAATTGTTTAGCGTGAATCAACACATATTCTTATAGGAAATTTACCGATCTACAAAAAAGGTTTAGAACATTTTTTGGCTGAGTCAACTCATTTAAAGTTATTTGTTGTTAAAGTCCAACAGAAAATTATAAAAAATGATTTCCACAATTTTTCATCCTATATTACAAATTAATGGCTAACAAACATAACAAATCATATTTTTTCGATTTATCTTCTTTTTATTTAATTAATTCATAAAAAAAATTTATGCAATCTTATCATGCTGAACTTAATTGTTAATTTTCATTACTATGTTTGTATTTTACCGCTTAAGTCATTGTAATTATCAATCTTAGCGACACCTATGTGGCAATATAAGTAAATAAATATTATTCAAAGTTACGTCAATCTCTCCAACTTTGTTTACTGTCTGATATTTTGTGTCGTTTTGATTCGTAGTTGATTATTGTCTTTAGTGACAGAAAAGTGAAATGTTTTAATATTGCAATTTTTTGCTGTTTTCTAAAAATGAGCTGCAAACCGATTTACTTAATTGGTGCTCCCAACCCTTATTAATTTACATTTCCTGAGAGTCAAAAGCAAATAGGACACATTATTTTTTCAGGAAACGATTAATGTTTCTAAGTCATCACTTACACAGAGTAGAGTTCTAAGTTTTTGTTTAAGTTAAGTACTTGAAAAATTGATTTGATTAAACGATTATCGATATTTTGTGAAAATTTTATGGTTGAGTCTCTAAACACTCGATAAGTTTTACGAAAAATATGATTTGTTATGTTTGTTAGCCATTAATTTGTAATATAGGATGAAAAATTGTGGAAATCATTTTTTATAATTTTCTGTTGGACTTTAACTACAAATAACTTTAAATGAGTTGACTCAGCCAAAAAATGTTCTAAACCTTTTTTGTAGATCGGTAAATTTCCTATAAGAATATGTGTTGATTCACGCTAAACAATTATTTGTTTGTGTCCAGTAAAAATTCAAACAAAAAAAACAAAATTTCCTGTGTTATTTAAATGGGAAATCAAAAATAGCAGTGAGGCACCTCTTAATATTAATATTAAGAGCTCAGGTCTTACCAGAGCTTTTTTTTTGTCATGTCGGATGAGATTTTCATGGTAACTAAGAAAAAAAAAATTAAAAATCATTTCTGGCCTACCCTAGTATGTATGTATGTATGTATTTTGGGGTAACATTCACTGAGACCTAAAAGATCTATTGTGCCCCCTTACTTCTACTTAGTTTCTGAGGAGAGTCTCAGATACTAGTAGCTCCTTTAGTCCTATTTCCCGGAGGAATTTTAGGATATCTGCAGGCCTCAACTTAGGTAACTGTCCCTCTTCTATCCAGTAGTCTCCCAGGTACTGTGCCCTAGGATTCTGAATTGCTGTGCAGTTCGCAAGTATGTGGATGGAGTTTTCTTCGTCCATTCCACAAAATCTACAATATTCTTCCTCCACTATTTTGAGCTTTTTAAGATGTCCATTCAGGCGACAATGTCCCGTTAGGATTCCTGTTAAAACTCTTAGTGCAGTTTTACTTTGACTTATGCATTCGTTTGATCTCAACAGGTTGTAGTCACCCAGAAGAATCTTTGATTGCCTAAGCCCTACTAGATCTTTCCAATTGTCAGATCTTCTCTTTTCTTCGGCTTTACCTATTTCTTCCAATATTATATTGGAGCTGATTCCGCAAAAGGGTTCCGGTCCCCAAAAGGGTATTTCAGTCCCCCTCTTCGCTAGTTCATCTGCTATTTCATTTCCTTCTATTCCAGTGTGTCCTGGAATCCACAGTAAGGTGACTATATTGTTCTCGCCTAGTTCATTAAGTTTGCCTAGGCATTCCCGCACCATTTTCGAACTGATTACACAAGAACTCAGCGCTTTAATGGCTGCTTGACTATCAGACATTATGATAATCCTTTGCCTTCTATATCCTTTGTCAATATTGAACTGGGCACACTTTCTTATTGCGTGAATTTCCGCTTGAAAGATACTTGGGGTTTTTCCCAAGCTTTCAGAGTGTTTGGTTCCTGGCCCGTACACTCCTATCCCAGTTCCTTCTATTGCTTTTGAGCCGTCTGTGTACCATTGAATGGCATTCTTTCCAAGTCTGTTAATGGTATTTGGATCCCATTCCTTCTTGTTGCTTAATTCCGTAACGAATTTCTTTGAAAAATTATACTTTTTCATCATACCATCTTGTGGCATGTCCCAGGCTGTCCGATTTCTAAGAAGTGAAGAGGTGGTTTTTTTTTAATGATTCCCTCTCTACTTAGTCTGTATCTTGTTCTTTCTGCAACACTCTCCACCACCATATGTAATGGTGTGAGGTTGAGAATCACTTCCATTGCTGCCGTTGGGCATGTACTCATTCCTCCTGTTATGCATATACAGGCTAGTCTTTGAATTTTAGAGAGGTTTTCTCTCGTCGTCAAGAGGTTAGTTCTACTACTCCACGCAATGGCTCCATAAGTGATGATTGGTCTCACTATGGCAGTGTACATCCAGCTCAGGATTTTTGGGTTACAACCCCAGTTTCTCCCTGCCAGATTCCTGCACACCATTAGAGCCATTTTTGCTTTGTATGTAATCTCCTTCTCGTGTTTGTTTCACAGGTTTTTGCTGTCTAGAGTCAAACCTAGATACTTGACTTCTTGTCTCCATTCTACGACGTTCCCATCAAGTTTAATGGTTTTGAGGTTGAGTTTTCTTTTCTTAGTGAAGGCTATCAAGATGGTTTTGGTGGGGTTGATGCTGAGTCCCACTTGCCTACACCAGCTATTTGTATAGTTCAGACCCTTTTGTACGATGTCACAAAGGGTGTTTTCAAATTTTCCCCTGACTGTTATAACAATATCATCGGCATATCCTTGGCAGGATATTCCGAGGTCTGTCAAACCACACAGGAGTTTGTCAACCGTCAGACTCCACATTAATGGGGATGCTACTCCTCCCTGTGGGCATACTCTGGTTGTGCAGATGGAGACAATGTCTTTGCTCGTTCTCGTCTCTGCTACTCTAGTGGTGAGCAGTTCCGACATCCATTTGGATGTCGTGCTGTCTACACCTCTTCTATTTAATGCTCTCTTGACAGCTTCATGTGGAGTGTTGTCAAAAGCTCCTTCTATGTCCAAAAATGCACATACTACAGTTTCTTGGTTGTCTAAGGCACCTCGGATATCCTCCGTCAGTTGTACCAGTGCAGTCTCCGTAGATCTGCCTGCCCGGTAAGCGTGTTGATACGGGTGGAGAGGTAGTCTCTCTAGGATTTCCGTTCTAATATAGTTGTCAATAGCTTTTTCCATCGTTTTAAGCACAAACGATGTTAGGCTAATTGGTCTGAAGGATTTGGGGTTTGTTGTGTCCCTTTTTCCAGCTTTTGGAATGAAGGTTACTATTGCCCTTCTCCATGCTTCTGGTATATAACCCAGTTCCAAGCTACTTCGACTAATTCTAACCAAGTGTGGTAGAATTTCGTCTTGTCCTTGCTGGAGCAATGCTGGGAAAATCCCATCTGCTCCAGGTGTTTTGAAAGGTGAAAAGGTGTTCATAGCCCATTTCAACCTATCGTTACTACAAATGTGCTTGGCCATTGTAGTCTGTTATGACCTTCGAGAGGATTAACTCCTCTGTTTGGGGTGCTTCCAGGAAAATGAGTTTCTAGTAAGAGTCGCACTCTTTCCTCCTCATTTTCGGTATATTTACCGTCTGGCATCCTCAAAGCCATATCTGTGTTGACCCTACTTTTCGCCATGACTTTGTATAAGTCGTATGACCTATTAAAGTTTTTCGCAATCTGTATGTTCCGAGCCGAGTATTGAATTTGCCTTGCGACATGATCATCCGCATATCCTGAGACCTCTTTGAGTCTTCTCATTAGTCCGGGGAGGTTTTACTTCTAAAATTTCAAAAATATGGGTCCTCATACACCTCTGTCATAGTTTTATTAATAAAAAAAATCATAATTCATTAAAAATATTTATTGATACAAAAAATATAAGTATGTACTAAAATTATTTGTCATACAATACATAAAAACTTCAATTCTGAGCGAAAATTTGAGATCTGTATATGCATATATTTATTAAAAAAAAACTAATATAAAACTTTCGTAACATTTGAACAGAATATCACATTTTACAACAAAAATTTACAAAATTATGTACAATTCAACAATAAATGTTAACTCTTCGGTTTAAACCTCGACATATAAAACTCACAGTCCTGACAATACAGGTTCGATGCAACTACGTTCTTTTTTCTACATAAATTACACTTTGTTTTGTCCGTAGGCACACTATTATTCGCGTTGTTTACTATAATCGGAGTAACGACGGCCCAAGGCGTGGGGGAATCCGCTCCTTTAGTCCCTGCTTCAAAACTAACAGTTTTCTTTAAATTCTTAGGATGCGGTACAGGCTGATACGGCGATATCTTATGCACATCTTCTGGATGATAAGGCGGTACCCTTTGATAAACATCGATTGGTACCCGTTGATATGTAGAGTTTTGTGTGTCATAGTCGTTCGCTACCCTCTGATAAATACCTAATTGTTCTGTAGGTTGCGGCACTCTCTGTTCTACAGGTTGTGGAACTCTTTGATATGGTGAATTTTGAGGATACGATTCAGCAGGATAACGAGAGTAACTTTCGGGAGGTGTCCTTTGATAGTATTGATCGTACCCGTTACGAAATGGAGGTTGGCTGTAGTTTTGAGGCACGGGAGGAGATTGATAAGCAGAATGACCATTCATAGGACTAGGATTTGTTACCCTGGTTTGACCTTGACGAACAGCGTGAGCATACTGTGGAGACTTATTGTTATTGTAGCTGTAATAAGCTGCATATGCTGCAGAATTAGACGGGATGGATTGATAAGGTGATTGTTTAAGAGTTGGATTCGAGTACTGAGTGGCATTGGTGACGTATTGTTGCTCATCGTGTCCGTTTTGGTAATGATATTGGTTATGAGAATTATTATCATGATACATTTCTGACGGATATCCGGGTCTATTGTGGAGATCATTTTGTCGGTTAAGCTGTAAATGGTCCACTTGAGGATTTGATCTGTTTGTTTGTAAATTATCTTCTTGTGAGTTTTGTCTAACAGTTTGAGGATGTTGCCTGTAGTACTGGGAATCATTTTGAGAATTTTGTCTATGAATCTGTGGATGGGCACTCTGAAGACTTTGTCTTGTGTTTTGCGGAAGCTCATTTGGAATATTTTGTCTATGTAGCTGTGGCGAAGGTTGTACAACGTAATGGCCGTTTTGTTGATTATTGTAAAGTGGTTGCGGCGACTGTCGATAACCAAGGACTTCAGGTACTTGCTTCGTGACATCTGCTCTTTTCACATACATTGGTTGATTTTGGGCAGCAGATTCTTCTTTTTTAGTCTCATTTTCTCTTAAAGACATTATTTCTTGTCGTATGGCAGCTGTTTCGGGTTTATTCATTGCTGTTCTTAGTACTCTCTCCAAAATTGGGTTTGGTATAAAACTATCATCTTCCTGTTCGTCTGCGGTGGCTACAAGTATTACTTGATCACAGAAAGATACACTCTTTTTCTTGGGAAGTCTTCTTCTATCATCGCTCATACTAATGTCAGAAGTTTGATTTAAAGTTTTATGAACAACTGCGTTTAGCATTTCCACTTCTCTTAATTCTTCGGCTATTTGTTCAGGTGCTATTGTTTCTAATTCCTCCCTTTTTTTCATTGAAAGTACGCCATTGTTGTCGTTTTTAACAGGATCATGTTTGAAGGTTTGTTTTAATTCTTGTCCTTCGAATCTCGAAGCCAAATCTTTTACCGATTGTTTATTTTCACCTTGAGGATATCGCTGGGTGTTGACAACGTCTACACCATCATTAACTACATCAGCTTGACTCCGTTTACTTCTTAAAGCTGCTTGTTTAGCTTGTAACTCTTTCAACCATGTTTCTCCGGAGGATTTTGGAGCTATACTTATTTTGTGCAAGTCAGGTTCTTGAGAGAGAATCTGTTGTCGTTTATTTTGAAGTTGCGTAAGCAATGTACTTGGTTGTGCAATTTGTTGTAGATGTTCGTCTAGCGCTGATAAATCGAGAGGTGAAGGTGGCGGTGGGAACTCTTCACTCGCCTGTCTAGAATGAACCACAGAACTCAATGGACTTGGATAAGGTGGTAGATCTAAAGTTTGCACAGCAGTATGCGTCGGGAGACAATCGACTTCGTCTACACCACTATCAGCATTATATCTCATCGAAGTTCCTTCATGGTGAACGTCGGCGGTGGTGATAACAGTGTTACAACTAGTAGAAAAGCTTTCGTCACTAAAGGATCCATCTTTATAATATGGCAAGGATACAGGAGCTTGATATCGGTAGTCTTGTTGGTAGTATATGTTCTGAGGTTGATGATTCTCTTCACTAACTTCTGATCCATTCAACTTAGATGTACTAAGCTGGGAAGTAGTTCTGAGAGGAGGTGGAGGTGGTACTTTTGCCATTGTTAGAATTTTACCGGCACTTCCATGGAAACTTTTTCGCATTAACTTGCTTCTTTCTAAATTGGGGTTTGGATTGTTTCCGGTAAATTCTAAATGGCCTTCTGACAAGTAACCGTTAATACTTGCAGGATTTTCCAAAGAACCTGAAACAAAAAAAATATCAGTTTTATTAATGGTTTGTTGTTTTAACCAACAATTTTTGTATTTTTAATTGGAGAGTATTGGATTGTTTGGAATTAAACATGGAGCAGATAATTTTTGAGACACACAAAAGACAAATAGAATAAAGTACAGAGGAATATTTACCTTTTAGACATAGACTACTATCATCCACTGTGACAGCTGCAGGTTTGACAGAATTTTCATCCACAGAGTTTGTATCAGTCAAATCTGGCATGCTTCTATTTTTGCGTTTTATCAATCCACCCATCAGCAGTTTTCGTCTAATTTTGTGCTGCTTTTTAGCTTTTCCATCTTTATCTTTCTCCTTTTCTTCCTTATCCTTTGCTTTTTTCAATGTATCCTTTCCGGTAACGATTTCAGGAGCAATAGAGAAATCTCCTCTGGACAACTTATTTCTATCTTCACTACGCGATCTTTTCTCTTTACCCTTTTGATCTTTATTTTTATTTCTAGAAAATAGGAATCTAGATTCTCTCACTGGTGGTTTATCGTACAACATATATTCTTCATCTTCAACAGTTGTATTAGATAACTTTGCCTTTAAGGCGTCTTTCTTTTTCGGTAAAGTAGCGTAAATTTCAATACTCTTTGTAGATTGATTTTTTTCCTTTTCCGGAAGCAAAAGCTCTCTGCTATTTTGTCTTGAATGGTTACTCTTGTCTCTAGAATTTTGTCTTGAATGTCTTCCACTACCGCTACTACCTTCTCTAGTATGCCTAATTTCTGGCGGAACCTCTTTGCTAGTGGGATTAGATATCTGCGTCATTCTTCTATGAAGACTTCTAGCTCTCATTATACAAGTGTTGTGCTTCATTCTAGCTAATGTTAACGTTTGTGGGTTATTGTAAGGAGCGTTCATTGCGGCTCTGGCTTTAGTAGCTGCGGCATTGCAAAGAGCTAGAGCTAAAACAAGATCGTGTTCGTCTTCTAATTGCCTGGATTTTACCAGGAGTTCGTCAGCTTCGTCGCAGAGAACATCGCAACTGGGAGAATTCTGATTTAAATTCAGATTATTGTAATCTTCGGGAATCTTAGCTAAATGTCCCATTTTCATTAGATGTTGTAAGGTAGTTACTGTTGAACTGTCGTTAGAAGATAGAGAATATGAATCATAACCTGCGTCATATACTCCACTACTACTGCTGGAGTAGTCAGTTTTAGTCCTAGTGGGACTGCCAGGAACGCTTCCACCATTACTAGGAACTTTACCAACTAGGTAGAGATAAGGATTTTCCATTGTTGTTGAAGAAGCTGATGAAGCACTGTTTCTATCTCCGCTCCAATTGCCACTGTCTCGTCTTCTTGGTACATTCAAGTGATCTGGAATGTTTATACCTTCCATGCCAGATGAGGATCCATTACTCAAAGTTCTTTGTATTTGGGGTTTTCCAAAATCTAATGCCTTTCTACTGACGTATTCGGGATCTTTTCTATTTGCACATCCATCAACTACGTCTACATCTTGATTCTGAGTAATACTGCTTTGAATTATAGCTAAATTTTGATAATCGTTATACGGTCTGGGTAATGGAGGTTTTTGGTTAATGGATGAACCATCTGGATTGGGTGTTATGGCACGTCTGGTTGTTCCAATCATCGGTTTTTCGGGACTTGGTGTAACAGATCGTCGAATCACAGACTGTGGAGGTTTCTTGTTCACCTTGTCGCTCAACATTGGAGTTACTTGTTTTGGAGCATTTTCTGTATTTACTGGCGTTCCATCTGGTAGAGCATAAAGAAGCAGTAGGGGTTGATACCTGAAACATCAAAATATTGAATTAATATATATAAAATGTTTACGTACAAGCAATAAAATCAACATTAAAATTAGTTTTCTTACCTTCCTTTTCGGCATTTTTCAACCACCTGCTCCCATCTCGGTCCAACTTCCCTGACAGTAGCGTCATCGAAATAAATCCATACTCTGAGCTTAGTATGGAAGAAAAATGTGGAATAATGTTTTCCATAATACGTCACAACACCTACTAGGTTGTGAACTGATACGTCTGCCCATCGACTATCAACTACTGTATTGAAAACATCACCAAGTCTTAACGTAGTCCCAATGGTTGAAAATACTTCCATTATATGTTCTAATGTTGGTCGTTCGGAGTTCCAGACTAGTCCAATTGATACTATTTCGGGACGGTTCATTAAGGTACGTCCTATTTGGATGACGGCTCCACAGGCACTCTGCAACAAGAAATAATAAAAATAAGTCGCAGTTTTTGATGGACAATATACGATGATGATAACGTTCATCCCTACGTAGCGCTACCGGAGCGTGTTTTGTCAACTGATTGATGTGAGCGCTGTGGTAGCAGTCGTCATTTTTCTCATCAGAATTGGAATACGCTACGCTACCAATCAATGACGCATTAATAAAAGGTAATAACTTACCGGGCAAGTTCTAACGTCTCCCATGTTACCAGCTTTCCTTAAAAGTTGTCCAAATGGATCTGCGTTAACTCTTCCTCCGTTTGCTCGTACCTGGTATACCAAAGTTGACGTAGAGACATAATGAACCATCTAAAATAATAAAAAAAAATAGCAATCAAACATTGAAAAAATTGCCTCCTCGCTGCCAAAACAACTCGAAGAAGTTGTGTTCCCTGTGTTAATAAAGTCATGCCTTGTGAATATTCTGATTAACTCCCTGTGGGTTTGTAACGTCATTTCTTCCCCTAGATGTATATTCCTTCCAAAGCAGTGGTAGTTTAGTTTATCTTGACTTTTAGTATAGTCTAACTATTGTCAGTGTAATGACCATAAAATAAAGCAATGTTGTCAGATATATTTTCTAAAACTGTTAGGCTCGCTACACAAATGTTACCCTTACTTCAGTAAACTGTTAGTTCGTGATGTTATAAGAAAACTAGTTTGGAAATATTTTTGGAAAAATACATAATATAAATTTATTAGGAAACATTAAAATAAGTCGCTTGAAATTGTTGGAAAAAGGGAAATTAATTAAAACCACTTTATGTGTGCTACTATATTTAAGAAAATTTTGAAGAGTTGGCAACGTAGATGCAGGTGCACTCAAGAATTCCGAACAATCCAATCATCAACTACAGTATTTATTGTAATATAACGAAATAACCGAAGTATACTCCCTTTGACTACTTTCTCAGAAAAAATTCCACGGTCTTGAGGGTATTCGGGGGGGTTGTGTTGTGGTTCGGCTTATAATCCAGTAGTTACATTCAGTGTCGGGTGTGAATTTTGTTTTAAAGAAATATTTAATATAATATCTATTTCTTGGTTGAGTGAGTTTAATGAATTGCTATAGGTATTTATAGGAAAGTGTAGGTGAAGTGTAGTGGTTAAGTGGCGTCAGTGAATTGATATTAATATAATCTTTATGTGTTCGTAGACGTAAGGGTAAGTTTTATAATATAATTAATTAGAATGACATTTTGGAGACCATTTGAAACGACAGTGAAAGATGATGCACGGGATTATTGAATTGTGGATTTAAATATAAGAAGTTAGATAATCGAATGGTAATAATGGAATCTCGGCGTATCGCTGAACTTAGACAGGAGTATTTGCGCAAAATAAAAGGGTACCGTGATTCAAATAGAACTATTATTTATTTAGACGAAACTTGGTTTGATACGCATGATGTTGTCAAGTATGGTTTGGTTGACGATACAAAAAACTGTTCTTTAGATACTCCGTATTCTAGAGGAAAACGCGTATTGTATTACAAATTTTATGAATTTTGTATGCAGGTTAATTTTTTTCTTTCAAATTGATACCTATAGTAGATTAACATTATTTCATAATATTCGAATTTATAAAAAATTTATATGCACGCCATTGGGCATTAACTTTGGAAGAACTATAGCATGTACAATGTGGGGGACGAATTTCCAGTCAGACCTGAGCGGCTAGAACCTACGCTACGCCACTGATAGTCATTACTGAGTAAATTTGACATTGAAATTATAGATTTATGTAATTTTTACAAGAGAATGAGTAAACATCATAATAAGAATTATTTAATATACCTACTTGTGGAAAACACAATCAAGGCTATAACAAGATATAGGTATTTACTGATATGAATGTAAATTTTGAGAAATATACGTAACAAAATATTTAAAGAAATATAATGGAATCAAACTATTCGATTCACGACTTGTTTTATAAGCAAATTTGCGAAAACGAGTTAACCTATTGTCAAAAATCTACAGTTTTTGAATAAAGGAAATAAACCAAAATGTCTTTAACGTGTGTTAGTTTGGAGTGTTTTTGTACATTTTTAAATAAACTTTTTCTACTAGAATGAAGGTAAGTGAATGATTTAAATATAACTAACCTGCGTATAAGATAGTGGTTCAGAGGTAGCACCACAAGCAGCACAAATGCTCTGTTCCACCAAAGTCATAGCGAACTTCTGATGAGGGATGCAATGTCTTGCACTGCACATATCCTCAGCTTCGCCTTGTGCTATATGCATATGAATACGTAGAAGCATATTTTCGAAGCACTCCGCTGCATCGTCCATAAAGCCTAATTGAAATCGGTTTTGATCGAAAAAACTTTCGGCAAGCGCTCTGCGCAAAGTATCGGGAGGCAAGGCGGTTTCGGTCGAGAATTGAAGTTGGGAAAACAACTCCTGCAACAAAAATAATATTATAAAGTCGTAAAATATTAGTCCACTCATATATACTTATAAAAGAAAGCTCTTACGCTACAAATTTGTAACATACAGATTTTTTTTTATAAAATTACTGGTCAATTAAAGTAGACTATAAAATCGCTAACCATAACTACTCGTACAAAGTAAGAATTAACGGTATACCTACATTTAAATTATTATTATTATTTCTGCATGTGTAGGTATTTCGAGATAAGCTGAATAGAAAACATAGGTGTGGTGAAATGTAATCTGTATACATTATTGTGGTTTAAGGATAGCAGTGATTGTAGTCCCGGCGCAGGGACTTAGTTAAAATACCGGTGAGCGGCGGCCGGGATTTTTAACGGAGAACGGCGCGCGGAGCCCTGCCTTTACCTAATCCGTTATAGGGTATGGAACATAATTTAAAAGGCACTAGAGGTGGAGAACTATCGATAGTTTTTGATAGTACGAAAATTAATTAATACCTGCATTCTGCAGGATAAGATTATAAATTATTTGGGTATTAGGCATATATAGAAAAATCTTTAATTTCACCAATATTTTAGAAAGCATTTTTGGATTTTAGTCGGAATCTTCTGTCAGAGAAATAGTTATACAAAATACTTCTATTACTTGTTGTGATTAGCAAGTACAAAGTACAAGCCAGAGATAATAGGTTTGTTCCCAAAGCGAGTTCCTAACTGTGACGAACATATTGAGTTTGCGCAGTTAACAATAATTGTTTCTTATTTTAAACTGCGCAAACTCAGTCTGTTTATAACAAGTTAGTAACTCGCTTCGGGAACAAAGCTATTATGCACAAGGTACAAGCTGTACATAAGTAGACAAGTGACCGGACAATAGATAATCTTGGACCGGGCCACAAAATAATAAATTTTCTGTTACACTAATAGTCGACACATACCTAACTTTAGCCCAGTAATGGGCAGTAAAGTAAACTATCGAATACTATCGATAGTTGAAAAAAAATATCGATATTTTTCGGTAGTCAAAAATATCGATAGTTCTCTACCTCTAAAAGGCACCGCTTAACTAAAGGTGGTCGTGGTAAAAGATTTTCAGGTCCCTGCTGAATCTTTTAAAACATTAAGGATCCCTGCGCCGGGACTAGAGTCACTGCCTTAAGGAATTGTTGGGAGTTGCACGTCAAACTATTTTAACAGAATCGTGTATATTAAGTACCAAAATAATTATATTAACCTGTTAGTTAGTTAAAAATAATTAATGGATGTTACGCATCAATCTGATATATCTTCTAATTTATTGTCAAATTAGATTTATGAATCTTCTATAATGGTTAATTAAGTATAATTAATATATTATTAATTATAATAGAGTACTATTTCCTATTGCATAGGAGCACAAGAAAGGGTCGATAGCCATAAAGTGGCAATAAACCATTGGCGTTACATTTTTCGGTAAAGACCGGAATGGTTTGATTTGTCGGGTTTATTTAATAGTGCAAAAGTTAGGAAAGTATTAAATTATTAGTAAGTAATTATTACAGTATTAAGAACTTTTACATTGTTGTATTACCTAATTTTAAACAATGAAAGTTTTGATCGTTATATACGGTCACAAAGTATACTAGGTAGCTATAAATGTAGTAGGTAGTAGGTAGGTACTTGAATTGTGCAATATTTAATATAATTAGGTAGTTATCTTTTGGGTATATAATAGATTATATTAATTTTATATAATTGCTCTATTAGTTTATAATATTCAACTTTTGTTTTATTAATTTTTATGTAATTCTATAATAATTTTATTATTTATTTAATTCTAATTGTTAATTTATTACAAACATTCTTATGTCAGGGTTTTTGGTTCAATATTAAAATCATTTATAGTTAATATATTATAGATATTATTATTATTATTATGCTTTATTTATCTTAGATAATGTTAACAATAAAGAAATACATATTTATGCAATAAAATATAAAATATGTAAAATATTATAAGAAAAGTATATAATTAAAAATAAATAGGAATATATTCACACATACACATACACCCACATACAAACATACATATATATACACACATATACATGCCAATAATGCCAATAAATATGACTATAAATATGAATATGAACCACTAGATTTCTGTAGGATTACTTTTAATATATATAATCAATAATTTTTCAAATATTTTTACATTTTGATTAACATTTATGTACTGCGGTAGGTTATTAAATTGTACAACCCCTTTGTGGAATAAATTTTTCATCGAACTTCCTTTAATGGTTGTTTTCACATAAAAATTATACAGATACATAATGTCAGAATAATATGGGAATGCAAAATAACAAATATTGGGGTTGAAGATTAACGAAGAAAAAACAAAATGTATGAAGATAATGTCTGCAATAAGTAGACATTTAACTTGAAAAACCTTAGAAACGAACGAAGTTAGAAAGAGGAGTTGAATTGTTGTGGTTAGAAACTAATCAAACCGTAAAATAATTTTAATAAATCGAAAGGCGTGAAATTTGATATTAGTTAATTCTGCAATAATATAAACATTTTCGTTGCTTATTTAAGAGTTTATAGTACCATAACCACACAGAACCTGAATTTGGTAATATTTACCTCCTTTATAACCATTGAACGTAGTCCGTACCTGGCTTTACAAAAAAAGTGCAGATTTCTCAAAATATCAATAAATGTACATTTTTTTATTATTTAGAAAGTTGTTAATTGATACAATATTATTGTTTTGAATCATTTTAAGAAGACATTTTGTGTTGATACATCATACTTTTGATTTTGTCCTGATTTCTCTGTTTATTTTTTTTATTAATAACGATAATAAACTTTTTATTAAAATTTAAACTACCGCAGATTACGCTACTAAATTTCACTATATCATCTTAGTATAAATTCTTATTCAATTTATAATAAGTAATGTAATGTATGTCCATTTGAACTGATAGTGGTACAATCCGCGTAGGCATTTTAATATGGAATTTAAGTCGCTAAAACACAAGATTTTGTGTGCACAAAGTCGTGAAATAGTGCATAATGCTTTTAAATTTACGACATTGGAGGCACAGTTAATGACTAAAATGGAATTTATGGCCAAATTCTCAGGATTTTATTTAGGAAATATTTAACTAACTAAACTTTCTCCGCCGAGTGTACATGCGTTTATTCTGCGGCACTGTCATAGTACTTCTTTGTTTGCTCATCTCAGAGTTGAAATGAATTTGGTCGAAGTGTATACTAACTCCAGGGACCTCTGTATATGTATTACATCTTGATTAAAAGTTTTAACGATGAAACTAATTTCATTATTTTGTTTAATCTGTTCTTTGCTTCACTCAACATTTTAATTTTTTTTTTTCGTTATTTTTGTCTAGAATCTAAACCGAAAAACTTGGCACAACATCCTAAAGATATTGGTGACTCACTATTTTAATTAACAATACTATTTCTTACATTTCTGCTTGAATACTTGCTGCGTCATTGCTAATCAAGAACCATTGTTGGTTCTCTACACAACGCACCTATTTTATAGTAAGTACACTCTAAGACCATTGCCACAAATTAATTACTATATTCTGTCTTTAATAGTCCGGTGCAAAAGCTAATTTTGAAAGCTTTAAGTTGAAAAGTAATAGAAACATTTAGTTAATGTTAGAAAGCAAAAAAAGATTAAGTGAAATGAGGGAAAATGTGTGTTTTTGCGTTTTTCACCAAAAAAAACAAAGCAAATGAGTATTTTTACCTTCATTGCAGAATTTTCTAAAAACCCAGAATATTTCGTAAACTTTGTTGGTGTGGTCTTTTTTTTTAAATTTGATAAAGACGTTTTTTATAGAAACTAATGAGATCTTTGGTCTTTAAATATATAAAACCCAAGCGTCTGAAAACCATCCTGTGAAAATTTAATTCCGCAATCTGACTAGAGGATGTGAGTGTCTAATTCATGGTTAAAAATTAGCTGTGGAAGGAAGGAAGCGAACGGATGCTATGAATGAACAAGAAGTCTTTGTTACGGTTACTTTTAATTACCTGTATATAATAATACCTTGTAAAAAGTTCCCATACCTTTGAACTTGTTAACTCTTGAGAATCACTTAATGCATATGAATATTTAAACTTTATTGTGTGAAAGGGGGGCAGCAAGCGCCAAGATTTTTTCAATTTGAAATAAAAAAAAATTAACTAAAGCTATAAATAGTTCATTTAAAAACCAGGAGGAGTAATTTGAAAAGCCTTATTCACACCACTAAAAGTTACCAGATTAGTTACTAAAGGGTGTGTCAGCTGATGTCAATGCTACGAAGTGTTGTGTGAAACTGGGTGGAATCTGACCAATCAGAGGTCAACATAATTGCCAACTTAAATTCAAATTACTCCTCCTGATTTTTAAATGAGATATAGCGACTAGTGAAAATCGCCGGTGCGGAGGCATCGAGTTTTCCTGAGCGCAATAGAAACTTGACGTGTTTTTTCCATTTTCGATTTGCTTCGTAAATAATAGGGGTCAAGTTCTCGTTGGTACACACTGTATGTACGATAAAATAAATGGAGCATGTTTTTGGTGTATATTATGTCAATTTTCCATGCCTATCTGAACGTTTTAAGTGAATATTTCCCGAGCTGGATGAATAACTATTAGGTGTTTAGTAGACGCTGTCACCCATCAGACCGTTAAACCATGCCAAGAAATTATTAACAGAAAACTAACTAATATCAATCAGTTACCTATTCCATTTACAGTCAATCACAATAGCGTTAAAATGAGGAAATTACCTATTAAGCTTTATACAAGTAATACTTTCTTTTTTATAGTAAAAAGATGCATGAATTGAATACATTTTAATATATTCACGAGATGAGTCTCCGTTACATCTCGACCTACTTCCTAACTTTAATGTTTTACAATTATTACAACGTTGCCGATAGTTACGCAAAACCGTAGTTTGAAGGTTTAAACAAGTTGAAAATAGATCCATCACCTTCTGAACATCAACAAAGATACTTTGTTAGTTACACATAGTTTATTGGTTTGATCAAATCCATATAAATATATAAATTGTCTGAGTACGATAAATTGAAAAGCTACTAAACTATTTTTTGTATGGTTTTCACCAAAGAACGGGGTGACTAATAAGGGAGGTATAAGTATATCATTTATATAGAGACCCTAGGAAAATGACAATAATTAACCCAGAGTATCAAACATTTTTCGGTGATCTGCAGTACGTCCAATCTTCTGTAGCAATACTGTGTTCGAAATTTTAATGTAGAGATAAGTTTGAAGATGTACAGGATGCATTTTACCCTAAATTTGAATCACCCTATTGGATGCAGCAGCTTTAATAGAAGGTGTCAACTAGTTCCAAAATGTACCACCAAGCTTTATGAAAATTTTAGTTTATTATTTATGTCATTATCTCCATTATTGAGGAAGTTACACGCAGTTCTCGCATGGTCTACTACAGTTCACAAAAAAGTATCAAAAGCAACTGTGCAGTCTCTTTTGTCCATAGTTACTTGACAGAAAGTGTCTTATACTAAAGTCACAAAAACGTTATTTGTTCAAATTAATCAGTAAAACACGGTTAAAACAGATTTATAAAAAGATTAAAAAATATTTCCGTGTCAAATCACGATATTAATCCATATTGAATAAAATAGTTTTATAATAAAGATTGAATGTATGTACATGTAAATTTTAATCGGACCTTTCGTATAGTAAGTTACTACGCTTAGTTTCCAAGCGAATTGGTCGTCACATTTCGAAGCTGGGGTAAGCTGCTAGCAATAGTGTAATTTAAAGATTTTATTGGTTAACAGTACTTAGTGTGTTAATGAAACATTCATCTATACCAAGAATATTGTACTTTTCTCTTCTGATTAAAATTATAAAGCAAAATATCACTTTTCTTCTTATAAAATATATTGTTACTTATAGTTAAAAGAAGACAATAATAGTAGAAATTATTTGGTATAAAATACGACGTTACAATTCTTTTTTATTCAATTAGACAAAATTATTTTATCAACAACAAACCTTATAAATGTATAAGCTCTTCGTTAATAGAAAGTTGATATTATAATAATTCGAATATTCTTGGCAACGACGAATGTTGTATGTACCTGTTCGACATAACCTAAGGCAACGTCTGAAGATCATCTAGACCCACATTGTCAAGACAACTCACTGATTTGACCGTAATCCCAATTTTTAAATATTGAGGTGATTAGTTTATAATATTTTAATGACGAAAACGTCTTCAGGCTAAAATAATAATATTCATTTAATCGTTACAGGCCATTTTGGATGTTCTGAGGTTACAGGCAATAGTGAAGATACAATTTCGTTATTTTTAATAACAATATTTGAAACTTTGAACTGAAAAATATTGAAGTTATTTGAATAAAATCCACAGAAACACTTGTGAAATTGCGGGAGTTAGCTGACATGTTGGCTTTATATTACATGAACAATTGACTATGAGAAAGCTCTGTTCAAAGTGGGTGCCGCTTTTGCTCACTGTTGACCAAAAACAAGAACGTGTTGATGCTTCTGAGCAGTGTTTGACCATGTTTAAACGTAATAAACATCACTTCACTCCGGAATCAAAGCGATCGTCATCTGAGTGGACAGCGTGGAGAACCTCGTCCAAAGCGCCCGAAAGCACAACAATCAGCTGGAAAGGTTATGGCCCCGGTAATTTGGGATGTACTTGGTGTAATATCCATTGACTATCTTGAAAAGGGAAATACCATCAACAGGGAATATTTTATAGCATTATTGGAGCGTTTGAAGGCAGAAATTGCAAAGAAACGTCCGCATATGGCAAAGAAAAAAAATGTGTTTTATCAAGACAACGCACCGTGTCACAAAACAATGGCAAAACTACATACATGAATTGAACTTCGAATGCCACATCCACCGTATTCGCTAGATTTGGCACCCAGCGACTACTGGCTGTTCGCAGACCTAAAAAACATGATCGCCGATAAAGCGTTCTATAAGAGTGTTTTTGAAATGTTTGAGCGGCGCTAGAATGATTGTGTTGTTCTTGATGGAAATAAAATAAAAAAAAACGTGTTTCCTTTGTTAGGCCCATGTGTTATATGATAAAACGGTCTTCTAATGTTGCTTTAAAAAATTATCTTAGGAATGTATAATACCTGAATCTTAGTCATAACATTCGTGGCATACCTTTAAACGGATTCAACTTCAAAGAATTCCATTCTTCATTTTGTAATACAACAATATATTAGGTTACTTAAAAGACTGTTTATTTTATTATATGGAAAGGTATTATACCAGGTGTAGTTTAAAAATACACAAATCTTGTCGAATTAATTCCATAATTCCAGTTTGTTCAACGAGATAAATGATGGTTTGACCAACTTGACAAAGTGTACTCAACTTACTAAGCGACTTCAAATAATAGAGCTCCTTTTCCTTTTGTTTAAAATCACATTTTCCAGGAAATATATATAAGTCCGGCTTCATAGCGTCTTTCGCCTTCCGGTTCCCAGTTGCCAGCCTCTTCGGTCAGCCTAATCTCCTGGGGCTAGATTTCGTTCAGACATCGCTTTTTGAATGCCCGCTATCCATGTTGATTTTGGTCTGCCTCTTCTTCTTCGTTCTGTTGGGGTACATCTAAGTACTAATTTAGGTAGTCTTTCATCTGTCATACGTTCAACATGACCGTACCATATAAGTTGTCTTCTTTGAATTTCATCAACTATAGTTTTGTAGGAATTTACAGTTTGTCGAATTCGATCATTTGTAACTCTATCGAGATGTGATCTGCCAGCAGATCTTCGCCAGAAATTCATCTCCAGGGCTAGCAATCGACGTTCTAATGTTTTGTTAAGTTGCCACGTTTCACAGCCATAGAGAACAATACTTTGAAAGATAGTATTATATATCATATGCTTCTTTTCCATAGATATATTTTTTGCCCACAGCAGCGAGTTTAGACAACCTATAACTTTCTTTCCTTTTAGTATTCGATGTTCTATTTCCTCCTCAGTGCGACCTTTAGATGTAGTTCTAGTACCCAAATAGTTATATTCCTTACATGTTCCTACTTCTGCACTTTCCAGATCAAGCTCTGTTGTTTCTGCTCTAATACACAAATATTTGGTCTTAGTCATATTCACAGTTAACCCCCATTCTTCGTAGTCTCTAAGAAGTCGTTCTGCCATAAACTCCAGGTCTTCTTTATCTTGGGCCACGACAACCTGATCATCCGCGAAGTGCAAAGTATACAGAGTAGTGTCATCATTTAACTGTATGCCCATTCCGTTACACGCTCGTCTCCACTTCTTTAACACTTCGTTCAAATATATTTTAAATAGTGTGGGAGATAAACTGCACCCTTGTCTTAGACCCTTAAATCGAAATATCCGTTAACAAGTATGGCAAGTATTTAATTCCAATAAACTTATATCCTCAAGAGAAAAACCCACAGCTTGTAACAATAGCACAGTATCGTATCGTACTCGTTTATTAGCAAAAATAATGTCTAATAATATGATTATTTTACAACTGAAATGATTGGCTAATAAAATACTATTTAGTTTTAAAATCTAAATTCAAGCGACTACTGTTTACTGTACAATGAGAATGACCAGATGCCGAGTCAACGAAATATTATGAAATATACTTTACCTACAAAGATATCGTAAAAAATGTACCGCACACGGTTCTAAGAATATGCTGTAGGTAAACTATCAGAACCTGGTTATACATTGACTCACTCAGAAATTTCCGGTTAAAGATTTCTTCGAAAAATATCTCGCTTTGTGTGCTGTAAAAGCTTTCTCAAGATATTTAGCAATATTTAAAGATCCGATCATTCTTATGAAAATTACAAAGATGAAACCGTTCTTTGATAAACCTTGAATAATAATGAGATTTGTTTGAAAATAGACAGTTATTGATTTTATATTGAATTATGGCATTTAAATGTTAAATACATATTTTGAATTAATTCTCTTAAAGTATATTGTAATTAAAACATTAAAATAGTGGTTCTTACGTAATTGTAAATGTCAAAATAGTTTCAAGCCTTTTATTAGGTCGATAAATAATATTACATAACCTAAAAAATAATGGTTGTGGTACACTTGGAAAGTGTGGGCGAAGGAAAACGTGTTCAGAGGGTAATGAAGCTGAAATACTCAACTCAAAATAGAAAAGAGTAGTAGGTAAGAATTCGTAGAAGATAAATGGTAATAACGTACGCTGATTTTGGACAAACTTTTCCTGCCATATATTTATTTAAAATATATATATACGTGTTTTAAATTGGGTAATATTTTAAGTTGAATCCTACTGAAGATGTTGATAGTCTTGAGCACCATGACTAAATGAGATACCAGGCTTTTATCAAAGCTTAAAGCAATCTCCAAAGAGATGGGATGAAATCAAGGGATGCAGTCTTGTCAGGATCACCATGGGTGACCCTGGGAAGCTGGAGTCGAAAAAACATTTGGCGATGACCAGGAAAAACCTAAGTTTAACGGTAGGATTTCTGACCGGCCACTCCTCCATACAATTGGGTTAGTGGACACACCTCTATGCAGGATGTGTGAACAGGAAGATTAATCTGTCGGGCATGTCTTATGCGAGTGCCCTGAGTTATCGTCAATACGAGAGTGTGTGTTTGGTGAGTTTTGGCCTACACATGCCGATATAAAGGAGATGTCTCCTAGTGACCTGTCACCTTCCTGGAAAGGACAGGATGGACGATGACCTAAGAAGACAACTCCTCGGAAGGATGTACATTGGGTCACATGTGGCCTAAAAGTGCTGTGGGCCTAACTCACCCTCCCTACTCTACAGATACAGCTTAAAGCAGGACAGGAAGGAGATCAAGTCTATAACTGAAATCCTTACAATCATCTGGTCAAAAATATCGAGTGCCGTCTCTCCCAAGAAGACGATGAATCGGCGGAACACATTATGTATTACTGTTGATTGAGTCAGACTAGAGAACATAGGAGCAGCGTTTGTACGTTCTGAGGATGTAGATAGGCTTATCCTTTCACCAATAATATATTTCCTTGGAAAGATTGAACTTCAAAAGGTAATATCATTTGAATTAAAGGATATTAAACAGTTTTGTCCCAGTGCGCGGTTCCAAAAAGACCATTATAAGAAACTCGAAATCAACATCACTAGTTCCATTCTAATTGTTGATTTCAAAACTATGATCGTGATTAAAACGATATTCTCGAAAGAGTTGTATGATATATTTGAGTATTAAAAAAAACAATAAATTAAATTTAATCTCATGGGCACATATACTAAGTTTATTGACGCGTTTCTTCATTTATTACTAATGAGGTGAAAATACTTTTTAAATGTATCTTCAAATCAAGCATTAAATGCGAATAGCCGCCCGTTTCTCTTCATTTGATTTGGTTCTTTGTTAAGTTCACAATGATTAAACAAATTATTATATAGTAATTCTCAATTCACATCTGAAATTATTGATGCGTTAAAGTTTATTAGCCTTATATCAATGGAGAACTTACAACAACAAAAAAAACACTATTAGGTCCGTAATGACATATGGTTTGTTACGGTATTGTTTTACAGTATCGTTTACATAAAATTCTCATGTAAACATTAATTATTTCATGGTAGCAATTCCAATTTTTTTAATATGTTGTTTTTCTACATTAAATTCCTATTTTTAAAGCACATAATAAGTTTCTACTCTTTAATAAAAAAAATTTCCGAAACTCCCAGCCCCTCAATTTAAGGTGTCCCTGTATACAAAATATTCTTGATACGTTTTTGCTGATTTTTTACCAAATATGTTAAATATTTAAGAATGCGTATTTCAAATTTCAGCAAAAAATTCCCATTTTTAAGACCTCTACGATTTTTTTACTAAGAGCGTGTACTTGCGGGAGATTACCAAAACTCATTTTTTGAATTTACAAAATTCCAAAATCGGAACCAAGTTTTCACCGACACTTTTATAGGTAGAAATTCACTAATTCGACCCTATAGATTTCGAGAATGTCCATAATAAGTTTTTAAAGTCTTTAATAAATTGTTTTTTCCGAAATTCGGATCCCCTCACTTTACTTCATCCCTGCATACAAAATATCATAGATACGTTTTTGCTGATTTTTTTCCATATTCATTCCTTATCTGCGATTTCGCATTTCAAATTTCAGCTCAAAATCCCCATTCTTAAGCCGTCTACGATTTTTTGACTAAGCGCGTGTATTTGCGGGAGATTCGAAAACTCATTTTTTGATTTAACAAAATTCCAAAATCCAAGTTTTCTCCGACATGCCCAAGGGAGTCGATGATATTTTTTCTAGGGGAGGGGTTAGAGGCTTTTTGGTTTAGGTAATAAAAAAAATAATATTGTAGAGAGCTATAAATAACATATTAGAATTAGAAACAAAACTAAACTTCTTTGGACAAACAAATCAAACATAAACGTCTATTATATTATAGGTATTATTATACTAGTATCTATTACCTATCTTGCAAATAATATAGATGGATGGTTTTAGAAACAACATTTTTGTGTGAGATGCAGCTATATCTGACTTGCGCAAGTTAATTATTAAATATAATTTAAAATAATTATAATTTACTATTTTTTATTATTCATGGGGGAGGTAATAACCCCCATTACCTCCCCCCATATCGACGCCCTTGGACATGCCAATATCTGAAGCCTTTTATAAAAAATTTTATACCGCTATTATTAGCATATATTTTAAATAATCAGGTTTTTGTTTGTTAACACTTCGGTAATTCTTATGAAACTTAAAATGCAGGTGTTTCGAGATTACACTGCTATACTATTTTTAATCATTGTTTGCTTTAGAATTAAGTTTGTATGTTATAGAATCTTAGAGAGTTCCAGAAAATGGTTGTTTTGTTTAAAAGATTTATTTTAATGTTCAATAAAACCAGCCGTAGTTTTATGTATTGTTTGTACTGGTGACTAGACTCTTTAAAAATGTAGTGTGATGAAACTGTCACCTGTCACATCCTCGTTTATTGGGGTTGGCTCATGGGCGTACGTGCAAAATATTTGTTAAAATATGGATATTAATTTTAATCTTGAAGATTAACAAATATCAACATTTCAAAAATGAAACATGTGACTAATAATAACCGTCAAAAGTTTGCAGTCTTTTTTTATCATGAACTATTATAATTTTCAACAATTCAAAATATTTTCTTTCCAAATTGTTGCTAATTTCCAGTACAAAGAACCACTACATTTTCATTAATAACAACATAAAGCGGAAGGTTTCTCTTCCTTCTTCAAAGATACCAATTATATTTGTAATTTCATTATTTGACAAGCCCATAAAAGCACACTACAATTACAATAGGTACTATTATGTTATTCCCGAACGGTTTCTCATAATATGTCGTTTTAGTGTCACTGAATTCGGAAGAAACTTAGCAACATTGCTTGGTAAACTGTAAACTTGCAACTTGTGTTGCGTTAGTCGCTGAACCTGGATGTATTATTATTGACAATAGGCTTTGTGCAACGCTGCACGAGTTTGAACTCCATCCACTCTTGATAAATACTTTCATTTAACTTATAGGTATAGTACCACTTCACTACTGGAGGCCAAACTTGTCTATTATGACGTACGTAACAGCACGATTATTTCTCACATCGCAATAACTTTCATTGATATGAGAGAACAGAAACTGTAGTGTAAGATGATTTTTTAGGGCCACTTTTATAGTTCCCATTAGATTAAATGTGATAATTAGCTCAGTGTTTAAAAACGGCCAACCATTTATGTGGCTATACCAAAATATGCTATGTAGGAAGGGGATAAGAGTGAAGGAAGGTGTTTTTATCTAAACAGTAAGGACTAGACTAGAACCCCAAAGTTACATATGGATGAGGAAGGAATACATTTTACAGACAAACTTAGCTGAATGAACTAGAAATCAACTGTTTATGTGTCTGGTGAACAGAGATTGGGTACTCATCTCATAGATAGTTAAGATTTGGTGAAAGTAAAATATAACCGTCGACGTCACAGAGGCAGATCAAACTCGCAATATTTTTTGTAAGGCGACTTTTAGATGTAGGATGAACTAGAGCATTTATGGAAATTCGGATTGAAAATTTTCCATCCTGATGATTCTGTCAAGATCATCTGAAGTCTGGAAGTGGGTAAAAATGATAAACTAACAGTAAAGCTTCAATTCCATCTTATTAAAACATATGTACATGAAGTAAATTATATGGCAACACCGTATCATTTAATCAATTGCCTATAATTCCCACAAGACCAATTATTTAGTTTTCCTCTTTTCATCGTTACTATTTCCATGAAAACAATAGAAATGCGGGTTAATTATTATAGTAGAACATTCATTAAAAATTACAAGACTTAATTAATAATTGGAGCAAAGTGAGTGTATCTATAATTTGTTATGGTTGTGACTGTTCGTCTGCAATTTTATTTATTGGGATAAGTGTTTTAATTGCCACTATTGTATTAGTTTTAACACGACTGTTTTATAATTTCTAGTTATCTACCGGTTGTATTTCAGCCGATGTCAAAAACAAGACATGTGACATTGAATTGACAGTTTTCGTCAATGCAGCAAACGTAAAAAGTCCTCTAGGTTATAGAAATCTTTGAAATCAAAAATTATTTATGTCTCGACTTTGAATCGTACCCAGAAAGACCAAGAAAACCTCAGTCGTTTTATACCCAAAAATTTTGTAGTGGCAATACTGAATGGACCATTGTGTGTATGCGAAGAGAAAGCAGATTGATATTTTACTCTTTAATTCCGTATGCATATATCTAGTTATCTACCGGGTATTTGGTTCAAGGTTTTATGCTCTATTCATATTCAATTTAATTTACCTTGAGGTCATTTTTACAAATCTCACTGAGTATAAATTAAATATACCACAGGCATCAATTGTACTCCCACAAAATAATTGACATTTTTCATTATTTTTTATCATTTTATAACGTATGTGAAATTTCATGTGACGATATTCCAGGCAGAAGTCGCAGCAATAGTTTGAGGAAAATACCATTGCCATATACGCCGACAGCCAAGCGGCTATAAAATCAGTTCCACGCATATAACTTCCAAAATTGTTTGGGACTGCTTGGAGACGCTGCAAGAGCTGGACAGGATGGATTGTCCTTAGCCTGGATACCAGGCCACTCAGATCACAAGGGCAATGAAGAGGCAGACTCCCTAGCCCGTGAAGGGACAAATAGCAGTACTTGGACAAAAAAACAGTGTCGATAATGGTGGAACAAGGCTCCATGAATGAGGCAGGCCAAAGAGGTCATTGAGGAACCCTCGCCAAAATTCAAGGAGTATCTACTTAGCCAGAATAGGAAAAAAATCAGGATCCTGTTTGATCTCCTGACAGGGCATTGTAGACTTAACAAACACATGAATAACATCGGATTGGCAGACCCAACCATATGCAGGTTTTGCCAAGAAGATGAGGAAATCTCAGAACACATACTGCGCTACTGCGAAGGGCTGACTAGGCTGAGGTTTTCAATGATAGGGGAAAAAACCACACCCCTTCCTGTATATGAAGGACCTGAGGTTTTGAATCTAGTAATAAGCCTAGACAAGGAACTTTAGAATAACAGGAGGGCATACATAATAGATCTGCAAAGGTCGTAGAGTCTTCTAGAATCACATCCCATTACACGACTATAGGAGCAATTCTGTTGTTAAAATAACTAAATCTTCGTGTGACCCTTGCAAAACCAATACAGGATGAACCATCCAAGTAATATGAACAATAACTTTTTCTTCTATTTTTGTACCAGGACTTATAAAGAACACATTATAAATCGGAACGATTCAATCTTAAACTCATATTAAGTAAGCTTATGGAATTTGGCTAATTGATTGATTTATTGCTCCTCTTGCTTCATATATTATAAATACCCTAGAGGGTTTATCCCATCATTAGATAGTTATCTAGGGTATTTCCCTCTAGTCGATTCCAACAGGAAGTAAATAATATTAAAACTACCCCAACTACTTTTGCATTTATTTTTATTACAAGCCGTTTCAGAACTGTCTGTACAGTGGTTTTTTCGATTTCCTGGAAGAGTTATTTACGAGTTAAAAGAAATTATATCACTACAAGCTGCCTTTCTGCAAACTGGTTTTTGGGTTTCTTGAACCAGGTCTACGTTTCGGATTTTAAAAATAGCAGAAAGCATTCAAAAATCTTTCAGTACAAATTTTTGCATTGTTGATGTTTCTACAGAAATCTGTTTAATGCAAGTATTAAAGTTGCGAATTAAATCATGGTAATATAAGAATTCTGCGGTTCCCAAACAAAGCAACCAGGAACAGAAACATATGTTAACTACCTACTTAATAATGTATCAACCTATACAGTAAACATATCGACCATATGTTGTTAACTTTCCTTTGTTGTATTTTTTTTGAAGATTCGATTAAGACAAACAAAAATGTAGTGATTTTATATTTAAAACTATACGTACATGTAAGTCTTTTTTCGTCCTTTCATCCAAAACTCCCATATTATCCTTATCCTTCTCGTTACCCTCCTTATTTTTCTCATTTCTTGTTAAACTATCTGTATTTCCTCTCATGGTAATATCGTTATTATCCTTATCTTTCACTTTACTATCCTTGATGCCACTTTTAATCCTTTTTAGCGTATCATTGTCACTCACTGCATCATAACACACGTTATCCTTATTCGCGGGTTTCTTATACCGAAACTTGTTGATCATTTTTAATTTCCCGCACGGAAAGGAAGAAGTTGGTAAAAAAAGAAGAAGAAAATGGCGCGCATTACACGATTGATGACCTCCTCAGCCAGAAGCACGGAGAGACTAAAATAACTGAGCGATGCAGAAGAGTGGCTAGAGAGAGAAAGGTGTTACAACGTTGCCAGGTACATATCAAAGCAAACACGGGGTTTTTTTAAAAGGTAAAGGTTTTCTTGGAACGTCATAATATTAAATAATGGAATACTGTGATGTTATGCGTTATGAGAGATCGTTAAATTGTTGTTAAACTGCAATTATCGCTTTGAACAATTTATATAACGATAACTGTTGATTGTGGCTGTAAGTGAACAGTTTTAAATACAAATTATTCAGTAGAATAAATGTTAAAATTACATCTGTTGTTCATTTTATTTCCCTAACACATTTAAATATAGTAACAGCTTGATTGAATAGTTCTGCTCTAGTCAGAGACTGCGAGTCCTCGACATCTCTTGCTTTTACCATTTAAGTGAAAAGTCAGAATCAACAGTCTTTTCAATAGGTCTTTCCGCCCTGTGACGCTGTAGTCCTAGGAGTCTATAGGTTTCTTCCAAATGGCATTTATGAACCAGCGTGGAATCATATCGATTACTGTATAGTTCACAAACTCGAATTATTTACATTATCACCCACTTCCAGTTGGTATAGTTGACGTAAAAGGTATAGTGCGAACTTAAAGTTACCGGCTTTTGTTTGACTAATGCCCGGTTGCAAGAACGCTAATCAAATCTCTCATCATATGATGGTTGATTAAAAAATTATGAACCATCAATGGGAACCCGATTTCACGAAAAAAATAATGGTCGATTAATTGTTCATCATTGCAGGTACCTATCCGTTGCATTTTGATTGTGTAAATGATTTGAAGAATTAACGAGTTAAGAATTAACGAGTTAAGAATTAACGAGTTAAGAATTAACGAGTTATTATTTCATTGATTAGCCGTTAATCATTCATCATTTTTAATAAGCGTTCTTGCAACCGGGCATAACACTAAGAGTATACCGTCATAGTCCAGTCAATTTTATAATTATTTAAAATGCTTACTTAGTTGACGATAAATTCATTTAATGTTATAAGCGACAGCGAGTGAGTGCCTTTAATAGTTTGACTGAGCTATAATAATTTTTGAGAGATGGTTGCAGGTGTTCTCTTTAGTCGGTGGTCTGACATCAAGAAAGTATGTGTGTTTTTGTGTGGAAATGCTGTATTTATTGGTTTAATAACCATTGGTTTGTTATGGTTAGATATTTATTTTTTTGTTTCAATTATCACATATCAAATCGGAGTATATTTTTAGATTATCAATAATTGACTTCTACAACTTCGTTGAGGCGAAACTGGTGTGATGTTGTCTCTTCTAATAACAAACCAGAATGGTTGGTTATACCGTGGAGATCGTTTAACTCAGAACTGTAATTCATGTCTGTCGGGGCATATAGCCCGAGAAGTGGTTGTTGCTTCTTAGTGAACGGTCTCTTTTCTTTGAAAAGTAACGCGTTATAACAGTGTCAAATTATTATCTTTAATGTTTTTTAATATACTCGTTGATGATCTATTAAGTACTTTGCATTCATGTATCTGTAAGTTTCTCATCATGATACCTACCATATTTATGTTTTCTCCATTAATAAAGCAATTCAGATTGTTCTGAATTATAATATCACTCGTATTCCCAATATTTTTTAATTTTCTAAAGATGTGGATGAGAAGACCTCATATTTCATGGACAACAATCTCACATTAGCTTTTCATAACTAATTTAAACTGCGAATTCATCATTTTTTAATACAAATTATTACTATATTCGTCTGTGCCTAACCTTGGTAACAGCGTTTCAGAATTTCGATTTTGTTTATTAGTCACTAAACTTTATAACTCAAACTCAAAAAATTAATACTGCTACGTTATCTCACGCCATTCAAGATCCTTTGAAGCAACTGATTTATGTTTATCTTTTCTTCAAAGTTTGAAAACCTTATTTCCGTCAAACAAAAAGTACAAAAGCCATCAGGTAAAAGCAGGTAACAAAAGTTGGTGGTTAAAAATCTGCAAAACACTTGTGTATATACAGAAACGTAGGAAATCAATAGAGAAGTAATAAAAATGGTATATCACCTTGATAAAAGTACCTGAACTGACGCTAGAAATGGTTTAAATTTTAGAATTTAAACCAGAACTTGAAAAATATGCATCAGGTATAATATTAATACCGATTTTCTCATTTAAAGCTTTTATGAACCGTAAAAAAGTTTTTGATAACTTCATTCAATGTTTCTTCACAAAATGAAATACCTACCTACCCCTTTGTTCTAAATGTACAACAAAACATTAGTTTGGTGACATGAAAATGCACAAAAATTCGTAATAAGGGTTTTTTCATCGACACAGTCACTTTTTTGATAAAATAATTTTTTCGTCTTCAAATAGTGTAATGAGATTTTCAAAAACCAAAAGTTACTCATACCTGGACCTTTCTCGTGCAATTTTTTCACATCTAATGAGATGTAGAAGATATTTTAGGTAGCAGTTTGAGTCAATTTCAGTAAATCGTCCTATATCTTGGAAAAGCAACATCTTACACAAAAATTGAAGTCCCAAATAAAACAATTCACAAACTGTATATTAATTTCAGAGAATTAGAAATCTCAATGTTTTCTAAGAAGTCTTAACGATCAACATAATTGAATATATTTTCTACCTGAAAATATATACCTATAATAAAATGTTAAAATAACACACTGTACAACCTATTCAAACCAAAATATCACTAATTTGAAATTACATTCATTGAAAGCATGTTTCATTTCTTCGAAACAAGCTGTACCGCTAGCTGCTATGCATATTGAATACTTATACAACCTTAAAAAGGTAATTGCTAAAACATCAATGTACAATATTAGTATTTTTGCATTAGCGCTTTACATTTAATACATATTGATTAACTTTCAAACGACTAGCATTCTGAGAAACCGTAGTGTTAACTGCTTATCATTTATTATTCCTAGTTACATAATAGTTATAGCATTCCTTCAATTTTATGTTTTATATTTGCTGTCTTCAGTAGCAATGTTAATAACTGTACTAATTACCTAATTCATGAAGTTGCCCACAGACTTTATCCTTGCAACGCAGGATTTCAAACCCTGTTGTTATCAACGAGCGTGAGTTAACACTAAACGAAATCGCTCTAACAAAGGCATGGGTCCCAAACTCGGCGGGTGTAATTTGGGCGCTAACCATCCTTCTTTACCTGTTTGACCAAGAAGGGTAGATAATCCGACATGTATTTTCGCCGCTAAGAAGTGCAGGTAGGTCGAGTCAGCCAGACATTATAATTTATTTTTCAAAAATTGACTGAAAATACGAAGGTGGTTTGGTAGGGGTAGGTTTGGTTGGGTTATTATTGAAAATTATTATAATTTACTTTACAAAAATATATCTTATTATAAATGTCGGTGATTTAAAAAATAACTGTATTTCATAAATCACGCAATTCAGTCGGTTAGCGCCCAAAATACACATAGGATTAAAATGACCCTTCGGTCTTGGCGCCTAGTTTACATGTTGTAAAAAGTGCCTTTAGCGTCCAAATTACATCCGCCCCCCAAACTTACTACACTGATGGGTCAAATACAAACAGATGAGTAGGAGTTGAGGTTAAAGGCTTTGATAGTAAAAAGCAAAACCAAGTGGAAATATTAGCAATACATTTTTGTGCTGAGGAGTGCCTCAAATACGCCTCAACTCAGCTAGAATAAATATTGCGTCTGAAGGCTCTGCAGTCGACAAGTTGAGTTTAAAACAGTCTGAAACTGCAAAAAAATGCCTTGAGCAGCTGGCTAGATATAACAAACTAACTGAGTGACAGTGCTTGAAGAAATATACTGAAATTACTGATGGTCTCGAAAAAGAAGAAGATTGTACTACATATTTTCAGTAGTAACAAACAAACTCACGACCTTAGATTAGAAATAGAGTGGCTCTTTGTCCTATCCCACTGCGACCTTTGCAGATCTATTGTGGTCCTCCTCTCTATTTTTAGAGCTCGATATCTTTTTTTGGTAGACCTATTAGCCTGGATATCGCATCCTTTTCGTAGCTCTCTGCCCTTGGTTTTCCTTCTCCGAAAAGGTGTAACCGCACCCTTACTGGGTATTTGCACTTACAGAGTATGTGCACCGCGGTTTCGTCTTCTTCCTGGCAAAATCTACGTAGGCTGTCATCTGCTAGGCCAATTGTGTGCATATGCTACCTCAGCCTACAATGTCGGGTCAGCATTCACACCATCATCCTCGTCGTTTCTCGACTTTTACATACTAGGTAGCGTGACAGTTTGGCCAAAGGGCTTTTAAGGAATAGTTTAGCGTGCCTTTGTCATTTGGATGCCCTCCTTAGTGAGGTTCTGGCCCTATCATGACCTCAGCCGCTCCCTGCTTGGCTAATTCATCGGCATTTTCATTGACTCACGACCTTAGTGAACTATTTGACAGTTAGCAAACAATTCTGCAAAATAATTTACCCTATTTATTTTAAAATTTTACTACAATCACATCCTATACTTTACCATCCTGCATATTATCTAGACCAGGATGCTAAGCAGAATTGGCAAAATTTATAACTGACCTCAATAGGAGCAAATGCTGAAATCTTACTCAATCCAAATATACAAAATTTGCAGTCATATAATGATTTCTAAAGTTCTTTGTGGTCCCCCAAATTTTGGAGCACACCTCCACAATAAAATCCTCGAACTGTTTTAATAAATTTCAATTGATTGATAGGCTTCGTTGAGCAACATCTATTGCTAATAGTTGTATTTTTTTAAATCCCAATAAATTTCCATAACATTAAATACCCGTTAAAATGGTATTTCCGATGGCCCATCTAATTGTTTTATTACCAGCGCTAATTGCACAATAGTATAGTAATTACATAACAATCAACGAAAACTTCAGCTACCATTGAAAGTTTAACAATGATTTAATGTAGTTTTAAACAGAGGAAACACCTACACCTACTATAAAATCAATATTTTAGGCGCCTATAGACAGTTCAGAATATGTGAATACTCCCACGATAATCTGATATACATTTTTTAATAACACACATTCTAAAAAAGGGAAAACAACTTGTAGGTATTTATATTTGTAATCCAGAATTATCCGATGCATTTGCTGATTACAGAAGTTCGGAGTACGGCCAGTTGAAGCTGTAGGTGTATATTCTTCAACGAGTGTAGAAGAATAGCCATTCTACACAAGTAAAAGACTACACTTTCTCCACGACTATGTTAAAAAAAGTTTCCATCGGAAATCGAACCTCGATCGCCCGAGCTATCAACCACATTTATTTATTGAAATGTAAAGTACCTAAATATAGGTAACTTATATTTTTAATAGAAACATTTATTTTTTGTAATGAAATTATCACATTATTAGGAATAATAATAGAGATAACATAAATATACGTAGTTAAACATGTAAACTTCACTATCGCTACTGTTGTCCATTTTGTTCTCTATATATACGTAAAATTACGATTATAAAATTATTTTAATGCTTAAAACGACGCGATTTACCTAGTTAGTTATTTGAAGTTTTAAAAGAGACAATTTGATTTGTTCATTTTAGTGTGAATTCTGATAATCATAGGATGTGATTGGCGTGAAGAATACAGCTAAATATGTATAAATAATTTGTGCATTATTATATAGTCGTGGAGAAAAGTATGATTTTTGTTTTCCTTGCTTTTAACTTCGATTGCTCTCAAAAGACTTCTGTGATAAAAACCATCTTCAGGTGTTCACTTCAATGAAGCGTCATTAAAACCATTTATTACAAAGAGATTTTTAAAAAAATGGCTCGTGCTCCAGAACTATCAAGTTAACCAATGGATTTGATGGCAACAACTGATGATAATACACGATTGCGACTCTCGCTATAAACAAGAAAGCTTCTTCTGCGGTCAAGGCTAAATAAAAGATGGCGTTGAATTACCGTCGTGTCTCTTCTTGGCTATTCGTGACTTGAAGATTAAGAGACAAAGAAAATAGTAGTTTGTTTGTTTTGGGTAGAAAACTTTGATCTTCTGTATGTTCCTAGTGGTGTATTCATTGTTCTTTTTGTTAATTATTTTGGGAAATTAAACCATGCTATATTAAAGATAGGGAGTTCTTCAAGTCAGGTATTTGCAAACGTGCTTGGGAAGAGGGGCATCATATTCAATGGGATTCGCTCAAAAATCAAAGAAAGTGCTTTAAAACAACTAAATGCGGATAAATGAGTAGCTTATTTCAGCCGAATGTAGTCAAATTTGGTTACCAGTGTTGGAAAAATAAATTTCCCGCGTTATCAAGATAGTATCATGAGTTTTTATCCAGGTTTTCTTATGATTTATCATTGAAATTGTTGTTAATCAATACACAAAATCGCAAAACTGATTTAGACACATTTTAAAACAAAAAGAATCATATCACAAAAAAATAACACCAAACGCGTTTAATTAACAACATTTTCGACATAAGCAAAAAAGGTTGATAACGGTAGCTGGAATGCTACCAAAACATTAACAAAATAAACTTTTTTGTGCGATCGATCTTTTTTGTTTATTTATAGCATCGGTTGTCAGGACGGTAGGTTGTGTTTACTGGTTTCTAAGTCCAGCACGTCGGTAAGTGATTTACTAACCGACGTCTAAGCCCTACATCCATTTAAGTGGTCCTAAATAATATATTACTTCATTCATTAGGTACACAGAAGGAACAAAAAAAAATAAGAAGATTTATATTTTTTTAATGAACAGAACAATATAAAAATTATTTTGTTTGAAATTTATTTCAATACGATCGCGCAAAAAATGGTATAAGCATCTCGAACGTTTGCTGTCGACCGGTAAACAACCTTTACCGTACTTAATACTTAGTATACTATATAAAAGAGTTGACAGATTCATAGTATGTGATTAAGTTTAAAAAAAAATTGAGATAATCTAAAGAAAAATTCACTATATGTATATACAGAGTGTTAAAAAGTTTGTATTTGTTAGAAAATTGCATTTTTAATAAAAGTTGCAGTTAATTTCTGAATTCACGTTTAGATAAAAAATCTCCAGGATTTTGTACATGATCTTGACAAGGGTTTAAAAATTCAGAGCGGGACTAGATTTGTTTTAGTCTATGGAAGAAACTAAGGTCCTTGCTGAAGATGGTCAAGAAGAGATGGGCGAAGATCTATTTGAAGACGGTTTAATGCAGAATCTCCCAAAAAATGAGGATGTGACTGTAATAAACAATGCATCTCATCATTCTGGAAGGAACTTTCCTTCTATTGAATAGTAGATTACTTAAAAAATAAACTTGATTTAAAAATATTAAGGACAAATACAAAATAATTTTGGAAAATAAAATGTGTCTTTCTAATGTTTTATCCCATAAATATGGCAGAATTGTCCCTCAATATTAATTTTTTTAATCTCAAGTTTTTCCCAGCTACGATAATTATCAGAATTATTCACATCTATGATAATGAATCGTTACACTCTAATTAATTTCGTGATTTGATGTCTATTTTTTTTTAATAATGGCATTATGTACATAATTTTCAATAATTAAACATGATTGTTTTCAAGATTGAGAGAATAAAATCACATACAAAATCGTGAGAAAGTAAAGAAAATGGAAATAATAAAATTATAATTTGCTCGTAATCCTTATCTAAGCTTTATGAGGATTTCAACTTTTGAATCAACGAGTTTAATTAATTGGAGGATTGTTTTTCAAGTGTTGGCGCGCTTTGTCCATAAAATTGTAAAATTTTTAATGACAATACATAAAGCTAGTGTCTCTTTTTGATTGACACGTCACTTAAAGCAATTTTTCTACAATCGATATCCAAAGTATGCATTTGCGCTCGTATTCGACAACGCAAACGTCATCTTTTTCGAGGAGTATCACTTTGTCGCTTATAAAAAAAACGCTCGCTCTCCCAATTATTATATATAAATCAAATATGCATTGCTCAGAGTATCCAATGTCAACGAGTAAATGACATCTTTCATTTGAGTGAAAAATTTCATAAATAATAATCGTATGTGAGCGAGAAGCAGCAAAAATGGAAGGAG
The DNA here is from genome assembly GCA_949126875.1 of Lochmaea capreae. Taxonomy (NCBI): domain Eukaryota; kingdom Metazoa; phylum Arthropoda; class Insecta; order Coleoptera; family Chrysomelidae; genus Lochmaea; species Lochmaea capreae. The sequence continues at coordinate 16,662,188 of OX421399.1, forward strand.
AAAATAATTGTAATGATTTTTCATGTACATCACCTGAAATGCTAAAGTCGCACATTAAACCTATTGCCAGAAAAGTCGTGGGGGAAGTATGAAAAGCAGTACGAACTCTTCATCACATGGTGTAATTCAAGGAAAGTTAGAAGGTACACTGAAAACGTAATAATGGCTTACTTTAGCAAAAAAGCTAAAACTATGAACTCTGATACACTTTGGTCGGTGTACTCAATGCTACTATCTGTATTATCTGTAAGAAACAATATTGACATCAGCCAATATACGAAGTTAATCGCATACCTAAAACGCCAATCTGTAGGATACAAACCAAAAAAAATCAAGAACTTCCACCAAAGAAGAATTACTCTGTAAATATTAATAAGCTATTTTATTGACAGGTAGTATTAATTATCGAAGTTTTCGGTGCATGTAGACGAGATGAACTTGTGACCATAGAAGACATTGAAGACAAAGATTAGCCATTAATAGTAACAATTCCTGCCTCAAAAACAAGAAAAATTCGTGTCTTTACTGTTACTAATAGTAAAGAACTTTTTTATCATTCTACAGAAGGTGTGTTGCATTGAGATCATCAGATGACGACACCCCATTTCGTCTATTTCTACGATATTGTAAAGGAAAATGCTCTAAACAAGTGGTGGGAATGAGTATAACTGGAAGAATACCCCGTGAAACCTCCCAGTATTTGAATTTATCAGATTATAAATTATATACAGGCCACAGTTTTCGTCGCACGTCATCTACTATCTTCTAGTCAATGGAGGAGGTGATATCATTCAACTGAAACGTCATGGAGGTAGGAAAAGTTCTTCTACAGCCGAGGTATACATTGAAGAAAGCATTAATAATGAAATCTAAAGTGCAAATTGTTGAATCAGTAACAATGGTGGAACATACAATTTCAAACTCATCTAGACGTCTGGAATTGTCATAATAAATTGTAAAAACTGTACTTTTAATTTTCATGTGTAATTCAAGCGCAAATTCATTGTCGACAATATATCATTTTGTGCTCTTAATACACAAATATGGACACAAATCAAAACCTCTTAATTTTTTCAAGTCGCCTACTTCATGTTACACATTATTTGGTACGTTTACGTGCCATTTTCTTATGGTAATTTCAACTCTAGTTAATGTGTTATGAAACACCACATTAAAACTGTGTAATATCCGTTTTAAAGTTGATTCACACTAATAAGGAAAATTCCGGTTAGTAATTAGTTGTAGACCAGCTAGAGAAAGAAAAAATTATATTTTTCATAAAATACTTTTGATACAGGATATAGAAAATATATGGGATTCAAAAAGGTCAACTAAAAATAAATTCTTATCAGAAAATTAATACTTTCTATTATATTAGTTGTATAAGAAGTTAATGGGTTTTTTGTCTAGTCAGTTACTGGTGTCTCCAACAGTTTATGCCAACCTGGCGTCAGTATGTATCTTTTGTTTGTAAACTTGTCATGAAAGGAAATATTGACAAACGAGACAACTAAAAACCGGATTTTAGCATTAAGACTGTTGATTTTACATAAACCGGACGAACGATAATGGAGCTTGTTAATGTCAAACAGGGGGGTGTATATTAATCATAAGTAAATTTTTAAAAATTGGAGTCTTCAATATACAGGAGTTTTGTATAAAAGTGTTTCAGTTATACAGGATGATTGATTAGTGTGGTAAAGTTCAGTGCCTCCTTTGTCCTTTGAGATATCAATTTGAAAATTTGAGGGTTTATGGCCATCATCAGTCTTCACATTTTTAAATTATTTACAATCTTCCAGAATGTTGCGCCATATCAAAGTTACATTTTTTTAAATGAAACACCCTATATTTGATCGCATATTTGGAATCAGCTTGACCTTCTTATCACAATAATATAGGGTTGTGATGTGTTCTACGGGGTATTTCGATAAAATCGTAACAAGTTCAATACCCTGTACATTGTAAGATAAATTCAAGAATGAAAATCTGTTGCTACCAAAGTGTTTGAATAGTAGGAAAAATTCTGGAAAATTATTTATTTCGTTAATATTCATTGAATCTGATACAGGGTGAATCAAAATACGAATACATTATTTTCTCCGTTTTTTCAAATGGATCACCCTGTATTTTATGAAAGTATCGAAAAGTACTATCAACATACTCCTTTTTTTATAAAGCATTCTCTATACCTTAAATTGTTAGTTCTTGAGATATTTTGATTTTTCTATGCAAAACATTGATTATATCTAATTATGTAATAATTAATTGTGAGTTGGGTGTAATTGATTTGTCAAAAACTGATATTTGACAATAACATGACATGTCAGTAGGTACATTAGTGTTTTTTTATTTAGCGGTTTGGTACATTTTTTGGCGTTTTGAAGAATTTTCACTAGGGCAAAAATAAATTTCATGCACTAGTGATGAAATGATTGATATGATCTGGATATTGGGAGAATGCAATAAAAACGCCTTACTATCAGCAAGAGAATGACATGAACGTTTTCTTGAAAGGCGGCAACCTACAAAACAAAAACTTCTGTGACAGAAGAAAACGAAATTAATATTTTGCTGGCAGTAACTGAAAACCCACACACAAGTGTAAGGAGCCACGTTTCATAAAAATGGTTGTGTTAATAGGCAAAACTTTCACTATTATTCATAAACAAATCCATATCACATAGTGACACACAGTGAAACTAGATGGTCGTTGAATGTGTGGGGAGGTATTGTTAGTGAATATGTAGTAGGACCATATTTTTTTGATATAATCAATGTTTTGCATAGAAAAATCAAAATATCTCAAGAACTAATAATTTTAGGTATAGGGAATGCTTTATAAAAAAAGAAGTATATTGGTAGTACTTTTCGGTTCTCACATAAAATACAGGGTGATCCATTTGAAAAAACCGAGAAAATAATGTATTTTTATTTTGATTCACCCTGTATCAGATTCAATGAATATTAACGAAACAAATAATTTTCCAGGACTACTATTCAAATGTTTTGGACGCAACAGATTTTTATTTTTGAATTTCTCTTACATTGTACTTGTAACGATTTTTATGGAAAATTGGTAATAACTACGTAGAACACATCACAACCCCATATTATTGTAATAGGGAGGTCAAGCTGATTCCAAATATGCTATAAAATGTAGAGTGTTTCATTTAAAAAAATGTAACTTTGATATAGCACAGCATTCTGGAACACCCTGTAAGATTGTAAATAATTTTAAAATGTGGAGACTGATGATGGCTATAAACCCTCAAATTTTCAAATTGATATTTCAAAGGACAAAGGAGGCACTGAACTTTATCACACTAATCAATCACCCTGTATAAAGATTATTGAAATTTGCAATTTTTTCCTTATTGGGAACAAAAACAGAAAAGTTAGACGATAGGGACACGCAACCCGTTTTACCAAATATTCAATAGTTTTGTTAAAATTACCCTGAGTTGAAAAAATGTGATTTTTAACACCCTATAACTCTGAAAATTTTGAAGAACAGTAAATTAAAATCAAAAATTGACCTGACAAATATCGGGGTGGACTGTTTTCTGCGACCCACACTCTATATTGAAAATAACATAATAACAAATCATATATTTTGTACTATTAATGACTCCAACAAAAATAAAAATGTTGCTATCAAACACAAAATGTAAAGGAGATACCAATAGTTGGGTAAAAAAGAAACCCCAACGGTAATTAATTTCAAAAATTCTAGAAACTTTTCACTAATAAATAAGGTTCTTTCTTAAATATTAAGTACCACTCCTTTGTTAAAAAAAAACACGTAATACTTATTACTCCTTTCACAATCGGTACTCGGTTTAAATCGTCAACCTCAACGCCATCTACTATGTTTCTATGCGAATTAATATCATTTCATTTCTCCAGCTTCAGCATCTCGCTCCTAACTTAAGGCTATGACCGGTTGACCTCCATCGCTATTGGTTGAAATATTACCTAAGAAGGCATACAAATCGCTACACAGTCGACCAGACAAACTGTAGTGAGAAACCATGTTGCCAAGTTTAGGAAAATACAGAAAATCTGAGACAACGAAAATTATGATTTTATTTACATTCGTGTTTTTGTCGGTGATTTTAGAGGAAAGGGAATAGAGTTAACAAATTCCAAGTAGCGGCGGGGTCTTGTTAGCCTAGCCTAGCCTAGCCTAGCCACATTCTAAGATCTTGGCACACTTTCCTATCGCGTGAATTTCCGCTTGGGGTGTTTCCCAAACATTCAGAGTCCTTCCAAGTCCTGTAATGATGTTGGGATGCTCGTTACTGTATTCTGTACTGGATTATAGTTATAGTATTTCATCATATCATCCTGTGGAATATCCTAATATTTCTGATATTCTAGTTTGGACTATTATTAGGGATCAAGTTGTTTTTACACATTTTTTTATCATACACATCTTCCTATCGAAAAAATATATTCAATGTAGGGATTTCTTTTGATATCGGCAACACAGCGTAACGCAATTTGTTTGGTTGACTGGTTTAAAGTGCCTTAGTCGAGGTTTCACGGTCAACTTTGAATATGTTTAAGAAACAAGAAATGGCTTGGGTTATTTAAATAAACAAGGTGTGAACTTTACGTTTTAAATAAAAATGACATTAACATAGATAACGATAATTCAAAGCGAAAACGATAATGACGAAAGACACTAAACAGGTATGATGAGTTTTAGATGAAACAAATAATGGCGATTGCGCGGGTTTAACGCCAAAAACAAAATTTACGAACATTTTTTTCCGCACGTTCCAACTTTTTGAATATTAAATTGTTGTAAGTGCGAAGTACAGAACTGACAAAGCGTTTCATTGGATAGAAGAAAATGGAGAGTAAAGTTGGAAGAATTGGACTACAGCTTTTTTTTTAATGTCAATAAAAAATGCTTATCGACGGCTTAATTTCAAACAAAATCAAAGATTCACGACCGGGCTCTGCTCGAAGACGCCAAATTCGCATTTGTTCAATCTTTCCACGAAAAATAATGACTTACAATGCCAAATTTAAATTTTTTATATACCTTAGTGTACATTATTCCAATTTTCCCAAGGATTTTTAACATTCTTGAGAATAAAATACATCCCATGCTACTCGATGATAATGTGGCTTTCTAAAAGTAAAATCATTTTCCAAATCACTTCGGTAGTTTTTGAGTTTATCGAGTTCACAGACAAACGCGTTGAAAGGATATATTATGGCGAATGCGCTGGTTGTCTAAGTTTTGGCGAAGGCGAAGGTATAAGCGTAAATTGTGTTTTATTTTTCGTACCTATGGTTTTACCACATCGGATACCTTGCAATGTTTTATATTTGCTCAGTACTAATTTCAAGCGATAAAAACAAATCGTTTGCGGAAATAAAAGTAGGTATGTGATAGTAAACCAAACATACGAAGCACGTCTTGTAAAATTAACATTCTATGTTCATTATATTTATGTGTACGGCTTAAATTTAAGTGATTTGTTGAACTACTTAACCCAATACGGTATTTATATGAACAAACACGATTACTGAAATATGTTTTTTAAATACAATAAGCTTAAAATAACGTATTTGAAACTCAGCAAATTGAACAGAGCTCAATTTAAAATAATAAAAAGCAAAAAAATTATGAATTGAGTTGGAGTAGCAACTCAATTAGATTCTACCCCTTTCCGTGCTCAGTTCAAGCATACTCCTTAATCCTATTCCTTTTATGAAGTGCAGGATCTGTTGGAGTTTCAAAGATACGATTTCTCCCTCTTCTACCCAGGCGGAGAAGTATTTTCAGTGGTTCCTTTAAGTTCCTACTTGTATAGTCCCTGGTTGATTGAGTTTACACTGAGAAAACGACTAAAGATTCTTAGTTGGTTTTTGTTGAGGTTTAACAGTGTCTTCCAGTTGAGATATTTTGAGCATTCTCAGAGGTCTTCCTTCCTTTTTAATTCTGCTCTAAATACTTTAGGCTGTTTGTGAACGTAATAAAGTAATAGCTCGTCTATATTATAGTTCACTTAAATTTTTTCTCATTTTTACAACTATAGATTTGACTAGAAATTATGGATTTCCTGTCGTTATATAAATAACTTTTTTTTATTCTCCTCAATTCAGAAACTTTTGTAAAATCGTTCTCTCTAGCGATGGACTTACAAGCCTGTAAATTATTTCCAGATTTTTCTCTAGTTATAGTTCTTATTTGCCCACCCGGTATATAATTATTATTCTTAAAAAAGGTAGAACGTTTCAAGCTCTTGAAAAATATCTCGAAATCAACAATGACATTGTTTTATATTGTTCTAGATCTGTGTATTCGTGAATGATCTCACGTTTTTTTATCTCCCACGCATGGTTACCTCTTAATATAATTAGTTTGTGGGTATTTTTTTAAAATGATAAAGTTATGAATATAAGCTTATATAATAAATAACATCTGGTTGTAATGTAGACATAAAAATTTGAATAAAGAAATTGTTTGTTACAGATTAAACCCAAAAAATAAAAGAAGCTATTCATATAATATGAAATATAGCAGAGTACTTCGAAAAAAAAGCTACATATAGTGAAAAGCTTGCGTTGAAAAACGATTATTAAAAAACTGCAGTACTGTATTTTGAGTTTTCGTGAATTGCTGTGAAGGTTTGAGGCAAAAAAGGACAATTTTTGGAATATTAAGTAAAAAATACTATAAATAATGTTTCTCTTACGACTGGTTCATACTAAAAAAACCTCATATTAAAAAAAACCTTTATATACAAACTTTCAAATTAAAAAACATTTAAAATTTTGTAGTATAATCACGTTGAAGAACTCTCCACTCAATTTTGGCTACATTTAGGTACAAAAACGGTGTAAAGTGTTTTCGGTTTCTGTGATCTAACAAGAATATAATGCAGTCATCTAAGATTTGATCGTTTTGTCGGAATATTAAAATCTCAAATTACAAACACATGTCACTTTTAATATTTGAAAAAAAAAAAGATATAGGTAGGGGAGATACGGATAAAGATTTCCATAGAAAAGTAGGAATACTTTCCAGCTTAGTATATTATTTTTTATTAATTGATCTTAATTTTTGTATTGAAAAAGTATTAATTTTATAAATAAAAATATATAGGGTTTCCAGGAACTTAATGTCTAAGATGTGGTAAAAATAATGTTAGAAGTTCAAATACATTTTTCAAATACGATCGGCCAAATTCCATAACTTTAAGAATGAATCATTCCGATTTAAAATGTGTACAATTCAGATTTATTCAAAACGTTCAAAACATTTATTTCATTCTTAGCCCACGTGACTGACTACCGTAATAACTTTTAATTTCTTGACAATAGAAAATACCCTAAACTCGTCCTGATACAAAGTGAAGCTACCAGCACGACCAAAAATAGAAAAATAAATTAATGTTTGAAGATTTATTACTCAAACGCATTTATGAATAAACTTTAGACGTCTTCATGCAGAAATATATCCTGAACTATAGTGACGCCTAATTATTCTTTATTTGCACCTATTTCAATTTCGGACGCAGATGGGATGAGGAAATTTCGTCATAGGAAAGACCCATCATAGTATTATCATCTGAATTTTTTCGCATGAATTTAGAAACTCCCTGTATTCAGTGGCGGGACTACAACGCCGCAAACCCCACAACGCGGGTCTAGGGGGCTCACTTTACTTAATTTTTTTTCATAAAATGCATAACAATATCTTCCGTAAGTTCCTTGTGGCATTACTTATTCTTTTTTCTCTTAATTTTTTGGGAATCAAACCACAATAATGTTTTTTATTTTTTTATTTCGACGTTTCGGTAGCGTTCCAGCTACCGTTGTCAACATTAACTAGTAATGAAATAATTTTTGGTCCCTATCTGACACAACGAAAAAAAATTTTACAACTAGACAATCAATAATATTTTGAAGTTTAAGACTACAAAACTTTGTTGTCAAATTTTATTAAGGTCCATTCATAGTAGATCACACCTCTGGTAAAATGTGAAATGAAATATTTTATTTTATGACATTCTAACGATATGTAGTCCACTAGAAATGGAATCCAGTGAAGTGCACGTTCCAGGAACGGTTTTTATTATTTTATTTATATATTTTGGAAATTTTGTTAATAAAACGCGTTTGTTGTTACTTTTTTGTGTATGATTATTTTTGTTTCCAAAATATGTATAACTCAGTTTGGTGATTTTGTGTATTGAAGTGTGTATCGATTAACAACTATTCCAAAGATAAATCATAAGAAAACCTGGATAAAAACTTATCCTGATAACGCAGGTAATTGATTATTGGAAATTTTTCTTTCTAACATTGGTAACCAAATTTGACTACATTCGGCTGAAATACTAGCTACACATTTATCTGATTCCCAAAAAAAAATAAGAGAAAAAAGCTTAACAACAATACTATAGCATTTGAGTTTATCCATTTTTGCGATTCTAGAAAGTATTTATACATTTCTAAAGAACCATTTCAACCTTTATTTTGAAATATTTAACCTTAGAAATATAATCTGGCCCCTATATTATATTTTAGTCTAAACACAACACAAAAATTAAAAATTCTTAAAGTAACCCTTGTTTTATAAAATTTACGATAAACTCATCAACATCTTAAACAAACCAAAAGATACAAATTAAATTTATATTCTTTTTGGTGTATGTTTAATAATCTAAATAAATATTCGAATAATCGGCGCCACTTTCCCCTATAAAGCGCCTACCCCAACAGTACTTACCTTAAGAGCACAAAAGATGCAAGAATCCGACATGCAAGCATGGCCAGAAAGGTCCCGGAAACTTCTCCTGAAGATATCCAGATGCCACAGCACCTGCAAAAAAAGCCACGCGTTAAACACATGTTGCTTTATTAATACACAATATCCTCCAACTTTTTCTTATGCATATTAAATGACAGCGTTGATGGGTAAATAGTACGGTATATGACATTCTATAATAGCGCACGTGGCACTGTAAATCACAGTGTTCGTATTTTATGGCGTGGTTCAACAAGTGATTGAATTGCTATCGTTATTCAGTATCGTGATAAGTAGACTCAAAGTTACTCAACTTAAATTATGGTCCTATTACTAAAATAGGGTTTTTCTACTATCACTATCGAAAGTCGTATTTTGTGCCTTGAAAAGCAACTGCAAAGTTGATGTTTTCCGCGAGCTGTCATAATTTGACATTATTGGCGCTCTTAAACAGAAAGTAACTTTGAAGCACGCTTAATTTTCCGCGAGCTGTCATAATTTGACATTATTGGCGCTCTTAAACAGATAGTAACTTCAAAGCACGCCTAATTTTCCGCGAGCTGTCATAATTTGACATTATTGGCGCTCTTAAACAGAAAGTAACTTTAAAGCACGCCTAATTTTCCGCGAGCTGTCATAATTTGACATTATTGGCGCTCTTAAACAGAAAGTAACTTTAAAGCACGCCTAATTTTCCACGAGCTGTCATAATTTGACAATATTGGCGCTCTTAAACAGAAAGTAACTTTAATGCACGCCTAATTTTCCGCGAGCTGTCATAATTTGACATTATTGGCGCTCTTAAGCAGAAAGTAACTTTGGCGCACGCCTAATTTTATTTATAGATAGATGTGGTAGTAGAAAAAATATTGTGTGTATTTAGAGCAGAAAGTCTTTTGGTAGTTTCGACAGATTTCTGTCTCGACTACCAAACTACTTTCTGCTCTTGATACACAAATAGCTATTTTCTAAACACGATTATCAGTTTTGAATCCAATTTCATTTAATCTATTCATGAAACAAGTTGCCAGGTTAAACAAAAACCGAATTTGTTGATTTGTCTTTGTTGACAACCAACGTCAATAAATAACGAATCAACACATTTGGTAAGATGCCTGCCAAAATTGCTGAATTTCTAAATTTGTCTGATCCCCATATTTATACTGGACATTGTTTCCGACGTTCCTCAGCAAGTTTGTTGGCGGACTCTGGGTGCTAATCTTACTACAATAATTAAGAGACATGGTGGATGGAAATCCAGTACAGTAGCAGAGGGTTATATAGAAGACTCGCTACAAAAGAAACAGAGCATTGCGGATCAAATTTTGTCCAAAACTTCGGTGGATAACATTGCTTTCTGCTTTGGTACAAGCTTCACCAAAATAAATTCTGTTACATCTACCAATGAGACTGGCCATGGAGTTTCTTATTATAATTGTGCGTTTAATTGAATAAGCACTTCATTTTGAATTAAGTTTTTATATTTTCTCATAAAAAAAACAACTTTTAGCACTAGTGCTAAAAGTATTTTACCAGTGTCATAAAATGGCAGTTTAGACACTGACAGCATGCGTTAAAAATTATAAAAATTTAAAATTATTTTTAATAATCTGTTAATGGTATGTAGTTATTCATTTTTCAGGGTTTTGTTGCTATTTTTACTTTTGCTTTAATTAGTTTTTTTTATACATAAATGTAAAAGGATATTTTTGTTGGTCAATTTTTTGAGAAACAATTCAAAAAAAAGAGCTCTACGCAGTTTACAGATAAACGATCTATTGCGTATTTAGTTTGTAATTAGGTACCTCCTAATAGGTTTTTTCACACTGACATAAATGTAAATCAGAAGTTCAAACAAACTATTAAAAGTAATCAATATGTTCTATAAATATACAGAGTTGTTTATATACCATGTGATCTTGTTTAATTTAAGATTGATCTTGAAAATAAACCAATCGTCTGCAAAAAAACACGTCTTGGAACTGTAGTACACTGTTAAAATTATTATTCCTAAAAATAAAATGGTGCCCCATTTCTTCTACACGAAAACAAATTCAGAGAAGATGCAAAAGATTAGAAATATAATAAAAAATTTACTAGTAGAGATGGATGGATTTATTTTTAGTATTTCAACGTAAACAATGGTGAAGTGTATGTCAGTTACAATAGGGGCAACATGATAAATACAATACAAAAAATCTAGCTTTCCATTATTTAATAACAATAAAAAACAAAAAAGAGCAGTGCTCATAAAAAATATAATTACGTAACAGAAAATATGTAAAACAGGATGCACTGCATACCGGAAATTATTAACTTTAATATAAATAGCTTTATTTAGTGATAATAGAAGGGTGGAATTTATAATAATGTTTTAAATATTTGTTATATGCGATTTTTGTAATAATAATAAATCATTCATTGTAATTGCTGTAACTAACAAACATGTATTTTTGTGTCAATCGCTTTTTACTATCTGAAAAGTTTTATTAACCAGTTGTTTGAAATATCACTACTCGATGACAATAAATATATTCACAATTTCCATAAACATTATAATTCCATCTCCTTTCCTCATTTAAAAGCCAGTATCTTAAAAGTCAAGATGGCGGGTCACACGACATAAACAAACAAACATTTACCTTAGAAACTTGATAAAGAGCTTTCGCTCTGTGGGTTTTTCCTTTTGTCATATTGTCACTTTAACATGTTCATCAAAAATTTTCAAGAAATAACGGAATTTAACTACACTTTTACCGGAAAAACTATAAAAAACGAACAGCGCGCGCAATGTGTGTTGCGTTCTAATGTAAAAGTTTGCTAAGTCAGTTTGGATGGCTGTTGGTCTTACCTGTGCACAGGTGTAGCTGTTCGCTGAAGAGGAACGGGTGGGGAAGAAGGGGATCTGTTCGTGACAGAGAGAACGCCGTTTGGTTCCCGGTTATTTACTTTTGATTTATACTGAAGATGTTTTATTTACATTTTGCATTAATATTAGTTTTGTTACGCACAGTTTGGTTTTTAATATAAAAAATATCTCATCAAAAACAATACATATGTCTCCGTTTTATCATAAAAATATGGAAAATTCATTGTAAAACCGGATACTGCAAATACTCTCCGGAAATCTCATTTCAAAATTATTATTTTTGTGGTATTTACAAGACTTTTTATGTTAAAAATGCGTTTTTTCGAAAATTTCATTACACTGAATGCGAAAGAATGATTTTAACAAAAAACTGACTGCGGCATTTATTTTTTCGTATTAAAAAACCCCCGGTTGCGAATTTAGAGCCAATTTCATGTAGCAAAATTTTTTTTTTGTAAGAAACTTTGAAGTAATATTTCGAGATTTAAATTGCTCTCTGCTATCTCCCTTAATGCTTGGAAAAATCGACTCGAAATTCACATGTATATGTAAAATGTTCCCCTGAATCCAATGGAGGATACTAGAACGTTCTATCTCTCTCCAATTAGTCGAATTATGAATACTTGAAGTTTCAAAAAGTGGATTTCCGAACATTTTCACTACATTCTCATTTATTATTCACGGAAACCCTTCAAGTAAGGCCCTTAAAAAATGTTTTTCCCAATTCATTATTCTTTTGCAAATATTTTACCAGAATTTCAGTTCAAAATTCATAGTTTTGTGGTATTTACAAGACTTTTTATGTTGAAAATGCGTTTTTTCGAAAATTTCATTACACTATCTGAATACAAAAGAATGATTTTATCAAAAAACTGACTGCGGCATTTATTTTCCCGTATCAAAAAACCCCCGGTTGCGAATTTAAAGCTAATTTCATGTCGCAAAAACTTCAGTAGTTATCTATGGAAGCATCTATGGAAGCATCTATCCAATAACTCTAGCATCGCACGGCAACATAATCTCATTTGTTTCTAGCGGGACAAATTTTTGAATACACAAATAAATAAAAATGTTTAGATCGCTGATTTTAAGAAAATTTTGTTGTTTGTAGATTTTAATCCAATGTAGGTATGCCTTGCATCGCAAGTGCCAACCACCAAAATGTAACCATGTAATACCTATTGAAAAATTTTAGGTTAGTGGTTGTCACTTAGTAGTAAGATTTTTCTAAGTCATATTAAAGGATTTTCGTAATGGTATGGAGTAGCTTTTCTCTTATTAAAATATTTCTCTCCTTCAAATATCGATTATAACAAAGCTGTAAAACATGAGGCCCGAGGGCCGCAAGTATCCAGCAGAGCTTGTCTCTTAATTTAGAAAGTACTATCAAATACGAAATATGAACTATGTAAACAATAACGATGAAATACGAATAAATTAATATTAATACTGACTGATTAGGTACAAATATAAAAGTTTTTAATAATAACTTCAAATATATTAAAATTATTTATGCTTATATATTAGTAAACAAAGTTTGATATGATTTAATAATGTAGACTCCGTTTCACATAAGAAGAAGCCACGTGAAGTTATAGTCGTATGCGCGAAGTTGTTGTCAAAACCAGCTCCATATTGTAAAATTAACATTTGACTTCAAATCAGTAGCGTAGCGTTTTTACATTTTGTAGTGTAACACAAAATTAGAATCTGTCGGCCTTGACTGTGGATAATCTTTCCTTTAACACCAACAAGTTTTTTTAGGAGGCATGGTTTTAGATTAAATAAAACACACAACACTCACAGATAAACTAGCTAAACGTTTTAAAATATTCAAAAATCAAAAATATTCGACAGTTAGACCAATCTTCACGTGGCTTCTTCTTATGTGAAACGGAGTCTACTGGTTAGCTAATACCTCTATTGTTTTATATTTCCAAAACGTAATCTTTTATTTCCTTCAACATCAACAAAGATAAATTTATATTCTGTTCCTTTCGCTAAGTAATACGGTGAGAGGCCCTATTCTTCGAGACTTGGCTGGCCTGTAGTCGGTCGACACGGCATGATTTTTTGGTAGTCGTTTGTACCATAACTGTTCTAAACAGGCTTATTATAATTGCCAGGAAAATAAATAATAAGTTGTTACGTTTTTTCTCTTGTATTTCTAAGTAGAGTTGTCAAATTTATTTCAAGCCATGAGAGACTTACTTAATAGACCACCCGCAGGCAAATTTTCAGAGTTGCACAGAAATTTATGATGTAAGTAGGTACTTTCCATGCATTTTTAGTAATATTAACTGTAAACAATGTACAAACGTATTTGAGGCATTTTTTCTTGACGAAACAGTTTCAAAGACCGTTTTGAAACAGCTTCGTCGTGACGTAATGGTTAGTGGCGATCGCAAATATGCCAGGCCAGTTTCGCTTTATTGACGTTTGTCTTTGAGCATAGCTTCGATATTACAATGTTATTGTTTTCTAGAACTTGTTGAAATGTTGTTGAAGTTGAGCATAACATTTTTGAGCAAAATCAGGATCTAAAATCAGCAATAATGTTTAATTTAACAATGAAAAAATTAGAATGTCTAGTTTAATCTTACAATTCTCTTAATGAACAGCGGTGGATTTATCCAGGGTTATTTCATATTCACCCAAAGTGATTTTCACCATTTATTCCATTGCAAAACACAAAAAATTAAACAAACCGGTGCTATAAAAGTGAATAAATTAAAAACGAAAATTCCATTTGTTTTGAATAAAAACATCAACAAACAATTTCAAAAATGACAGTAGTGACACTACTGACAGCTTAAAACGGTCTTGGAAAACGTTTTCAAACGTTGACAAACGTTTTATTCCTGACGTCATTAACCGACCAAGAAAACGGACCGTTTTAAAACAGTTTGAAACTGTTTCAAAACAGTTTTTCAAGAAAAAATGCCTCTAGAAACAGCAAACCTGTTAGACTGAGGTGGCGGTCAAGGTAGTACTTTAGACTAAATATACAGTTTGGGTAGAAACCGAAAAATCAGAAAATACAATTCAAGTGATTACAGGTGAACATTGAACCCATTCTAATATGGAGAAGAAAGTAAAGATCCAATTAAGTGAATTATGATCAGTACTGATAATACTCAAAATGTTCGTTTTGTTAATGATATTGAACATTTTTTCTGCAATAGGTATTCAGTGAGGGTCAGTTTTAAACATCTGTCCCTTTTAACCTGTCTATTAACAATTACCGATTTTGAGTATTAGAACCATATGATTGCATGTTTTCTCTACTCTACTTAAACGATGACTCATCTATTAAACAAGCGCAGGTGTTAATTTGAAACACATTTTGCACCTGGGTAAACACCAGACAGACACAGTCGCAATTACACTCTTTACTAGACATTTAATTGCTGAATCAATTTTAGATAATTATTCAGTAAATGCCGTTACGTCAGAGATTTTTTGTAGTACCAAAGGACATTTTATAAGCTCGAGTTTGATATTTAACTTGGTAGAGCTTGATAATTGAAAATTTACATAAAAAATAATTTATATTTTCACAATGAATTCAATCAAAGAAGTAGCAGATAAAACAAACAGATTTTTGGGCGGTTTTGTATATAAAACTTTTCAACCTTATTCATCACATTTTTACAAAATCCACTAGTTCAAGTACTTCTACTTCATGAGGTTGATCATTATCTTCGCGCAGACTTTTGTCAAATTATAACTAATGAGATTGTCTTCTTCGGCTGCTTTATAAGGACAACACAAGTCTTATGTAACAGTAGTTATATTCACTGACAGCCAGGTTCCGATTAAAGCTATCAGTAATACAACTAGGTCTAGACTGGTGAAAAACTGTTAAGAATCCCAAGGTGTCTCTAATATGGGTGCAGGCACATGAGGGGATTGCAGGTAATGAAATGGCTGACCAGTTAGCTAAAGAAGGCTCTAAAGGAGACTTCATAGGTCCGGAACCGTTTTGTGGAATCACAAAAGATTGCGTAAGAGGGGAAAGCGGAAACTGGCTAGATAGGGAACACCAACTCAAACGGAGGTCGACACAAGGTAGTTTACTGAACAAGGTAGACAAGGAACTCTCAACCAAGCTACTGAAACTGAGTAAGACACATTTGAAGACAGTTACCGACCTGGTGACTGGACTCTGCACCACGAGGAAACTTCGGCACAAAATGGGCAAAGTTAGTGAACCTATGTGCAGGAAATGTGAACTCTATGATGAAACACCTACACACATACTCTGCTTCTTCGAGAACTTACATGAGCTCAGACGGAAGCACTTTGGAGAGGAAATAATACAACCATCACAACTACTGAAAATCTCTTCAGACAAACTAGTGGCCTACATAGAAGACACAAAACTTCTGGAATGGAAGTACATAGCATGGGAAATGGTTCAAAGATTCAGTTCAAGTTCGTGGGCTGTTGTGCCAATCGAATGAATAAATGAGTAGTTATAGATCCAAATAAGAACCAATATATTGAGATGTTATGTTTCTCTGTCTTATTTATACGAGGTAGGGGTGTCAGGTTTCATTTAAGCAATTGTATAGTGAATTCATGAAGTTAACTTTAAACAAAATACTAGGACAGATGTCTAAACTGAAATGAATGAAAGAAAATTGGATATAAGTAGAGGAAATAATAAACTTATCCAATTAATATACAACCTTTTTTATCAATAATACTTTCAGATAAAAAATCTAAATTTCTCTCAGTTTAAATAGTCGCTATCAAACTGATTCCTCTCAAGAAGATGGTTTACTTCCGAACTCTTCCAGTGTCAAAAACACGATCTTAACCACTCTTTAAAAAATGTACAGTCTTAAAGAGTAATTTGTTTTTATCTGGTGCAGTCTCTTCACCGGAACTCAAATCCTTACAATTTCAAGGGTTGCTTTTATCATTTAACTGCCTTTCATTTGACAGGTGGAGCAGGAAGAATGTACATTCTGGGGAATGGGAAGAAAACACCTCCACTCACATTCTTGCGGCACCTAGGGTCACTTCCTAGGAAAGGGGCACAATAGATATTTTAGGCCTCAGTAGTGTTTGTTATGGATTTTCTGGCGCTTGGATTGAATTATCTAAAATTGTTAAAGATTATTTTGAATCTAAAAGTTTTCATTGGATATTTTGGTTCCAAAAAAAACACATTGTATAGATCGTTTGGATTATGTAATATAAATTTAGAGTAGACTGACGTTTTTTAAAATAAACTGCTTTCTAAATTTAATAAATGGCTTCAGGGTAGACACCAAAGTAATGACGTAGAAAAGAGATACCCAGAAGGAATAACAATCAAGAGATCCGATATATCGTCTGTGATGTGGATGTGGATATGAGAACCTGTCCTGCCTCAGGGTACCAATCGTGTCTCTAGATAATCTCTCGTATGAAAAATTATGGTTTTTAACCTTCTATTTACAGTGTTTTCTACAATACTACAATACCGGTTTTGATGTACCTATACTAGTCGCGCGTGGTATCATATTGAGTTAATTTTCCCGCGTTTTGTATATTGTGTTTATACTGCCATTATTGTAAAAATATATTAAACAAAAACATTGATAAGTATTGGAATTTATGACCGAGATATACAAAATTGCCCAGAACAATATGAAACCTTTTTCGACGTCGCTATTATTTTTCAACACAAGTTGTTTTTTGAGTGTTTCAACAAATAACTTGAAATTTATTACGGTGTATATCTGTGCCTGCGCCCATATAAGTATTTTAGACAATTTCGAAATACCATTAGCGAAAAAAATTCAATTGTAAATCGTAACGATATGAACCGACCCACACTAAACCATTTAAATGCAAATCCAAACAAAATCAAGTCAACCATGATGTTTCTCTTTATATTCGTAACCTTATTCTTGTTTTTCTATTCTTTACTTTATGTTACACTCTCCCACGCACACTCCTTGTTCCTAATGGTTGTATTTATATTCTGGTTTTAACGTGCGATGCACTGGGTTTTCCTATCTTGGTATAGTTCACGTAAAAGATATAGTGCCAGCTATCTAATCGTATATCCCCTTTAAGTTATGTTGCGGAGCTAAACTCTGAAAGGTATTTATATTATTTTTGTCTACGTACCAAACATAATTCTATATTGTATTTGTATTTTGGCATATCAGTCCATCCTTTCTTAACCGTATCGTGTGAATCATACCGAGTTTCGTCCAAATAGATAAATATATGTATACTTACAATTTCCACACAAAAACACACACTTTCTTGTTGTCAGACCACCAACTTAAGAGAACACCTGCAACAATCTCTCAAAAATAGTTATAGTTCAGTCAAACTATTACAAGCACTCACTCGCTATCGCTCGTTCGTGCTTTAAACAGTTTCGTTTATTAATCGCCTTCATTAAGAAACTAGTATTAAATAACTATTAACGATTATTAGTTGAAATTATAACATTAAATGAATTTATCGTCAACTAAGTTAGCATTTTAAATAATTATAATATTGACTGAGCTATGACGGTATACTCTTAGTCTTAGAGAAAAACAAAAAGCAGGCAACTTTAAGTTCGCACTATACCTTTTACGTCAACTATAACTAATTTGTAGAATGTTCGTTCCAGAATTTTTTGTTTTGACTTATGCCAGCATGATTTAAGACCAAAATCCAGGGCAGGTAGTCGTTAATCCGATAAGAATAGCACTGCATGGTACTTGTTTCTTTGAATAGCGAAAGGATAATGCCTAATCGTATGATTACTTTACAACTGAAATATTTGGCTGGTAAAATAATATTTGAGACTAATTTTTCAATTAATTTAATAATATTCATTCATCATAGTTTGGTTAAATTTCTTACTTCAAAAACATTGTTTCCTATTAATATTGTAATCAAATCCATCTAAATAATCCTATTTATCTGAACGATTGATCATATTCTAGTAAAGCCATATGGTACCGTTTATACGATTATCTTTTGACGTCGTACTACGCGTACGCAAAGTGTACAACATCATAACTTGGAGGGATTTTTTCCCGCGTCTAGATACTAGTTTTTACCCCTTCCCTCTCATGCCACCGGTACAACTAGTAACGTGAGTGAAAACAACAGTCCATTTAGGTACCTATTTCATAAAGTGGTTTCAGCTTTAAGAAGAAGACGCTCAAGTCGGTCACGTTGGTACTGTAAAAAGTAAAGAAAAACCATTGAAGTACCATGAAGAACCGGTTGTTCGTAGGATTGGCACGTTGCCAGTTTTATTAGAACCAGAATTTTGTTTGGTCATTTGAAATTTTGTTTGGGACGTACTCTGACAATTGGAATATTGTTATAATTTACAGTAAAGTTATTTATTGATTGATTGGTTCAGTACCACCAGTCAGAGGCGTAGAGTCCTCGGCACCTCATCCTTTAGGCTTTTTGTGCTATTGCTTGTGCCGTTTATGTGAAGAGAAGAGTAGCCCTTATCAGGCTCAACAGTCTTTTCACTAGGTACTTCTTGGAGAAATCCTCCCTTGGATGTTCTAGTCTTAGTAATCTATATCTCCAATGGGATAAAGCTTCACAATCGAAGATAATGTGAGAGGCTGTTTCCTCGTCTTCTATGCACAACCAACAGATGGGTTCCTCCCTATATATGACGATCGTATGTATGTGCTTCCTTAGAGTACAGTGACCGGTGAGTAAACCCATCACTATCCCCATCTTTCCCCCGCTAAGGTTTAGTATTTCGTTAGTCAGCGTCTCCAAGGGTTTTTTGACCAGGAATTTGCTGTGTTCATGTTTTGGCACGTGTCTCCAGTACGACTGATGTTTAGTTTGAGTCCATTGAGATGTACAACCACGTGCAGCAGCTTTAGGTATCCCAAATACTGGTTCAGGAGCAGTGAATGCAGTCTCAGACCCTAGCTTTGCTAGGATATCTGCCTTTTCATTTCCTACAATGCACTTATGGCCCGGGACCCACTTAAGAGTAATTCTATTATGTTTAGCCAGTATAGTTTTTGTCCCAGACCAGTGGAGATCTGATTTGGGGACATGCTAAAGATTTTAGTGCTGCTTGACAATCAGAGTGTATAAGGATCTTTTGGCCTCTATACCCCCTTTCAATATTCAATTGCAAACACATGTCGATAGCGTAGACTTTTGCCTGGAATACAGATGCAAGATTCCCCAAGATTCCAGTTCTAATGTCAGTCTTAAATCCGCCTGTGTACCACACCAACGCTCCCTCCTGACTGCATGCTTCCAACCCATCCCAGTTTAGTTGAATATGGTATGGTATTGGTTATGTATAACTGTACTTTGTCAAATTGATAATCGATATTGATTTGGTTGGATTCACGTATTTTAGAACAAAGACTAATAGAATAAATGGACTCCTGGAACAGTGAAGAACTGATTATAATCATATTCTGTTAGGTTCCTGGTCCGTACAATCCTATCCCAGTTACTTCTATTGCTTTTGAGACGTCTGTGTTCCATTGAATGACATTCTTATCAAGTCTGGCAAGGGTATTTGGATCCCATTCCAACTTGTTGCCTTAACAACAATTGAATCTACTGTAATCACAACTGGTTCTGTTTGATTCTCTATAATGTTATCCAGCACCCACATTTTTAATTAAACTATTTGGCAGACATGTTTGGCACACTTTTACCATTTTGTATGACACTGCTCTAATAAAAAATTACATTCGTAATGACTCCAATCCAATAATGTTAATATTTCTTTCACTACGTCCCTGTACAGTCGTCATTTTCCCCAACTTCCTATGCTATGGTTTAAAAGTGACAACGCTGTTTAAATACAGCCGGTTGAAAAAGAACAAAGACTGAAATCTGTGCCTACGATTGTGTGTCTGTCGCGTGCCTCTAAAAAAATATTGTCTTACTCAGTTGACAATGGTATACTGAAGGCTAAATAAATATTATTAAAAATGAAAACCATAAGAATATGATAAAACTGTTTTAAAATTGGTTTTTTGGAAGAAGAGGTGAAGAAATCTAAATGAACTACTAAAGTTTCTTCATAAATGCGGCAGAGTATCAATTCTTCGTGACCCTTGCAAAACCAATACAGGATGAATCATCCAAATAATATTAAAATATTATCATGAACATGAACAAAAAACAAAACACATGCAAAATACAAACAAGTGGGCTCTAATACATCCCATGAGACGATGCTAAATGTTTCAGGTGAATCAGAACGCTGCAGTTTGGAGTTTTTGGGATAGGTTCTTATTTTTACCGCACCAAATGCCCGTCAGTTCTTGCATAAGAGGAGAAATCGGGAACTGGATAGATAGGGAACAACAACTCAAATGGAGGTCGACACAAGGACAACTCCATACAAAGAGTTTACTGAACAAGGTAGACAGGTAGACTCTCAACCAGCCTATTGAAACTGAGTAAGAGACATTTGAAGACAGTTACCGTCCTGGTGACTGGACACTGCACCTTGAGGAAACATCTGCACAAAATAGGGAAAGTTAGTGAACCTACGTGCAGGAAATGTGACCTCTATCACCTACTCACAAACTATGCTTCTGCGAGAACTTACATGGACTCAGACGGAAGCACTTTGGAGAGGAAATAATACAACTACTGAAAATCCCTCCAGTCAAACTAGTGGCCTACATAGAACACACAAAGCTTCTGGAATGGAATTAAATAACAAGGGAAATGGTACAAAGATTCAGTTCAAGTACCTGGGCTTGCCCAATCGAATGAATGCCCTTCAGTTCCTTCACATTAAAATTGGGAGAAGATTTTTGGATCCTATCCAATGTCTATTATCCAAACCATATTCTTGTTTAGTGAACCGCTATAACGAATTTGAATAATAGCCTAGTACTGTAACAATAACAATTTAAGTAGCCCAACAAACAATTTGCAATTATTTCTATTGTTTTCCGTCAATAAGTCTATTATTGACAGATCAGATAAAGTTTGTTTTCATAAAAAAATTAGAGGGATTAGTAGATGGTTAATCGAGATACCAGAAACAATACAAATTTAAGATAGATTTGTAGTGGAAAAAGACAAATCCAATTGAAAAACATGTTGATACTTTTAATCATGGGAAATTTATCAAGTTCGATACAAAGAAACACTGAATCTATCTATGTTTCCAGTTAGACGAAATAAATTGATAGTAAAAAGATTGAAAAATTAGAACAATAGAATAAGTAACGGTTGTACTAATATTTCTAATATTAAATTAAATACAATAGAAGGTTAGATTAGATTATATCACGGGTGTGAAATACAGTGATCCCAAGTTGAAAAGTAGGCATATTATTTTAATTATGCTGGTCTTAATATCGATAGGGAGCGACTGAGGTCATGATAGGGCCAGAACCTTCCGGTGAAATTGCTAAAAACCTCACTAAGGAGAATAAACAATGGATAAACAACCAGGCGTTGCGCTGGTGGCATAAAACCCCAGGACAAAGACACGCTAAACTATTCCTTAAAAGCACTTCGGCCAAACTGCACGCGACCTACTATGTCAAAGAGGATGATGGTGGGAATGCTGACTGGACATTGTAGGCTGAGGAAGCATATGCACACAATTGGCCTAGCAGATGACAGCTTATGTAGGTTTTGCCAGGAAGAAGACGAAACCGCGGAGCACATACTCTGTGAGTGCGAAAGCCTAGTAAGGGTGCGCTTTCACTTACCGAGGGCAGAGAGTTGATAGGTCTAGCGAAAAGAATAAAGCTAGATATCGAGCTCTAAAAATAGGGAGGACCACAATAGATCTGCAAAGGTCGCAGTGGAATAGGACAAAGAGCCACTCCATTTCTAATCTAATCTAATCTTAATATCGATTGTTAGTAGAAATAACTGGTGTTGGGCACAGATCATAATTTTTTATAATAACGTATGGGCAGACGAACACACAATATATCGAGCAACATTTTCAAAACGTTTTTCCAGAAAATGTGTGGATTGGACTACTTAATGGGACATATCGTGAAGGGGGAGAGCTAAGGAAATTTTGTCAAAGGAAAGACCCATCATAAATTATACGGGCAATCACCACTTGATTTCTGTCAGTAAAAGAGAGAGAGCTATAGAACAACAGGGAGTGTATCGAGATCAATCGAGTCTAGAGTGGTGGGTGTATCATAGAGGGGAAGTGTTTTGTTCTCTCTTAAACATATACACGGTGGGGCAAACTTCTGACATCGAAGGATTACATAGTTGTAGTACGAGATAAAACTTTAAAATTTTGTGTGAGGTAATACAGTTACTGAGGGCACATTTTGAAAATACTTTCGATTCTACAGGGTGTTCCAAAGCCACGTAGCAGCACAAATGTCCATTTTTTTAAATAAAACGTACTATCTTTTGTTCAAGAATCGAAAAGATCTCACCGAGATTATATGGGTGTTTTAAAAAGATATGACCGATTATTGGCAAAAAAGACCTCCTCTTTAACACTCTGCAAAACAGTAAACCAAAATAAATCAACAGGTCTTTGTATTCAATTGGCATTCACATATCATTGGCTGTACTCATTTTTAATTACTTTTTTTGTCTGAGGCTTCTTTAATACGTGGTGAAACAGAACGCAAATTATGCAATATCTCAAAATTTTTAAATGAATCACCCTATAAGTCTTTTTACAATATGTTAGTACAATTAATATGTAATCTTTCAAACGATGTAGTACATTTAGGGTATAAGTTAATGGAAAATCGTAGATATTTTAGGATAATGGTCAAAAACAAGTATTTTACGTACACAAATTAAATGGTATTTAATGTTTACATGCAACGTCTTGTAAATTTTAACAGTTCTAAGGCATAAATTTTAATCGTAATTTTGGATGCATTTATATCTAAATGAATGAAATAAAATGTTTGTTAATACCATAGGTACCTAGAATTACCAAAAATATTACATTTATGCATGTTTCACATTCAAGAATTGTTAATTATAGGCTTGTTTGAGAAAGGCGAAACATAGTCAAGCCATATTTTTTATTACATCTACTAATAAATGTCAAATAAATATGGTTGTATTCTTCGTTTGTGTTGTTAGGTTTAAATAATAAATAACTATAATGAATTTTCCGCAGGAAGACATGATCAATATGATTTACGTGTTAGGAGAATGTTCAAAAAATTGTTTACTCGCTTCAAGAGTATATCGTGAAAGATATACCAATCGAAGACATCCAAAGAAGACGTTGCATGTAAAAATTTAATACCATTTGATTTGTGTACGTGAAATGCTTGTTTTTGACCATTATCATAAAAATATTTACGATTTTCCATTAACTTATACCCTAAATGTACTACATCGTTTGGAAGATTATTAATTGTACTAACAAATTGTAAAAATACTTATAGGGTGATTCATTTAAAAATTTTGAGATATGTCTTGATTTGCGTTTTGTTTCACCCTGTATTAAAGGAGACACAGATAAAAAAAAGTAATTAATACTGAGCACAGCCAATGATATGTGAATGCCAATTGAATACAAAGACCTGTTGATTTATTTTGATTTACTGTTTTGCAGAGTGTTAAAGAGGAGGTCTTTTTTGCCAATAATTGGCCATATCTTTTTAAAACAACCATATAATATATTAGAATGCTATATTTTTGTAACGCTCTCGGTGAGATCTTTTCGGTTCTTGAACAAAATATAGTACGTTTAATTTGAAAGAATGGAAGTTTGTGCTGCTACGTGGTTTTGGAACACCCTGTAGAATCGAAAGTATTTTCAAAATGTGCCCTCAGTAACTGAATTACCTCACACAAAATTTGAAAGTTTTATTTCTTACCACAACTATGTAAACCTCCGATGTCAGAAGATTGTCCCACCCTGTAGAATTATATGTATAAGTGCTTACTTCTGCTCCTATATGAGATTCTATATAAGGAAGATGAATATTTGCCGAACCTGTATATAATTTACTCAAAACTTATAGGCTTAAAACTAGAGCAGAAAAAACATAATTATCATTCCAAACATAGACAAGTAACTTACATCAGTACTACCTTTAAATTGCTAATTACCAACACGAATTTATTTGTGAATTCTTTAATTTCAGTCAATAATTATCATCAATTTGATGGTACTATTATTAAACTAGCTCTTACCCATTTCCTGGTACGAAAATGGTATCTTAAACTTACTAAATCACAAAAAAAAACCCAACAATGTTTAATCGTATTCGAAACACTAGAAGGAGAAACATTCTTGTTTTGTACGGAGAAAAAAATTATAACGTGTGGAGAACCTGCATTAAAATTGTTTGCAAAAGGAAATGCCCAAGGAGCTAATAATTTGCAGCAAATGATAGTCGATTAGATGCTTATTTTATTTCTTAATTATCTTCCAGCATTCCAAGAGTTTATTGTTATAACGGCGAGAGCTTCCGTGAATAGATTCCTAGTTATAATTTTTGAAAAAAAAAAGAAATCGTAAAAGGCGATTGTTAAGAAGATGAGTTAATTGAACAGATCTGACTTTTAAAAAGTGAAAATGTGAATTGGCTATTATTGTAGCTGAAAACTTGGAAGTTATAAATTTTGTTTGCTACTATATCTTCGTATAAAAGTTCAAGTACGCCAATGGTGCAGGATTATACAATGTACCAGAGATTATAGGTAGTGTTTTTAGAGGTATGCTTAAAAAACTGAATCATTTTCAAAGAGCGCCAGCTTCCTTAGAAGAAACTTTTAGATAAAAGTATATCTGTAGGTTGCCCTAGGAAGGATTCTGTACATCCTGTATATTATTTCGGATTGTTCGTTATAAAACTTCTAATTAGTCTTTATCGTGAAAGTCCCTGTATTTAAAATGAGATTTTTATAAGTGTTTTACCCAACATACAAGCATAGTATATAGACTTCTTGTCTATATACTATGATACAAGGTATAGTCACATTCTGGATCAAATTCACTTATATATAATTCAAATACGAAGCCATCACCAACGCCTTTTGGATCTAAAAACGGTAATACAAAAAATAGGTCAAAAGCAATATCCGTATTTTCTTCTCGTGTCTTATTATATTTATTTATATTCATATTATATATATTTTTGTACTCTGGAAATACTTATCTTCTTTGAGGATAGGGTGAAAGCTAATTTTCAACATTCTTCTTTTATAAAATGAAAGGTCTGTTTGCAGTTGGGGATGGTCTTATTTGAAAGCAGACAAAAAACAAAAAGAATGTGGTGGTCATTTTTTTGTCCATGTATTGTAAAAAGTTGCAGATAATATTTAGGACAGGAATTAAGGGTATTATCCACATACAAATCCATTACATAACATAAAAATACCAGATTCGTTTTAAACGAAATATTATATTTATTTCGTCGTTTTTAATGATGAAATCTTCCCCTTTATTGGTTTTCACGTTGAGAGTATCAAATCAGTCGTTATTGTCTATGAATCTAATTTCATCATTTGCGAATTGATTTCTTGGGGTGCTCACTTGAGATCACTTACTACTGACTATTGCTTAGATTTTGTCTTTTCATTTTCTCCGCTATCAATCACATATCAGATTTTGAGACGCCGAAAAGGTTAAAATTAGGAAAAAATTAATCGCTAAGACTTTAAATAATTACGTTGAATTAAACCTTGAGACTGATAGTGCTCTTTTGTTCCATAAAAGCACTGTTAAAAGCAAAGTAATTCGATTAAAATTTTGTCGAAATGAAATTATATGAATATTTAACAGATTTATTTAAATCAACTGAACATTTTAAGCCAGTTTGTTGCAGAAGAATTTAATTTTTCGAAGGTTCATAAAAGATAATCATATTTATATTTGAAAAAATCTTACCGTTATAAATGTTTTATTAAACTTTTTACCACAGTATCTATGCGAAAATGTTTACAAAAATAATGTTCATGTTCTACTAACAATGGAATGAATTAATTTTATATTTTGATGAATAAGTAAAATATAAATATATAACGTCTATCTTTTGTAATATGAAATATGCTATATTGTGGTTTCGTAAAGAATTTGCACACGTTCACTTTTCCAACATATTATTTATATTTATATTGTTTAAATAAACATGTGCAATTTTCGATAAAAAGTTGATGAAAAGTGGGATTTATCCATATAACTTGATAATACAGAGAACATGATATTAACAGAGTATGGAGAATATCTTGATTATTACCGATATTTAAATCAACAAGATTCAATTACCATTACAAGTGAAGTTTTAACAAAAAAATTAACATAAAAAAAATAAAAATATCCTTATAAATTCAGAATTTGAAATATCGAAAGTTTTTAAAGAATTTTTCGTTAATATCGGCAAGGACTTTCACTTATCCAGTAAAATAAAGAAAAAAATGAAAATTTCAAGGTTCTAAACCAGTTAATCTTCACTCGACGTTTCTATATCTCCCATTGTTCCTGAACAAATAATAAAAATCATTTCTAAGCTGAAGAATAATAAATCCACAGGATTTGACGGTATAAAAGCTGAAAATCTAATATTATTGTCAAATTACATAGCAGAACCTTTATCTTATATGTACAGTGTGGAAACCACTTATGGAATAAAATTCTTTATGTCATTATTTTAGAAAATTATAAAAAATGCCGAGACACGTCAACTTTTGAATTGAGTTGTGCGTTATGTAAACATAAATTTAAATGTACAGGGTGATTCAAGCAAATATGCCATAGTCGGTGTTGTTTTTTTATAATGAAACGCCCTGTATATTTGCATATTTTTGAAATCCTCCTAATGAACCGATTGCAACAAACTGAATAATATGGTCAATTATGAATTATACAGGGTGAAATTTTAAAATTAATAATTTATTACACTTGAAATATTGGTACTTTTTTAAATTAGCTAAATATGGATTTATCAAAAATCTAAACTAACTAATTATTAGACGTATTTGTATATTAAACAAAACCTGCTACGCCCATGAATTTTATCATAAGTACCTAAAAATTGCCTAAAAACGCCAATAATTAGACAAAATCGGTAAATAATGTGGATTGTTTTCTATTCTGTCAGTTGTTGATGTGTTTACAGTTTATACTGAAAAAGTAAAATCTCTTTCCTTGTCGACATAACAATGAAATATTTAACTGAGACTCACGGAATTGAGATTTTAATGATGATCAGGTACGGGGATAACTGCAGAAGTCAAGTTGAAGTGGCAAACTTATTTAATCACATCAGGTATCCCGAATTGCACAAAGTACTGTGTCTATAATGCATGCACAATTCAGAGAACTTGGACATGTCAAACCATTGAAAAGAAAACCACACTTCGTTGAAGATGATGTGAAAGTGGATATTTTGTTAAGTATCGAAGAGAATCCAACTTCAAGTACACGTCAAATTGCCCGTGAAAATAATGTTAGTCATACAACTGTTCTAAGATGTCTTCATAAAGAAAAACTTCATCCCTACAAATTAACAGAAGACGATCCAGATCGTAGAATGGATTTCTGCGAAAGATTGATGAATAAGCTTAACAGAAATGAGATAGCTCTTGGTACCATTCTTTTTTCTGACGAATCAACATTCACATTGAATTGAGAGGTAAACCGACAGAACTGTAGATATTGGTCAGCAGAGAATCCTAATTGGATGCGTGAGACACATACTCAGTACCCTCAAAAGGTGAACGTTTGGGCCGGTATCATAGGCGACCATATTATTGGTCCTATATTTATAGATGGAAATTTGACAGCTGAAAAATATTTAAATATGCTTAGAAATGAAGTTATTCCTGCGTTGGCAAACTTATAAGCCAACGCAATAGATCCTAGCTTACCGAATGAAAATGTTTGGTTCCAGCAAGACGGGGCAACACCCCATTATGCTTCAATGGTTAGAACTTATTTAGATGAAATCTTCCCCAATAAATGGATTGGACGAAGAGGTACTATTGAGTGGCCAGCTAGATCGCCAGACCTTACGCCGTTAGATTTTTTTCTGTGGGGTTATCTCAAGAACAAAGTATATGCAACACAACCAACTAGCATTGTAGACCTCAAAGACACGATAACTACAGAAATACAGAATATTTCACCTCAATCTTTAAACAAAGTTAAGGAGGAGTTCTATAGGAGACTGTGCTATTGCCAACAACTAGGTGGAGAACATTTTGATCATTTATTTTAATGTATTAAAATCAAATACATCAGGTATTTTATGTATGTGTTTAATAACTGTAAAAATAAAAATTTCACCCTGTATAATTCATAATTGACCATACATTATTTAATTTGTTGAAATCGGTTCATTAAGGGGATTTCAAAAAATATGCTAATATACAGGGTGTTTCATTAAAAAAAACAACACCGACTATGGCATACTTGCGTGAATCACCCTGTACATTTAAATTTATGTTTACATAACGCACAACTCAATTCAAAAGTTGACGTGTCTCGGCATTTTCTATAATTTTCTAAAATAATGACATAAAGAATTTTATTCCATAAGTGGTTTCCACACTGTATAAATAATAATATTTTCCAATGTTGGAAAATTCCCTGAGTACTGTAACGTATTTAAAAATGGGGACAGAACTAAGATGAACAATTATATATTAATTGAATTTATTAACAAACATATCATCTTATCTAAACAAATATGGAAGTGATGAACGTACAGTTATTTGTGGACTTCCTCAAGGAACTGTGTTACGGCCTTTGTTGTTTATCATCTACTTAAACAACCAGTCTTTATTACAATTTTTAAATTCCACTTTTTTTCCAAAAAAACAGAGAGGTAATATGTAATTATTCCGAATATAAAATGAAACTAACTAAACGCCTTTTTAATGGTTCTGCGTTTAAAACAGGCACAGTAAACTGTGAAAAAAAGGAGCGTCTTTAGCAACACGAGACGATATAATTGTAGTCAATTGAAATATAGACTCTGCTATTTTTTAATCACCACTTGTATAGTAATTTTACGTTTGTAAATGTCTTGAAATGATCTATTATTAAACCGATTCTGATGTTACGTGTACACAATATAGAGTTCTAAAATTTAATGACCTATTGCAGCAGCACGCTTTCTTAAATAATTGTCTAAACTAGATCTCACAATGGACCCCCCAAGATAGTCAAGTATCGAATGGCTAGGTACTAAAAATAAGACGTATAAGGAAATGCTGAAACAGTTACGATTGTCTCGAAACAAATATTACCGTCTAAATTGACTGACAGTTCTAATTTTTGTTAAAAATACCATACGTACGTAAACAGTTATGGCCGTGGCCGCTTGCGGCCGAGGCAAGATAATCTTGAGGTCGTTAAAAAGTTTCGCGGCCATGGCATACACACTATTTTTCGTGCAATCGTTAAAATTATTAAACTAGATAATTGTAAATAAATATATTATTGCTCTAAAATCAACAGCAGTTCAATTTATTTAACAATGTGTGCTATGGAAATGATATGTTTCAATATATACAAAATATTTTGACAGTTCTTGCTTCAACTTCTGGAGTAAATATAAGTAATAATACAAACTGTACAATTAATGTTAATATTCATCCTAAATAATATAAGTACTTATGTATTTGTTGGTATTCAATAAAAAATAATCCTTGTCTTTGTAATATTTTAGAAATGTCAAATTTGGAAGTTATATTCAAATTTTGAAGTGACGTTTGGTTTCGCAGCCGTTGCTATGGGTAACGGCTGTGTTGAGAACGCGAAATACTGACTTCGCGTCCGATTGCACGAAATAGCTATTTGTGTATCAAGAGCAGAAAGTAGTACTTTGGTAGTCGAGACAGAAAGTCGCGTCGCGCGGCAATCTGTCGAAACTACCAAAAGACTTTCTGCTCTCAATACACACAATATTTTTTCTACTATCACTCCAAAATTAACTACTAGCTCTCTTTTATCTATAAATAAAATTAGGCGTGCGCCAAAGTTACTTTCTGCTTAAGAGCGCCAATAGTGTCAAATTATGACAGCTCGCGGAAAATTAGGCGTGCTCCAAAGTTACTTTCTGCTTAAGAGCGCCAATAATGTCAAATTATGACAGCTCGCGGAAAACATCAACTTTGCAGTTGCTTTTCAAGGCACAAAAGACGACTTTTGGTAGTGATAGTAGAAAAACGTTTTTCTTCTACGACATACCCACAAAATAAACTGCTCTATAAAAGTTAGCAAAATACACAAATATTGGATTTATGTGAAAACTTTATTCACCAAGTTTTTCAAGTTTAAGGACAGTTGTTTTTCTTTTGTATTGTCAATTATTGTTTACACTTTACATATCGATGAACAATAGATTCAATACTATTATAACGCTTAAGTTTTTGAAAAATATTTTCCAAAAAACAATGACCGTTCACTTAAGAAGAAACAACTACTCTCATATTCACTGACAGCCAGGCTCTGCTTAAAGCTATCAGTAATCCAACAACTAGGTCTAGACTGGTAAAAAACTGTAAAGAATCCCTCAACAGGATGGCAAGAGACAACAAAGTGTCTTTGATATGGGTGCCGGCACATTAGGGGATTGTAGGTAATGAAATGGCTGACTAGTTAGCTAAAGAAGACTCTAAAGGAGACTTCATAGGACCGGAACTGTTTTGTGGAATCTCAAAAAATTGCAGAAGAGAGGAAATCGGCAACTGGTTAGATAGGGAACAACAACCCAAATGAATGGAGGCACCTCCATACAAAGAGTTTATTAAACAAGGTAGCCAAGGAACTCTCAATCAGTATATTGAAACTGAGTAAGAGGTATTTGAAGACAATTACCGACCTGGTGACTGGACACTGACCCTGGGGGCACATCTGAACCTACGTGCAGGAAATGTGAACTACGTGTATGATGAAGCACCTACTCACATACTCTGCTTCTGCTAGAACTTATATGGAGTCAGACGGAAGCACTTTGGAGAGGAAATAATACAACCATTACAACTACTGAAAATCCCTCCAGTCAAACTAGTGGCCTACATAGAAGCTTCTGGAATGGAAGTAGATAACATGGGAAATGGTACAAAAATTCAGTTGAAGTGTTGAACACAATCCAATCGAATGAATTAATGAATGAACTACTTCTCGGGCTATATGCCCCGACAGACATAAGTTAAATGGGGTCGACAAATTACTCTGGTTTGCAATTAGAAGCGACAACAACACGTTTAAATATAACATCCAATTTTTGACAGACAGATTTTTTGGTGTTGGAGAAAGCGCATATATTTGGGACTTTCATTTTCAATAATTTTTTTGGCACTGACCACCTTATTTAAATCTATAATTTTAAATAGTTTCTTCCTACAAGTATAGAACCAAACGTCATGCTAACATTGCTGGATGGAGGTCAGCACGTTTTTAGCATCTCACCGTAATTTAAATGATATAACAAGTTGCACTAGTTTGTTTGCTTTTTTCATGTTCAATCACGTCATATTTTAAAAAATTATTTTCATCACATAAATCAATATTTCTACGAGATCCAAAGTTGTTTATGTAAATTCGTAAATATTAATTAACCATCGACAAACAAGTTTAATAGAATCACGTTAGCCATGTATGTCCTATAAATGAGGTTCTTCAGAAGTTGAATGAACTTGGACCCGAACTGCAGCGGCCTCAAGTATGGTGCCTGAGGCACATCTTCGTATCGAGGCTCGTGCTTCAGTCTCTTTTTTTAAAGATTCGTTTCGTCTTTGATTACTACACCGGGTGATAATTCAAATCAACTGTAATCAGGAGAAGGGGATACTATTACAAACATTCGGCAAGAGAAGAAGTTTTACTATTGTATATAAATGTCCAAAACAAAATTGTCTTGATGATTTTTTCCACACATCTTACCACACATTTGGAATGAATTTTTGTTTTTTATAGTAGGAAATACTATAGAACGAAAAGTAGTTTATTAATCATTAAATACACATATCAAGTTATTTATAGAAGAATTTTTAAATTATTTTAACATTATGATAACGATGTTGTTTGATAAAACACACCTGTATCACATTTAAACACCTGTGTAAATTGCTTCAGGCATAATAAATTATATTGGTAGTGATGAGACAACTTCTTACAACATAAATATATCTAAAAGTACCTTGTACTTTTTTCACAAACTTCGTAAGTCAAAAAAATGTATGCACTATGAATGGAATCCCATTAACTGTAGCAAATTTGGTAATCAATAATAATAGATCATTTCAAAATGCGTAACCTAGTCTTGCCTTATTGTATATGGACGTATATCATTTGCATCTAATTGTATATTACTTTTAATATCAAAACTATATTGAACACTACAAAAGTATTAGCCCAGGTGCTAACCATTTAATATACCAAACATTGAACACAGATTTTTCTCAACCGGAAAATCTTCTTTATGGCACTAAATGACAAAACATAAATGGGAATATACAAAGTACGAAGTAAAGTATTAGCAGCCGCACGGAAAACGTCAAGCCAAGGTTATTAAAACAAGCGAAAAGTATACAATTCCAAGCATTAGAATCCAGATCGGAAGCAGAGAACAAGTAGCTTCAAAAAACAAGCAAAATATCAAAAAGATAGAGTCGGAAATGGAAGGATTAAGAAATGGAAAAGACAATAAAAACCATGCAAGAGGAAACAAGAAGCAAAAACCGACCAGGAAGCATCCGAAGAAGGGCGAAATGTCTATCAAAAATATAAAAAAAGATTAATGGAAAGGTGCAGACCAAAGGAACACCAGAAAAGAAAAAATTCTAGACGAAGCCATCAATAGGAATAAGAAAACGACAACAAACAGGCTACCAATCATCATTCTCTGGAGCCTCCACCACTGAAGTATAGGCCGGAAGGACATCTATAGACTAGGGATAAAAACAAGGTTTATTAATATCCGAGAAAGGCTCGGAAAAAATTCCCAGCGAAGGACCCGAGGACTACAGGAACTTAATCAAGCACTCTACCTAAGATTGGAATGGTACACATACACCCCAAGAGAAGAATGATAAGATCGTCATCAGAGGTCTGACAAACAGTGAGAACATTAACGAACTACAAGAGAAAATCGGAAAGGAAGAAGTAAGGATTCACTTTAAGTACGGCGAAAGAAAACCACAGTCCATTAACATCGTGGAGAAAAAGTGCGAAAGTACGCACCATTCCAAACAGCTCCTAAGATTGAGAGACAAACCAGCCACCAGCACGAACTGGCAGGTAAAGCAAGGGAAACACCGTAGCCAGACCCAGAAGTAATGGCACCAAGAGTCAGGAACGCTTAAGCGACATGATTCTTCCCAGGATATATTTTGGAAGGGGCGAGCTCAATAAAGTAAATGATTTATCATCTTCTTTATTACATGTTCATTCGTGTAAAGTAAAATTTTAGAAATATCAGTATTTTTGAACTTCACCTCTTCGATCTACTATCTGTCTGTATCTGTAGAGCAGGGAGGGTGAGTTAGGCCTACCGCACTTAGGCCACATGAGGCCCATTGTACATCTTCCCGAGGAGTTGTCTTCCTAGGTCATCGTCCATCCTGTCCTTTCCAGGAAGGTGGACAGGTCACTAGGAGACATCTCCTTTATATCGGCAGGTGTAGGCTAAGACTCACCGAACACATACTCTTATTGACGATAACTCCGGACACTCGCATAAGATATGCCTGACAGATTCATCTTCCTGTTCACACATCCTACATAGAGGTGTGTCCATTGTATGGAGGTGTTTGTTTAATTGACAATGGCCAGTCAGAAATCCTACCGTTAAACGTAGGATTTTCCTGGTCATCGCCAAATATTTTTTCGAGTCCAGCTTCCCAGGGTCGCCTAGGGTGATCCTGGCAAGACTGCATCCCTGGATTTCATCCCATCTCTTTGGAGATTGAGCATGGGTGTAACGTTTAGCTAGTTCCGCAATTGTCGTAGGTGTCGCCGGGTCCAAGAATTCTTAGTCCATCCCCTTCCCCTTCGATTTACTAGTTGATCAAATAATGTTTAAGACAAATAAACCAACACTTTTAACCTAAAAGTCAGATTTTGACTTAATTTAAGATTATAGACGACGAGACTGTTTACGTCTGACGGCCATTGGTAAATGTAACAAAGGAATCACGAACGTTTCAAAATTACTGTAATTTACTAAAAGGCATTATAGGATGATTTTTTTTTTCAAGGTAAATTATCTTTCTTTGTAAAACGTCCCATTATAAACAGTTCCGTCTTCGACCTATGTTTCAAATTGTTAAATGCATTTTTCTGTTGAATGTTCCAAAACAAAACTGAGAGACATATTTATGTCTACCGTAGCTAAATTGTTAAAAAATACACTCTCTATTGCTCTCCATGTTGATTATTCTAACTTTAATTGCGTTTATCTCCAGTTCGAGACGGACAATATTCTTGAAATTTCAATAGAATTCATATCATGATATTCTTAATAAGTATACGAAAAAATTTCTGACTAAGATGAATAAAAGTGTAAAGAATATAGGAATACATGTCTTGGTATATAAATAAAATTTCCTGAAACAATCACATCTTGTGTATGTTCAAATTTCATATCCGGTACGTTGTAAAAATAAATCGGGAATAATTTTAAAATTGTGGGCAGAAATTTAAATGAGGTTTTCTATTGACCCCGATCGATATTATTTCTGGATTATAAATAGCCTCTTTTAAATAATTTTAGACTCAGCAGTGTATGAAATCCGTCCAATGTATCGGGAACTGTATCGACAATAAATAAAAATTGATGGTTTCAAAAATATAAAATTCTACATAAAGTAAAAATTTTATTATATCCACTTGGGAAATATATAGTGTAAAACACGTTTGATCTGGCATAATATGTTTGAGTTGTATTTTTTTTAACAATGTGTCCATAAAGTAAACAGTAACATGAAAAAAACCCATACAGATCGATTTTTTATTTTAATAATATTATAAAGTTTTTTTATCATTCTTTACTAATTTGAATCTACTTAACCTTAAACTTTAGAAAATTTTCATAATAATTTTCGGAATCTACGGGGTCGAATTACTGGATTTCCATATATAAAAGTGTCAAAGAGACCTTAGTGCAGATTTTGGAATTTCGAAAATCGCTATAAGCGATGACCAACAGTCAAAAAATCTCAAGAGTCCATAATAATATGAATTTTAAGCTGAAACAATATAGACAAAAATCAGCAAAAACGTATCTATGATATCTTGTATACAGGGTTACCCGAAATTGAAGAATAAAAATTTTCAAAGATTCGATTTTTTGAACCTTAGAATTTAGAAAATTTTCATAATCATTTTAGGAATCTACGGGGTCGGAGTAGTGGATTTTCATTCATAAAAGTGTCAAAACGACCTTAGTGCAGATTTTGGTATTTCGAAAATCGCTATAAGCGATGACCAACATTCAAAAAATCTTAGAGTCCATAATAATATGAATTTTGAGCTGAAACTTGAAATCCACACACTCAGACAATGAAAAAATATAGAAACAAATCAGCAAAGACGTATCTATGATATCTTGTATACAGGGTTACCCGAAATTGAAGAGTAAATATTTTCAAAAAATCGATTTTTTTAACCTTAAAAACTTTAGGAAATTTTCATAATCATTTTCGGAATCTACGGGTTCGAATTTAGTGGATTTCCTTATATAAAAGTGTCAAAACGACCTTAAAGCAGATTTTGGAATTTCGAAAATCGCTATAAGCGATGACCAACAGTCAAAAAATCTTGAGTCCATAATAATAGGAATTTTAAGCTGAAACTTGAAATCCACACACTCAGATAATGAAACAATATAGACAATAATCAGCAAAGACGTATCTATGATATTTTGTATACAGGTTGACCCGAAATTGAAGAGTAAATATTTTCAAATAATCGATTTTTTTAATCTTAGACTTAGGAAATTTGGACTTCCATAAATAAAAGTGTCAAAAGGACTTCAGTGAAGATTTTGGATCTTCGAAAATCGCTGCAAGCGATGACCAACACTACACGCGCGTAGTCAAAAAAATCGTAGAGTCCATAATAATAGAAATTTAAAGCTGAAATTTGAAATGCACATACTCAGATAATAAAAAAATATATAAAAAAATCAGCAAAGATGTATCTATGATATTTTGTATACAGGTTGGCCCGAAATTGAAGAGTAAATATTTTCAAAAAATCGATTTTTCCAACCTTCCATCATTATTAGTGGATTTCCATACATAAAAGTGTCAAGAAGACCTTAGTTCAGATTTTGGAATTTAGAAAATTCTAACAAGTGTATTATAAACAATCGTAGAGTCCATAATAATGGGAATTTCAAGCTGAAATTTGAAATCAGATCATGAAAGAATATGTTGATACTTCTTTAGGATCAGTTCAGCGTATTGAAAAGGTTATCGACCTGTTTTGGGATTTTTTCATCATAATACTTTATATTTATCCAATAATCAATTCATGATTCACTTTAAGAATGCACTGTATACTTGACAATTCATAACAAAATCATACTTATAACTAAATTTACCTTGAACTTGATCTGAAATTAATACCACCTTTAAATACATCGCCCATTCGGTCTAGCAGCATCTTACGTAGTTTTATCACTTACTATATACCCATCAA
The DNA here is from genome assembly GCA_949126875.1 of Lochmaea capreae. Classification (NCBI taxonomy): domain Eukaryota; kingdom Metazoa; phylum Arthropoda; class Insecta; order Coleoptera; family Chrysomelidae; genus Lochmaea; species Lochmaea capreae. Next base: position 16,699,424 of record OX421399.1, read on the forward strand.
AAGGTGTTTATCCACATTCCAACTATGAATAGGTAAAATAAAACTAAATCGTTTCGAAATAATGACTAGAAGGTATCATCGAATGACTTAGCGTGTCTTCTTCACAATCAGAACAGCCTTGACGTGACGGTGTTTAAGAAGACGGTAATAATAATTATATCAACATTCGGAGAAGAATTTTAAATTTAAATAGTACTTTTTAAGTATGTTTAGGGTAACACGTCCTAGATATCGAAGTTTCTGGTAATGCGCATGACGGCCAGTTCAAATTTAGAGATGGGTGCGTTAATCTGTACGTGTTATATATTTGAAACGATTATTTCATATCATAATCGTTTTTTTATGACCAAATTACTAAGCGCTGTTAACCTATTTATGTTACTGATCAACCCCCTCCCCCTAAGAAACTACGCGGCACTTCAAAATGAAATTTATTATATTACATTTAAAAAAATAATATCGTTCAGTACAAATGGTGAAACAAGCCAATCATGCAAGTTTGACTCGGCATTCTCATCGCTCTCTACTGGAACATTTACGAAATTCAAATCAAGAGCTTCTTCCTCAAACCATTCTCGCTTTTCTAGTACTTTTTTTACTTTTAGTTTCTCATTGATTACAACCCCCCCCCACCCCCCCCCAAAAAAATTGGCTACGTGTTTTATGGACAGCCCCCTATGAAGAAGAATTATGCCTGTGAAGAAGTTCTCTGAACCACTTACAAATTACAGAAAATTTTTTTCAAATTTGTGTCTGTAATAAACAACAGATTTCATTATGTAAATCGCATTTATCTCAATTCTTTTCATTTAACTACGGTTATAAATAATATATATTGTAGATGTTGATTACAATATCTTTCTAGGATATTCTATTCTGAAACGTGTTAAGAATATTTTAAAGTTTAAAGTTCGTTGTCTTTTTTATACCGGTTTACATAAAATTCGATAAACAACTCAAACCTGTCTTTAAACCAGTATTTATTTAAATACCAATAAAATTATTATCCTCTGTGATTTACTTCCTATGACTGACATCTTCTTACCACAACCATTCTCCTTTTTTTTTCCGAGCCCGTCTGACAAGTCTCCGATACACTGCAGACTAATGGCTTATTGTATTTTTGCTCGTGCTTTCTCATAGCACCCAGTCCAGCTCCTTTGTCCCCTGCACCAGTTTGTACAAGTTCTTAGCTGGGTGTTTGCTGTATAGCTCAGCGTTTCCTTGCGGTTGGCCAAGTAATAACTGTCTTTTGTGATCAAAAGTCTCGCATGTAAACAGTATTGTTTCACTGATTCCGTTTCACTACCGCTTAATCTGCATATACGGTCTCCGTTGTATAGTTTTAATTTGTACAGGTGTTCCTTTACTGGTGCATGACCAGTCATGAAACCTGTTATGATTCTCAACTGATTTCTGCACAGTGTTAGCAGTTCCGCTGTATGTTTCAGGCATGGTTCTTTTATAAAGGTTTTCCCATGCATTTGCCTTGGGACGTCTACCCAGAAATTTTTATGTTGTTCTCTGCTCCAGGTCTTTACAGATCCTCGTACTATAGTTTTCGGTATACCGAGAATCTGTCTTTGTTCAGGCTGCGTACCCTCTGACCCTCTTTTTGCAAGTTCGTCAGCTTTTTCACTGCCCTCGATACCCTGGATATGGATATGGATATACCTCTGCCTGAAATACAGAGGTGTAGTTTCCCAGTGCGTATAGCTGTCACCTGGTTTTTTGGAGTATACATCGGTTTCAAAAATATGTTGTTGACGAAATGGCCAAAAAACAAAATATAATAGTGCTCCGGCTCCCCCCCTACCATTGCGAATTAAATCCGATCGAACTGGTATGGGCTCATGTGAAAGGTTATGTGGCTAGAAAAAATACCACTTATAAAATGAGTGATGTTCAAAAACTCTTTGAAGAAGCGCTTCAAGAAGTCAACGCGGGGAAGTGGCAAAGATGTATAGAGCATGTAATAAAGGAGGAGGAAAAAATGTGGCAATTGGATAGTTTACTGGAGAAAACGGTCGAACCACTTATTATCAATTCAGGGGAAGAAGACAGTCCCTCAGATATTTTCATTTTCTGATGATGATTAATTTAAAGCGAAGAAATGTAATGACTTACTATAAATTTTATAGAATTTCAAATAGAAACATTTTTCCAAATTTACTTGTTTATTGGTTGCTTTATTGTTATTAGTATTATATTTATTCAAATACAAGGGTAACAAATTATGCCACACATCCGAATGTTCACTAAATTATATAATTATTGTGTTTAATATAAACTTAAACCCACCCGAAAGCACGTGCATGAGTGCAAAACATCACAGGTAGAATCCTACCGCTTATTGTTCGAGCCTCGGGTTAAGCTTTGTATTCGACGCCCTTATCAGATCTATAGGAATGGAAAGTTTAATAAATGCAAAAGGGTCTATACTTTCAATGTATATACTATTTAAAACTTGGCAATTTAGGTGGACCACTTTGTATACGTGTTTGACGGATTTTAATGATTTATTACTATCAACCAATTTCAAATCGAGTATAATGGTACTGAATTCTTCGTCACATATTTTTTTGTTACACCTTGTAGGTTTTTATGTAAATTTTGTAACATTGAATCCTCGACACCAGCATCATAAATTATACGAAAATATCATTTAAAACTTATAAGTCGTCATTAACAACAATTAACAACAGACAATTTGCCCTTTATGTTACAACTTAGGATTAAAGTGAGCGTAAAAGACAAATGAAGATGTGTGGGAATGTTTATCTGAGCGTGTCTACCCCGGTTTCACCTATAAGTTTATGTGAACTCCTTGAGAACTCCCGGATATCGTTTTTACTTATTAGCCAACAGCGGAACTATAAAATATTAACGAAAAGCTTTTCGTATTTATTCTTCCACATTCGACGGCACTGTGTTCTTGGGAACTTCATTTTTAGCTACTAACTTAGAAGTTTTGTACGGTGGAACCCGTGCGTGTCTGATGATGGACTAAGAGATATGCATCATATTGCATTTTGATATTTAATAATAAAAGTGGTTTTATCACGCGGATATCTCGTTTCCTCAGTTAATCAACGGAAACGTTTCTTCAATTCAACCATAAATTCCTAGTTCGCAAAAATTTACGGAAGCGATAAGGTGTTAACTACACTGTGGGAAGCGAGTATCACTGCGATTAGCAACAAGTTGAAAATGGAGATTTTCTTCCTAAAAATATGTGTAATAGCTCATGAAGCTGCGTTTTCACCGATTCGACACTGTGGATCGACGTGGTCGATCAACTAGTCGACAAAACTGCATCCGTCCACACCAGAGTTGGCAGAAATGATGTTGATTAGACTAATCAACATGTCTGACGAAGATTCATTAGCAATTTCCATAAGGGCATCGTGCCTCATGTTTCTGTTTTTATAATTATTAGTTTTGGAATCCCATAGTTTTGATTTTAATTTGTATGCCTCAATAAAAGCTATGACTTTGCCTTGTTCATGAAAACAATTCGACATCGATCGATTTATTTTGTCGATCGACACCGTCGATTGCAATGTACACTACAAGTCGACAGAGTCGATCAACAGTGTCGACTCGGTGAGGACGCAGCTTAAGATTCGGAATTATGTCTAAAAAAATGTATCCATGGCAAAGATAATAGCTTAATACTATTATAAACGCCCTACAAAGTTTTTGAAAATTACTTTTCACTAAGAAGCAACAACTACTTCTCGGGAATACTTCAAAAAATTCATTATAATTGGAAAAAATATTTTAAGTTAATTTTTCAACCAGTAAGGCAATTTTAAAACTTTCTTGAACCTCATTTATTGTAAACCAGAAAAAATGTTTAAATAATTGTCGTGAATTTTTGAAAAAATTTACTATTTTCCACCTTTCCTGATTTGAAAACAAACCAAAATGGTATTAAAACATATATGTAGTGAATATCCATTAGTAAAATTGTTCCTACAAATTTAATAATAACTTTGGAAATTTTATTCAGAATAATAATTGTTGTAAGGTGGTAACAATTTCCTTGTTATTGAAAGTGAAATAAATAATAAAAATTGACAATTTAGTTAATTGCAGTTATCAACTACATCGATAAAAACGTGGTTCTGCTGATAATTAAATCATTATAGTATTTTGCGATGTTTGTAAACCGCTCATGAAGTGTTTTAATCGATGTGCAAAATTTAAAGGTTTTCATGTATTATAATTATTACTGAGGTTGTCATTTTATGTTATATTTAAGTTTAGGTTAGATTTAGTATGTATAATGAAAATACTACTTTAAAACCAACGTCAAGATTATAATAAAGTTTAGCAGAACATCAGTCAAAACATTTCGCAATTCGTACAGGTTCTCTTGTATTTAAAATAAAATCAAATGGGCGTTGGTAATTTGGTTCCCGCTAGGTAGTACCTACATGGGCGTACATGAACTGCGGACCAAAAACCATAAATGATTTTTAAAATTTGTCATGTGTTTTTAATGACCCATGAATTGCGGACCAAGTCGAAAGGGCCACCTGAAATCAGGAGCGTTTAAATGTAGCTCTTACCAACGTTGCCAAGTGTAGTCCTAAACTAAAACGTTTGTGTTTTGGAAAGTAAAAATATTTTAATAATGATATTTATCACGAATGCATAGATACATTTTCCCTAATCGAAAAATTGAATTGTGTAATTGACAGATTATTATAATAATTTTCAATAATAACCTAACTAAAACCACCCTACCTAACCCCCTACCCTTATCCGAATCGAAAAATTGAATTGTGTAATTGACAGATTATTATAATAATTTTCAATAATAACCTAACTAAAACCACCCTACCTTACCCCCTACCCTAATCCGAATCGAAAAATTCTTCGTATTTTTAGTCAATTTTTGAAAAAAACAATAAGAAAATAAAAATAAAAATAAAAATAAAAATATCTTGACTCGGACACGACTCGAACCTGGTACCTCTGTGTTAGGAGCCCAGCACACTTACGCTGGGCCCATCCAACAATATTCAACTTTTTAAATATATTAAAACAGTTTCAAACAGATACGATTATTAAACTTCGATCTGTCTCCGATAAACCTAGAATACGCGATACTAAAGTCAGAAAGCGACAAGATTTTTTAACTACCAAAATTTTTCAATATGAACATAAAGAAATTACTAGATATAATTACGTGAAATGTTTGTCCTATATGTATAAAGTAAATAATAAATAAATCTTGGATTTATTAGTACCTACATCAACATATTTATACATTTCCTATATCCCATATATTGTATAGACTATAGTATTTTAGTTGATTAATAAACATATTATAAGCAAAATGTATTTCTTTAAAAACTATAATTTTCTTATTCAAAATAAAAAAATATTGAAATGATAATGGTTTACTATTCCCTAATTTTTACACCTTACCTTTACCCTAGTTGTATAAACTTAAGCTTAGTCCGCAATTCATGGTTTTTAAAAGAGGGGTCTTCTTGGTTTGGTCCGCAGTTCGAGTACGGAATTATTGGAATCAGGTAATCGGTCCGCAATTCGAGGCCGCCGACCTACATTAGATATAAATTTAAGATGCCCAGTGACTGTTTTATCGCATTAAACATTTTAGGTTGTCCAAGTCCGATCCTGATTTAAAAACTAAATAAAAAGCAATAAATTTTGTGCGGATTATGACTGTTTAAATAGTTTTGACCCGCGAGTTCATGAATGTGTGTAGAAATTTTAAAAAACTAGTTTTGGTTTGACCTCCGAAGTTACTTAATAGATTTCTTCTTTTTGGTGTTGTATGAATTTAAAAACTTTGGTTCTTTGTAATTATTTGCTTGCTTTAACGAACTAGAAACTGGAAGTTCAACAAATGAATTAACTTCCCACCTCTCACAATCTGTTTTAAAAAAAATGTTCAATTGATGGAAATGCTTAGACATTAATTGTAAAATTTGCTGCCCATTCTATTGATATAAAAGAAAAAATTTAAGTTCTAATAGGAAGTATTATTAGCAGCATTCCTTGATATGGAAGGTGCCTTTGACAACATCAAGTAAGCAAGAGAGCAAGCAATTCGTCAAAAGCAAATTGAAAAATAAGCTGCATATGGATAGAGTGAATGGTAAAAGAACCTTGATGGGTGGAACGTTATCAGTCTTGGTCCAAGACAATGTCCCCATGAAGCATTCCTATCTCCCCTAATATGAATCTTTGAATGGACGTTAGCTGTTTCCCACGGCTTAGCTTTGAATCTGAATACGAGCATAGACATAATATTGACCTTTCTGTAACAGTCTACATCCTTTCAGGCCTTACGCTTATCTATTTCAAATCTAAATATCACTTGACTCATCGTGCTTCACAAGTGTCTAGCTAACCTGTTCTTTATTTCATTAATAGCAAGACGTTACCGATTACCGGAAACCGTTCGATTGTGCAGAACTAACTCTTTTATCTATAATTAGACCTTCCGGTATATGTACACTGACCCATGAAAGGTACCGAACAATGGGTCCAACTTAAACTCTGACCTTGAATCGACTTGTTTTGTCCACTTGCTCGCGTGGAACAGACGAAGAAAGGGATATATGAATAATGCCCCACGTGATTTAGTTTTTTTTTCAATGACGGTTTATTTAACGTTTTATAATTAAAAAAGAGGATGTGTTAAAAAAAATTACACTAAATCATCTAATTGTCAGTTTAAAAAAAATTCTTGTAGGCATATAACGATACTTTCAGTTATGGTAAATAAATATTATCGAAGTTTGATTTATTAAATAGCGAGTTTTTGGAACCATCAACTTTAGCGTTTGTTATTCACGTTATCGTTATTTGTTGCAAGTGCAGTAAGTGAAACGATCAACTTCAGTGAGATCTTTATAAATAGTTTTTGAAACACTTAAAAATAACGTGAATTCAATTAATGTCAAATACGTCAAATCTTTGGTGTTTGTTGGTAATAACCTTACTTTTTAAACGTTAGTTGGTTTGCTATATAGTGAGTTGGATTTTTTATTATAATTATTCATTGTAATCGTGGTAGTGATGGAGGAAGCCCTGAATATTGTATAAAATCGTAATGAAGATGGCCACAACCATGACAAGATTCGTGGAGTTATTATCCAAAATATATTCAAAAATCTTCCTGATTTTGAAGAAGTTGAGGGATTTGATCTCGACATTTACGATGATAGAGTAGACTGCTTTATTTTTTAATATAAGAATACTGCTTTACTGGCTAAAAGATTTCTGGGATGGTAACACTCGCACAAAACCAAAGATGATAATCAGATTATATACACCATATATTATACACGATCAACCAAATGTCAAAAACAACAAATTATCTCAAAATTAAACATCGCTGCATTCCCCTTACTCGTGTTGTCAGATTTCCGTTCAACAAATAAAACAACACTTATTACTTCAAAATAAATATATTTTTTCATGGTAAAATTGTGTCGGTGGTTCGAAAAATACCAATGTCAGGATATTTTTCGTCTTATTTTGATAATCTTTAAGAAAAAATTATGCTATCAAAGACGAAAACTAACTTGAATATATCTGGCAACCTGCACCTATCAAAATAAAGATTATGTTAACGCAATCTTTCAGTAGATAACGGAACACGTTATCGTAATTAACGTTAACGAAAGCATCAAATTCATCTGCGCATGCTCCGAATAGTGTTAACCGTAACGACAGAACGAATTAAGGGTTCCAAAAACTCTCTAATAACTAGCGACTCGCTCCGATACGTAAACGTAAACGCAGAGTTTGACAAGAACGCGTTCGCAGCAAGTAATTCTCGGACGTATTGGATATACGTCATGTCAATGCGTTTACGTGTATGTGCTGCCTTAGGTGTCTAATAGTAGGTTCACACTAAGCTCCTCCCAGCTTACTGTCTATCTCACTCGATCACAGATGCTACTTTTTTTCGAGATTTTTAAATTCCAATCGGGAGAGTGTATTTTCTAGTTTAAAGGTACGAGCGGAATTAATAGTACCTAAACAGGGTGGACTGTCAATTATTACGGGATATTTAAAAAATAAAATGTGTTGTGTGGACAATTGTAGGAGTAGATATGGGACACCAATATCTTTATCATATGCGCGACCACTGTCTTCATAAGCATGACATTACATTGCTTCATAATATGCTGACTTATCTTTAAATAATTCGAATGTTACCATTGAGAAATTACACTCATAATGTCAGCTTTGTCGGTTTCAGTCTGCAATATTTTTTTATTTAAACGCTTTAAAACATTTGCAGTCAGTTGTTGTTACAAGAAATGAAATAATTTGCATTGAAAAATAACGATAACATTAGCTAAGAAAAAAATCTTAAAGAATTCGTCTGAAAAATGTAGTTGTGTAAAAAAAATGTTTGTTTAATGATATTTTTCTTAATGAAGACATTCCAAATATTAATTAGATTTTTTTGTATCCGATGTATTACTACACTTGCAGATGACATTCTTATTAAAAATACCAACCTACTGTTTTTGTATATAATCATTATTCATAACATATTCACGTTCAATACATAAAAAATAACCATCGAAAATTATAAGTTATCCAATTTCATTACATATTCATATGTTTCAAGTGGATATAAAAAAGATTTGCAAATAATAACACTAAATTCTTGAAAACTGGTAGATGTAGATGAATATTTTATTTGAAAACTAATAAGTCCTATGATTTGAACAAACTTTGAAGATGGTTCAGTAAAAATTAATACCAACAAATCAAAGCAGATTATTCTAGATACAAATATCAAACTCTACTTTCCATTAGCCAACCAAAAAGGCTGGTCCAAAATCAATTTGCAGAAGCCTATCTTTGAAAAAATTAGGATTAATTTTAATTTTGGACCTAATTTATTATATTCAAATATTTCATAAACTATTTTCCACAAAAAATGACAATGCAAGATTATGAAATAGTTCTTTACTGTTCCAAAACTAGATAAGAAATTTGAAATTTCCAGGTAATACATTTTTATCTTCCGTATCAGGATACTCCAAATAAACATCCAGCGCACCAAATCCCTTCATTCATAGAGGATTGATGGTTTTATTCGAGGATCCAAATAAATGTCTACTATAGTATGTTATGTCACAAGGGTAGAAAATGTGCTTCAGCTGCTCGAAACGTAAAATTACTCAAGTGACAGATTTTCAAAAACTACAAAACCGTTGCGTTAAAAATTTGTTTACCTATCTTACCGGAAAACCAAGCTTATCAACAAAAAAAATAAGGCCGAAGGTATTTTTTGGTAGTCCAAGGGTGGAATATTCATACCGCCATGATTTTTGAAGTTTTTCACCATCTGTCACTTGTAATTTTGACGTTTCACCTAAATTTTTCAATTAAACGTTAGTGAATGTCAAAGTTTTTTGTTATATTTTCCTATTTTTTGGTAGGCGAAAAAGTTGTGTGTCACTCATGCAGCACAAGTGCAAAAAATGAACTTTAGCATCCCCAGCCTATTAGGTGCACAAGCGAGAGTAGCGATAAGCGAGGGCAGTTGATAGTTAAGGGCTGCTAAACATGTCTGCCTACCGAATAAAACAAAAAATAGGAAAATACACACAACGTCAAAAGTCTTGGACCCCCTGTATATCAAATGATTTAATTAAACCCAGTTATTTTTCTTACTGTGGTAAAAAATTAGATGTATTTAAGAAACAAAAAAGGCAATAAAAAGATGTCGATAACTAATCCTTACTTTATTATCAATGTTTTTAGAAATATTGGCAGTGATAGCATATTCAGCCAAGTGTATTATTTCTTTTCATTTTTGTGGATCATAATGCCAGGACATGAAATTTCTCAGTTTATTCGAGCAAGAATTACTGCTTTACATGATGCACGACACTCTAATCATGAAATATCGGAAATCTTGGGCATTCCTAGATCATCTGTTGTGCGAATAGTACACAGATATCAAGAATTTGATACAGTGGAAAACAGACCACGTAGTGGACGTCCTCGAGTGTCTAGCGAAATGGAGGATCGTTATTTGGTGCAATATGCCCGCAGACACCGCTCAGCTTCAGCTTCAGCTCTTCGGAGTCATTTTCAGGGTACCTTTCGCCGTGTTATATCGACACCTACAATTCGAAGACGACTCGATAATGCAAATTTACGTGCTAGAAGACCATTAAGGGTCCCCACTCTACTTCCACGACATCGTGCAGCCCCTCTTCAGTGGGCGCGAGGGCACAGGGGTTGGCTTTTGCAACAGGGGAGGTGGGTGTTATTTACAGGCGAAACCAGAATTGGACTGGTGAGTGATGACAATCGGCAAGGAGTATGGAGTGAGCCAGGTCGTCAACAGCGACTTAATTTCGTCCGCGAAGTTGCTCCCTACCAAGGGGGTACCGTAATGTTTTGGGGGGGAATAATGTTTAACCGCCGTACCGCATTAATTCGAATTCCACAGAATATGACCAGCAAAATTTTCGTCGATCAAGTTATTACACCCATTATCTATCCCATACGAAACGAATTAGGCGAAAATTTTGTGTTTATCGACGACAACGCCCGACCACATCGCGCAAGAAGGGTTCAGGATTCACTTGAAGCAGGACATATCAATAGATTGAATTGGCCAGCCAACTCGCCTGATATGAATCCTATTGAGAACATGTGGGATTACATTGCTAGAGCCATTCACAATCGAATCAACCCACCCCAGACTGCAGATGAGTTAGTCATAGCCGCTTGATTATTTCAATGCACAGACGTGTCAATATGTTATTGCAACGTCGAGGAGGACATACCGACTATTAGTCAGTATACAACATGTTTCATTACTTTTTTTGATTCAATACATTTTGTCAACAAATTCACACATTAGTTTGTTTTTAATTTTCTAAGTATCCCAGTTTGTGGAAAATACTCCTTTCATATACTATTTTAAATATATTTTGTTTTTCTATCAAAATATTTCTTAAACAAAACTATGTGGGGGTCCAAGACTTTTGACGTTGGGTGTATAATAAAAACCTTGACATACACTGGGGTTTAATTAAAAAATTTAGGTGAAACGTCAAAATTGCAAGTGACAGTTGGTGAAAAGCTTAAAAAATCGTGGAGTTATGAATTTTCCGCCCTTGGACTACCAAACCTTGGACTACCAAACCTTCGGCCTATTTTTGGTGTTCATATGATTGGTTTTCCATTTGGAGAAATGTCTTTTTGTATTTTATTATTTATTAAGAGCTAAAGACGACCTTTGTGATGTCACAAACGTATTTTAACCTTTCCAATATTCTAATAGATAGATAAATATCAACAATTAAAAACGCTCACCTGTACGGCGCTATTCAGAAAGCAATTATTTTGTCCTGGTCCATTAAGTAGACCTTTTGTGCTCGTAAAGGTCATCGAGTCACGAGAGGGTGTCGCTATCGAAATTGGCAATGTTGCCGGAAATTGGTGATGCGGCAGCATCGAATGTTGAAGTGTTACTGACGACGACGCCATTGTCGATTTTTACGAATTATTATTATATCACATCTTGGAGCGCTACATTTTTACCTGAAATTAAATTCAATAATTAAATATAGGTTTAATTAAAAAGCGATTATATATAGAGTTAATTAATAAATTTTAGTTTCAAGATTTTGTAATATGGCATATCTTATAGTAGTTATTTTTGGTATGGAGCACCCTGTATATTAACAAATTTATTCTTAAAAAATATTACAATGTAAAAAGTTAAAAATATTGAAAGTTGAGTGTTGTGGCGAGTAGGAGACAAAAATATTTAGCTCGAAATACAGGATGTTTCAAGAATATGGTACAATGAAAATTAGGAACCTCTGGTACCACGCCGCTGGTTTATGAGAGTTTGGAAACATTAATTATGAGTTTTGAAGGAGACTACAAACTACATACAACAAATTTGAACGAGGTTGAAGAATACCTGTATCCAGTTATTTTGAATGTTTCTTCCCGATCTACGATTCCTCTAATTTACGAGACCCCCTGTAAATAAATTATTCATTCATTCAATTCGTAATAGTTGATAATTATTTGTTCAATTGAAGAATGTATTCCTGTTCAAACTATTTTGCATTTCAATTAAATCTGTACAATTGGAATGAACAATAGACAAGCCCACATTGTTTATACAGAGTGGGCAAAGAAAAAACTTAATTAATTTAAAGTACAACACCTCTTAAAAATTAAACGCCACGCCTTAGGTTTGCTAATGCGTCATTTGTTCTGTCACATCAAAAATTAAATGAGGAATACTGACAAATATCAGGGTGGACTGTTTTCTGTGGCCCACTCTGTAGAATGTTATCTTTTCTTATAGTTTACTGTTGTTTCTTAAACTGTATTTTAGGGAAGAAATATTAAATATTTTTATATGAATGCAAAAACCAGTGAACATAAATTTGGCCCTTGGAATTTCGATCGTAAACTCGTAGATAACCCCAGCACTATACATACAGTGTGGATCGTCTACTGCTGACAAAATTACATTTTGTTGATTAGGCCTACCTTTCATACCCTAGATATACGAGGATATATTGAAAAATTCTTGGCCTACTATAGAGCCAAACAAAATTTCAAAGTAAAAATATTTTATTACCCAACATATTCTCCTCTTAATTGGATACATTTATTACAGCGAACCTGCAATGTCTCTAGACCTTTCAAAAAAAGTGTTTCCTCTTGCTCTGCAAACCAGACCTCCACAGCTTTTATTACCTCCTCGTTGGAAGAAAATTTACGACCTTTTAAACTTTTTTCAGTTGAGGAAAGAGATGATATTCGGACGGAGCCAAATCTGGTGAATAAGGGGGGTGTTCTAGTAATTCAAACCCTAAATCATGAATGTTTTGCATGGCAACATGAGATTTGTGTGCAGGGGCGTTGTCCTGCAAAAACAAAACACCTTTGGATAGCTTTCCGCGTCTTTTCTCTTTAATTTTTTCCCGTAGAGTGGTCAGTAATGTCGAATAATAATCTCCAGTTGTTGTTCTACTCTTATCCAAAAAATCAATCAAGATTACTCCATGGCAATCCCAAAAAACTGAAGCAACAACTTTTCCAGCAGATTTTTGGACACGAAACTTAGGTCTTGGAGAACCAGAGTGTCCCCATTCCATCGATTTTTGCTTTATTTCTGGATCGTAGAAATGTACCCAAGTCTCATCCATAGTAACAATTCGGTTTAAGAAGTCTACATCGTTTTCAAATCGAGCACAGATCGAACGCGATGCTTCTACTCTTGCACGCTTTTGGTCAACATTCAAACATTTGGGGATACATTTTGCAGCAATTTTTCTCATGTCCAAATTGACGTGAACTATATGATGAACGCGTTCGTATGAAATATTCAGTGCTTCAGACATCCGTTTTAGCCCAATTTGACGGTCTGATAAAATCATGTCATGAACTGCATCGATATTTTCGGGGACTGACACAGAAACTGGCCTTCCCTATCGGTCATCATCTTCAATGGAAAATATAGCTCTTTTGAAGCTTGCAGTCCAATTTTTCACGGTCGCATTCGAAGGACATTGATCACCAAAGGTATTAAGCATATCTTCGTAAATCTGCTTACCTCTTAACCTTTTTAAATACAGGTATCTACTTGATGATGGCTCGATACTCCAATTTTTCTATTTTCACGATTTCGGTGGACATCTTTTTTCTTTTAATTTATTGCGTAACTCTGGTTTACTTTTTTGACGTCAAACTTCACACTGACACTTCTAATAAGTTATTGTTCGTTGCTGTGGTAACGCAATATTTTGGAACTAGTCTAGGCTAACTAGATATCAATACATCCTCGTAAATCTTTAAAAATAGCTTCTAGGTGAGAGTGGGGACCAAAAATTGGATAAAATAATAATAACTTTAACACCGCTTCAAGGACTGTAACATACTTTGGGTAATTTAAAAGATAATTAATATTTTAAATAGTGTACAAAGAAGTAGTGAGATCAAAACGGAGGTGCTAAAAATAAATGATTGGTTGTTCCCGGTGCTATAATCAATTACCACCCTGTGTAACAATAAATACTAAATTTTGTGTTTTCCAAAGCGTGAATTTATTCCAACCCCATTTGTATTGTGATCAAAGCGGTCATTGAATTTCACCTTGTACGAGCAATAAATAAAAATGCAAATACTTCACATTTTTCCCCGCGATATAATTAACTTTGTTTACACTCTCGATCCCATTTTTATTTCAGCTCAAACCGTATGGTCATTGAAAAAAAATCCTTGGCTTGCGTTCTATTAGGAATTAATTCCTTATTTCCTCTCCGTTTGCATTCAAACGTGGTCATTATAAATTTTCCATAAACGGCACGTAATGTACATTTACAAGACTTGCACATTCAAGGTTGGTGACTGTATGTACATAAGCAATGCCAAATAAAAATAATCTTAAAAGCCACTGGCTATAAGTGATGCATTCAATTTATATTTCGTATCTAAATTTAATAATTAATGATTCCTCAATAAAGGCGAACCTAACAGCATCCAACGATTCAAACGCGCGTCTAGATCGACTGTACCTTAATTATCCTGCATCTAAAACCACCTTTACATGCTTCATAATAAAGCAGATTCCATTTTTAGCATTAAAAACTTCTTTTTCAATCATCCCGGTATACACAAATGTAAAACTAAACCAGACAAAATATTAACGACTTTACTTACACCCACTTAATCTTTATCAAAAGAGACTAGTAGACAATGCATTATTGGTGAACCATTTATCTTTTGATGTGAATAATGCCAACAAGATTTTCAGCAGGTCATATTTCTTCGTTGACACCTTAAACGAATTCTTCATCTAATGATAAGAAGAACATATTTGGGATTTATTTTTAGATTTTGTGGCTCACAATATGGTTGTAGTATACGAGGGCTGCCTTTGAACTAATACTTATTGTGGCTCACAATATGGTTGTAGTATACGAGGGCTGCCTTTGAACTGATACTTATAACTTAGTTGCCTCCTATCAACAAATATCAAATGTCAAAGGTTATTGATTGGTTGATAGAGTCCTCTGCACCTCAGCCTTTGTGCTTTTGCACTGGGTTGTGTCGTTTATGTGAAGAGACCAGTAGCCCTTATCAGGCTCAACAGTCTTTTTACTAGGTCCTTCTGGGAGAAATCCTCCCTTGGATGTTCTAGTCCGAGGAGTCTATATCTCCAATGAGATAATGCTTCACAATCAAAGATAATGTGAGAGGATGTTTCCTCCTCTTCCATGCACTATCCTCATCTTGCCACTAAGGTTTAATATTTCGTTAGTCAGCGCCTCTGAGGGTTTTTTGACCAAGAGTTTGCTGCGTTCCTGTTTTGGCACGTGTCTCCAGTACGACTTATGTTTAGTTTGAGTCCACCGAGATGTACAACCACGTGCAGCAGTTTTAGATATACTGCTTCAGAACCAGTGAATGCAGTCTCAGACCCTAGCTTTACTAGGATGTCTGAGGATTAATAGTTTTGGTAGACAGTCCCAGACCAGTCTAGATATGATCTGGGGACATGCTAAAGATTTTAGTGCTGCCTTTCGATATTAGATTGAAAACACAAGTCGATAGCGTAGATTTCTGCCTGGAATACAGATACAAGATTCCCCAATGATGCGTGGATATTGCACCTGGGTCTAGCACCATAGACTCCAGCTCCTGTTCCAATATCAGTCTTAGATCCGTTGTCAAAGGTAACTGTCACTTTTCCTCCATATAAAATAATATACTATTTTTGTTTTATCATTGTTTCAAATATTTTGTTTTCCCTGCTCTGTAATTGGGTTTTCCGTAGAGCAATGTATCTATTAAATAAATAAGTAGATAATAAATTGTATAGAAATAAGCACTTGTTTGTCAAAATTATTCCGGAAACCAAACATTCCACAACAAAAATTTAGCGGAACAAAACTAAACGATTTTTGTGTTTAGTAAAAGTTTCTCACCAGCTGGCCGGTTAATATTTTGCCTGTTGGATCCCATAATATTTAACTCCGTCATAAATCAAGTATTTTATCTGGAAATAGTGAGTTTTTGAGGTTCATAATTTATGAAAATTACCAAACACCAATTTATTATTTATTTCTAGAAACCATAATCGTTTCGATCCATAACAGATATACATAGAAAATAATAATAAACTTTGATGAAATATAAAATGTATTTATTTTTAGAATTATTATGATGCCTTTATACATCATCATGTGTATATGTATATACATGTTGAATGGTGCAATTTCAAAAGTATTTTTAGAAATTTTAATAAATATACATATTACAAATTTAGACTGATTTATGAAAGTAAATATTCGATTGGAAGAAATTTAAGTGCATACCACAATAAACTATTTTATGATAATTGAAAAACGTTATTGAAAATGTTTGATAAACGTATAAAAGAGATCAATAAAATTCCATCTGAAAAATAAAAAATTTCGTAGAAATAGGGTTCCATGAAATCTAAAACATTCACATATCCTTTTTCAAAACTTCAAACAAACCCACACAACAGCTTTCCGCTAGAACATTAAATCTTCCGTCTGCGACTTAAGCAAAAAAAGAAGAAACGAATCAAACTTCATGTTGTTGGTTGTTATATGTACATTTTCCATTTAAGATGATGACCGATAGGTCAGTCCCCGAAAATATCGATGCAGTTCATGACATGATTTTATCAGACCGTCAAATTGGACTAAAACGGATGTCTGAAGCACTGGATATTTCATACGAACGCGTTCATCATATAGTTCACGTCAATTTGGACATGAGAAAAATTGCTGCAAAATGTAACTCCAAATGTTTGAATGTTGACCAAAAGCGTGCAAGAGTAGAAGCATCGCGTTCGATCTGTGCTCGATTTGAAAACGATGTAGACTTCTTAAACCGAATTGTTACTATGGATGAGACTTGGGTACATTTCTACGATCCAGAAACAAAGCAAAAATCGATGGAATGGGGACACTCTGGTTCTCCAAGACCTAAGAAGTTTCGTGTCCAAAAATCTGCTGGAAAAGTTCTTGCTTCAGTTTTTTGGGATTGCCATGGAGTAATCATGATTGATTTTTTGGATAAGGGTAAAACAATAACTGGAGATTACCATTCGACATTACTGACCAGTCTACGGGAAAAAATTAAAGAGAAAAGACGCGAAAAGCTATCCAAAGGTGTTTTGTTTTTGCAGGACAACGCCCCTGCACACAAATCTCATGTTGCCATGCAAAAAATTCGTGATTTAGGGTTTGAATTACTGGAACACCCCCCTTATTCACCAGAATTGGCTCCGTCCGACTGTCATCTCTTTCCTCAACTGAAAAAAAGTTTAAAAGGTCGTAAATTTTCTTCCAACGAGGAGGTAATAAAAGCTGTGTAGGTCTGGTTTGCATAGCAAGAGGAAACACTTTTTTTGAAAGGTCTAGAGACGTTGCAGGTTCGCTGTTATAAATGTATCCAATTAAGAGGAGAATATGTCGAGTAATAAAATATTTTGACATTGAAATTTTGTTTGGTTCTATATAGTAGGCTAAGAATTTTTCAATATATCCTCGTAGAAAAAAGTGGTAGATCAAACTTCTGTAGAATTCTTTCAGGATTACATTTTGATTATTTTCACCCTACCTCTACTTGGAATTTTGTATAAAAAACTGACTAGCATTGCCAATTACGCCCCCTTCCGATAAAATTAGAGAACTAAAAATAGTTTTCACATGTTTTTCTTGACCAATTTTTCTTCTGAGATACAAACACGCACATCTCTTAGACCGAGCAAGTGGTAGAGTGGAAACGATCTCGTTTTGCAATAAAAAATAGCGGGGCTCGAATATGGTTCAAATCCCAGACCAGTCTGACCTAATATGAGTTTTCTAGAGGTTTCCTCTTGCAATTGGCGAAGTCACACCTTGACCGTTCCTTCCACTACCATCCTCTTCCAATGTTGGCTGAAGATGTCATAGCAGGCGTTACGCTCCTCTAGAGGAGGGGAGAATTAAATCCTATCCTTTCTTTTTCCCTTTCTTAATCAAATACCCAGTACAAAAAAAATCAACCGAGGCATATGGTCTCCTAGTGACCTGTCCACTTTCCTGGAAAGGACAGGATGGACGATGACCTAGGAAGACAACTCCTCGGTAGGATGTACAATGGGTCACATGTGGCCTAAGTGCTGTGGGCCTAACTCACCCTTCCTACTCTACAGACAGACAAACATGGAGTGTATCTCTATTCCATTTACTTTTATTCTCTCTTTCGAATAACTGCTAAACCTTTCCTAAACATAATTTGGATCACTCTATATCTGATTCTACGAAAAATCTAGCTAATCATTGAAGGAGTGATTTATGTAAGTTAACTAATAACCGGTTTTAGAATTAAATTTCATCATGGCGAACAGTTAATAATTTTAGAAGAAAAAATTAGCATACAAAAGAGTATAGGATTGTTTTGAGACGAAAATCTAAATTGCTAATTTTTTTAATCTCCAACAACAGTTCAAAATAATTTACAATAAAAAAATGGTACATGTGGAGAAAGAGTGATTTAAAATGTTAAAAAGAATAGTTTTAGATGTACTAGGTTTATGGGGAAGACAATAAAGTTAATGAACATAAAAATTTCTACAAATATTCATCAATATACGTTCAATCTTTGATCAGGTTTCATTTACGCCCAATTCTTGATTGCCCTGCAGCAAATATAAAAACAGCCGAAAGCTGCAACACTTAACCGAAAAAAGTTTCTTCGTCTTTTCGTTTAAATTTTGATTCATGCGTTACTACGTATCCGATTTTGTATCTTTTACTATTTTAATATTCATAGAATGTAAATTCTACACCATTTCATTAAATAATTATTGTTGAACAACCTTGTTTGTTGATTATTTAATTTTTGTAAACATTTACGACCGTGTTTTGAAATAATTTGTAGTTTTAATTTTCACAAGCTTGATTCAGTTTACCGGACATTCCACGTAGGGTCGAGTTGTCTCCGAAGAAAAGTCTCTTCACAGTATCTATTTTGGTGAGGTTGGATATAGGGCCATCCGGCCCTATCTGTCTATACCTCCACCAACGTAGAGCCTCACATTTGAAAATTATATGGGTGGCTGTTTCGTCCTCCTCACCACATAATCTACATACTTATAGGTTCTTCTTGGTGTGGTTCTTGTGTGAAGGTGCTTTCTCAGGCCACAGTGTCCGGTTATAAGGCCGGTTACCAGCCTGATATCTCTCCTATTTAACTTTAGGATTTCTTCAGTAAGTTTTGGTATGGATTGTTTAACCATCAGTTTGTGTTTGAGCTTCGGAATTGTTTGCCAGTATTTGAGGTGTTGTTTGTGCACCCACTGGTTTAATGTGGTTCTTACCGAAGCCTTTGTTACACCGGTTGCCGGTTGCCGATCCTTCTCGTGCTAGGGCGTCTGCTTTTTCGTTCCCTTCAATACCCTTATGACCTGGTACCCATTTCAGGGTTACCTTATTTGTCGAACTGAGTTTTTTAAGGTTTTCTAAGCACTCCCAGACTAGTTTGGATTTTATTGTACTAATATTAAGTGCTTTGATTGACGCTTGACTGTCTGAGCAGATAAGAATGTTTTTACCGCTGTATCCCTTCCTTATGTTTTTTCTCAGTCAATTGCGTAGATTTCTGCTTGGAATACAGTGGTATTTACTCCCAGTGAATGACTAATGTCACATCTGGGGGATATACCGTATATTCCAGCGCCAGTACCAGTGTCCGTTTTGGAACCGTCAGTGAACCAAACTATTTTTTGTTTGAGTGTTTCCTTGAATTCTCCTTTCCAATCTACTATTAACAATCAGTTCAGGAACCTGTAGAGGATTTCTTTGCTGGTACTGTTAGAAACACGAATTTATTCAATATAAATATCTTCATTATTTTCTCCTTATGTACTATAAATAATTCCTATGTTCAATCAAGAAAAATAATGGGATACACCTTCCAATCGCCCAACAGATTCCGGCAGTATATAATGAAGATAATGCAGAAGCCGCATTTTAATTATATAACGTGAGGTGGGCCGATCAAGAATCATATCGCCTAAAAACAGTATTAAAAAAAAGAGTCTAGCAATTATAAAAAATCGTTATATATTCAAGAATTATACAGTAGAAACGATGGAATTAAAGAGGTATAGTTACATAATTTTTTTTTTCTATTTCTTAAAAGAATTCCTATTATTTCAGACCACATAAACTCATACACATATTAGATATCACACAGTTAATACTGTGAAAACAATCTCATTTCGTACTTCTCACTTTAAATCACATGAGAAATTTGTATATTAAGTATACAGAATGTCTTGGGAATGACTACTATAGAGCCTTAAAGCTGATGTGATTGACAAACGAAGATATGTGCAGGTTTTGTCACCTAGAAGAAGAAACGGCAGAACACATTCTATGTCAGTGCGATAGCCTGGCAAATGTGCGGTTTTTTGCATTAGGCGAAGAAAAGCCATTGGCAGAGAGCTAGCTATATGAAAGGTTCAGTCTCCACGCTAATAGACTTTTTAAAAAGAGTCAGGCTGGAGAATGTAATCTAGAGTTTAGAAGACCACAATAGATCTGAAAAGGTCGCAGTGGACTAGGCCGAAAGCCACCTCATGAAATCTATCTATCTATCTACTATAGAGCCGGTCCCAGACACTACGTGTATTTGGCGAATAGGCCAATATTTATCATTTGCACGAATGTTTGCTTGATCTCCCACACGGTGCCGTAGTATAGCAAAGGTACACGTAGTTTACTTCGCCGAACTACGGCGTCCTTTACTTCGTGCTAGTTTCCGACCAGCGCCGGGAAAATGACGAGGGACGAATATTTGCCAAAGTTAACTTCTCACACGCTACGCGAATAAGTCCGAATACCAAATGTTTGCCAAATACACGTAGTGTCTGGGACCGGCTTAAGATACAAAAAACTTTCAAAACAGAGGTAATTTTTCAGTGGCGTCCTGTTTTCAAATGAATTCTATTATCTCAAGGAGTAGGGGGTCAAAGAGTTACGAACCTTGTCTAAGAACCTATAGAATCAAAATAATTTTAAAAGTCACTAACCTCATTTTATTGGTCAATATATAAATGTATAACTTTCATGTACATTTTCATAACCTCTAGGTTTTTCAAGTTAATTACGACAAGGTAAAGTATGTTTGACAATATTTCGTCGACTCGATATCTTGAGGATTTAATAATAAAAGGTTATAAATCCCTCATTGTACAGAGTCAGTAAAATTTGGATCCTAATTTTAATATTAAAGTTAAAACGAAATATCTTGGAATGGAGTATACATAGACGAGCGCCGAGTGAGAGATGTAGAGGTGGGAATACTTTTGGTAAAAAATTAACAGATCTGTTTATGCTTAAATAAAAGAGTGCCAATTTATAATTGATTGCCAAAGGTAACGCCTTTTTAGAGTTACTTTTAAAATAATGAAACTGCAATAACGAGTTTCTTTCGGAACAATTCATTAATTTGACGCAAAATAACGCGTTAATTTTTCACGGTCCCAGCTATGGGAAGAAAGCATTGTAAGCAGCTGACTGCTCTTGAATCCAAGGTTGTAGTCAACGTAATTGAGAATTTTCTTTGTCTCCTACGTGGTGAACTATAGTAAAATCGCAATCGGTGCGGAGTAATAAAACTGTCGGAACAGGTAATTTCATGGTTGGGTACCTATTATTATTTTTAAGGTATACGGATTACTGAAATATTTATTACGAATATTATTGTAACTTTTTTTATTAACATTAACTATTGCGAGTCTTAATGGCCTCAGGCAGACGGGGTGGGATTATAATTTTAGAGATAATTCCCCTACCTCGACATCATACTACATTCAAAACTAAAAGATGTGCAAGCATTATTAGACAGGTCCCTATTACAAGTTACTAAAGAAAATTGACAAAAAGCAATTCATCATGTATTAAAAGAGGAAGAAAACATGTGAAATATGGACAGAATCTTCGACATTACAGTGACACCATTAACAATTTCATATTAATTTGGTAAGCAAATTACAATTAGTATAAAGTGACCATTCGTCTCGGATTAGGCGGGACTGTCCCGTTTTTCAGAGACCTGTCCCGCATAGACAGTGTCCCGGAAAATATCCAGGATTTAGTTATATCGAGTATATATTCTAAAATTTACTACACAACACTAGCGAATAACGAAATAAACTACAGAGATCAAGCTTATAACATTTTAAATAAAATAATGCGTATTCTAAATGATGGTTCATCATACATATGCTGACGTTACGTACGTACGTACGTTGGAAACAATGTCTCGGCCTCGCAAAAAGTACCTACCACTTTAATTCTTTTACAAACTTCTATCTCGCGGTGGAAGGTAAGGGTGCAATACAACATTAACAATACTTTTGACTCCGTTATACAGTTTAAGGTTTATAATCAGTAGTAATATCACAAGAGAGTGAGAATAAATTGAAAATAATTCGACAGATTTTAGAAAACTTGTTGCCAGGCAATAGACACGAGAGTCCGAAGGGCTCGAGTGGCTATTGTCAATTGAATGTACATTGAATTATTCTCACTATAATAATGTTTTGATTGGCTAGAACAATTCCATATTGATATGAGGTGAAATAGGCCACATCAACTTGAAAAAAATTCGCGCCAACATTGGAACATTTTTCTCTGGGATTGTCCCGCATTGGCAGTTTTTAAATATGTTCACTTTAAATTAGTACCTATCGTAACGTATTATTTAGTATTCGAACCATAATTTAACGGTCAACATTTTAAACTACACTTGTTTAATAGGATATCTACGTATTTTCATAATTTAAAACTTAAACAATATATTAACAATATATACCTACTAACCCCTAATACTGTTCCTAAACCTACGCCTATTATACCCCTAGAAAGTATTAAGATAAGACTCGGCCATTATCTTCCTACAATATCTCTTGTTTTCATAACATTCATTACAGCAGGTAGTGTAAAATTATATATTTTGTTTGGTCCACTTGTGGTGAGCAAGTCCCATAAAATTTTGATTTATTACCCCGCATCGATTGCGATTTTACTATAGGTACCTCCAACAAAAGATATTTTAAAGATTAGGTAAGTATTCCAAGATTCTCATACTTATACAATAGCGTAAGTATAATGAATATTATAATAGTCTAGAAATATAAAATATAACTGGATATAAATGGAATTTTAATAGTAATCAATAAAATCTCTGTTAAAATTAATTCAAACAATATTTGCAACAAAGATGTACAAATAATAAGCGTCTTTTTCAACAAATTTGTTCTTTCGTTTCACTATAATCAATCTACAAACATGAAATTAATTCTGTCCGGTACAAACATTCTTGGAATTTATGTTTAAAAATTATCTTCGCTTGAAAATAGTAAATAATGAAAAACAGTATTTTTATCTATTTGTTTTGTATGGCTAAAAATGTTATCGGTTAAATCAGATTTAGGAAGACGTAATTTTATTAATTGACGCGTCAAGTGAAAGCCCTTTTAGTTTAAGTACTCAATTTTAAGTAGATAACCATCACTTAATATGTTTTCCATTATGGGAATTAGTATATGACAATTTTTATCCTACACCATCAGATTGTAGAAGGATTTATTGTCTATAAATAATTTAAGATCCTTTTGTTAGGACTAATTTTTTATCTCCGCTCTTCACTCAAAAACTTGTGGGAGATGTCCGAAAAATAATTCTCTGAAAACTTAAGCTCTTATTAACTCTAAGTGATCGCACAAGGCGTAAAAAGATTTCCCATAAACTCTGATGAGGTCAGATTACGATTTATAAAAAATATACAGGGCGTTCTATATGAAATAACAAAGTTATATCTAAATGATTTCCGGCTTAAGCGAAGTAGTTGTACAAACTTGATATATGCCAAAGCAAACCTATAGTCTATTTCGGAAAGGTATAGGGTAATAAAATGGGGAATTCCGTCCATTTCGGCTCAATTTCGGTGTCGGCCATAGGCGTAGGTCTTGAAATAGTATTGTTTGTAATATTAAAATTTCAAGTAATTGCGTAAGAGAATTAGGAAAAGTATGTTTTCTGGCCTTGTGTATGGGCGCAAGTGAAAGGATATGTGGCAAGACACAACACGACATTCAAAATGAAAGACGTTAAGATACTGTTTCATCAATCGATTAAGGAGGTGACACCAGAGAACTGGCGAAAAGCAGTCCAGCATGTCATTAAAGAAGAGAAGAAAATGTGGGATCTTGACTACTTGATCGATCGGACCGTCGACACGTTAATTATAACGTCAAGAGGAGATGACAGTTCCTCAGATGACGAAGAATATTATGATTTTTTATAATTTAATTTCTGTATAATGTTCAATAAAAAATAAGTGTACCTAATACTATGTACATAATGCCTAATTTTTATTCTGTTAAAATAAAATTATTTCCTTTTTACGAGTATCCTACCGGCACGCGTTTGGCACACTATTTTCAGTGTTTGTGAATGGATAACAATAGGCTAAACCCATACTTTGACCCCAACCCGGGTGGTACTACCTGCACTTGATAAAAAGGAAGAATTTTACAATGAAATTAATGCCAAACTATGAAAGTGGCTAAAATATTCGTTGGGTCACTATGTGCTCCCTTTGCATACCTAATGAGGTTTTATTACCCTATACCTTTCTGAAATAAACTATAATTATTTTTAAATATCGGTAAAAACCGCAAGTCAATATCAAGACACGGGCATTTAAAGACTTTTGGTCACCGGGTATTGTGTATTTATTGTGTTGTCTTTATTTAAATTATTCTAATTCCGTTCAGTTCCCGATAGAAAATGACAGTTAAAAGAAAACTTATAAAAGATTCAAGTTTATCAATTTAAAATCCAGTTTGGCTCCGAAAACCTCAAAAATTTCAATACCCTACAAGTTACCTCAACTGTCTGTAGTAACACGTGATTGAATCGTATCACAAAACGAAGGAAACGAGTAGCGCAGGTGCGTGTTATAAAGAGAGAGACGAGAAATAGGAGGACGTGCTCTTTCTCACTTGTTAAACATTAAGCTGGTTATTTTGACCAAAAAGTCATAGGCGTATCAAGAACCATTGAATAGATGAGTAGAGTAGAGTCGAGATGTCACAAGAGGACTTTGATGACGACAAAAAGTGTGCAATTATGGTGTTAAAATTCTACTTATTTCCAATGAGCCATTTTATATGAAGTACTACAATTATGTCTATCTACTATATCATCCTTCAAGTTTTTGGTACGAAGTCCTGAGACACTCAGTATAATATAGTCACAACAGTCATTTTGACCTGTGTGCCGGGACATCAAGGAGTGGAGGGCAACGAGAAGGCCGACACTCTGGCAAAAAAGGGATCAGAGTCTCTATTTATCGGACCTGAACAATTTTTTGGCATTGCGGAAAGCACTGCTAGTTCAGCCATAGCTACCTGGGCGGAGAGGAAAACCTTCACGTACTGGGCAGATATACCGGGGCTCTCTCACTCGAAGGCGTTCATATACAACCCTTCGAGTACAAAAAATAAGCAGATCCTGGAATGGAGTAGAACAAACCTACGCATTCTGGTATAACTTATTTGGTTTTAGTGCCGAACGACTTCAAAAAAGTATTACCAAATACTCGACCAAATACAACCATGGACTTCGTCAGAAGTACAGGCTTGTGGTGTGAATTGTAATCCCTATGGGTGAGCCACAATAGACCCAACGAAGGTCGCAGTGGACAAGGCCCCACTCACATAGAACCTAACCTAACCTATGATATAGTCACACTTATTCGTAAAAACAAAATTGTTTTGTTAGCAGATTAAAAAAGTGATCCTAAGACTTATTATTTAAAATTTTGTGATGCACTGTACCTCACCGTCCACTTACAGGTGAGCAGGTGGTGCCATTAGTAAGGTAAGATATTAGGGCTACTTTTTTCATGGGCGCATCGAATTCAGTTTTTGGATGGCTTAAAATATAATAATTATAGTTAAATTGATGTTGTTGGATGGTGATTTTTAATACAACGTACAACGCCTGGTAAAATTTGATTATCGGATAACAACGTCCTAATGATAGATAAATACAGTGCGCCCAGCTTCTTCTTATAACTGCTAAACAGTGACGGACGTATCCATGTAAAAAAGGGTGCATATAATAACAATGTTTAATAATGCAGGATCATATCAAGAATTTTTAAAATGTAGAACGTCTCAAGGAAGGGATTGACAATAAGCATTGCAGAATAAAGAAACATCTCAATGCAAAATTTAATAAAAATAAGAACAGCTGTTAAGAATAAGAAAATTCACCTCTCTATTTAAATAGAAAATTCAAAGACATATGGTCCCGGGGCACAAGGGCATTGTAGGAAACGGAAAGGCAGACATCCTAGCAAAGCTGCATTAACTGGTCCTGAACCAGTATTTGGAATATCTAAAACTGTTGGACATCGTTGTATATCTCTCATCTTTTCAAATTATGTTTGTGAACAGCAAGATCCACCTGTTCTATGATCACGTTTCAAACACAGGTATACAAGAGCTTTAACTAAAGCCAATATAACTAGCGCTTTCTAATCGTATTAGGCACGTTTGTAAATTCTACAATGTTGATTTTATGATATTTCTAAGAAGAAATAATCCGTTTTTCCAAAAATTTTACATCAAAAGGCATATCAGGTAGTTCTAATGAACAACAATAATACTCTCCAGCTATTGATGACTTATTTGAAGAAATGCCAAGCAAATCTGTTTTATCTGCAATTATAGCACCTTTCTGTATTCTTTTTATACCTACCTACAGTTATTTTCATTATGTAAAAGTATTTTTAAATCACCTTTGAAAGTTCGGGCATTCATTTTAGTTACTCAAAATATTATTTGGCAACCATGAAACTTATTATAGGATCAATGCCAGCTGAATATTATTTGGTTTCCGTTAAAATAATATAATTGTGGGGAGCAGTAATATTTTAGAACATTATTATATAACAGCGAGAGGGGAGTAATTACAAGGAATTACAAAACATTAGAGTAACAACCCATGAAGTATCATAACAGAAGATGGGAAAATAGATGCAGAACTTAATAACAGAGCAAATAAATCAACAAGATTATATTATTATTCCTTAAATCCAACATTATTAAGCCAAAAGCACATTGATATGGACACAAAGTGAATATCTATAACAAAATTACAGTACCAACTATTACTTATGCTAGTGAGAACTGGGTACTGCAGAAAAAGCAGGAAACAAAAATAAATGCAATGGAAATGAAACATTTAAGAAAAATAGCAGATAAAACGAAGTGAGACAAAGTAAGGAACGAAGAATGCGAAACAAGGGCAGCTCTAACCCGACTGGAAAAAGCATCAGACCATGACGTGGCACATGGGAGAGGACACACAGAAATAAGGCACGTGGATGACGACGTCTTTAAAATGCCAACAGACCACATGACTGCCAGATATATCTTTCGCAAGAACTTCGAGATTGTCATCAAAGATCGAAAGGAAGAGGACGCACCACCACTCAGCAGAGCGAATGAACTGAACTGGTATACAGACGGATCAAGGAATGGGCTTGGCACCGGAGCGTGTATATACAGCAAGTCGAGCAAATATGAAGGAATTGTCTCGCTTGGTAAATATGCCTCGGTATTATAACCTGAGAGCCTACAACAACAGGCAGATCAGGATCTACAGTGACAGTCAAGCTGCCCTTAAAACACTTCAGAGCTCTAAGGTAACATCTCGGCTGGTATGGGAATGCGACGAAGAACTTAGAAGACTGGCGACTCGGAACAGTATGACACTGGAGTGGGTCTCAGGTCACAAAGGAATCGCTGGCAATGAAAAAGCGTGCAAGAGCAGGATCGTCAACCCTGATAAACGGACCCGAACCATCTGTGGGCATTCCCAGATGCTCCACTAGGTAATGGTTAGGGTAAAAGAACAACACAAAAAACACTGGAAGAATACGCCCAGGCAAACACATGGGAAGAAAATCATAAAAGAACTATCAGAAAAAGTAGCGAAAGAACTGCTCTCAATGAGCTGGAACAAACTACGCACCATAACGGGGCTTATTACGGGACACTTTTCCACAAAGGAGCACCTGAACGAAATAGGGCTGTATAACGGAGACCTTACATACAGAAGACACCGAAACAGCTCTGCACATATCATGCAACTGTGAGACGCTGGACCACAGGAGGCAGAAACTGTATGGAAGACCCCAAATGACTCCAGAACTTCTAGAACCAAGCAGTAAAGAACATGTATGAGCTAATACAGGGAACGGATTGGCTGAATAGGCAGAACACTAGGAGGATCCACAATAAGCCCAAAAGGCTGATGTTTTGCCGGCGAAGAAGTCAGAAGCATCAGAAGCATAACTAATCAAGATCCAATAATATCAAAGATTAAAAAGAAACAATTAAACTGGTTTGGCCACCTAGTAAGAATGAAGCAAGATAGAATAGCGAGAAAAGTTATGGAAATGGGAATATCAAGAAAAAGACAAAGAGGAACTCCCAGGAGAAAATATATAGACCAGATTGAAGAAATTGGTTAGGTTAAGAACAAAGGAAAAACATTAGGAGAGATGAAGGCATTGGCTAGTGACAGAAAAGAATGGAAAAAATGGGTACAGGAAGAACTCCAATCCGACGCCTGAGAAGGCATAAAGATAAGAGAAAGAAAGAGAAAGTTAAAATATCTACCGCTGGAACATTTTATCTCGCATTTTATATACTATATATAACCACCGTACATAGACAATGAATAAGTAGATTCAGTCGTGGTCGGCACTTTCATGTAGCTCTGATAAAGACGTGCCGAAAAACGGCCGTTAAAAGACACCTGTTTCCTTAATACAGGGGTCGCACGATTAACTACCTTTAAAGCTTGTTGACTTCTAGATGCAGTGTTTGGTACGAGGGCTGATAAAAATATATTTTGTTAGAAAACTATTTCAAAAACCGGTCAAGTGCGAGTCGGACTCACGCACGAAATCACGTTTGTTGTATGGGAGCCTCCCCTTAAATATTTGTTTTATTTTCCTCCCTATTTTTAGAGCTTGATATCTAGCTTTATTCTTTTTGTTAGAGCCTGGATGCCGCCTCCCTTACGTAGCTTTCTGCCCTCGGTTTTTCTCCTCCGAATAGGTGAAACCGCACCCTTAGTGTGAATATATAACTAAATATTCAGTGAATATTTCATGCGTCTACCTGTTGCCGTTATCAATTTCGAGCAAAAAAAATCACGTTTGCTGTATGAGAGCCCCCTTAAATATTTATTTTATTATTTTTAGTTAGTATTTGTTGTTAGTTATTTGTCAGAGTGTGAGGGAATATAACAAGAGAAATACATCATTTGTGAAAATTTCAACTGTCTAATTATCACGGTTCATATGATACAACCTGGTGATAGACAGACGGACGGACGGACAGCAGAGTCTTAGTTATAGCGCTGCAGCACACCTTTACCGAAAAAAAAATCGAGTCACCATTGACATCATGTAAATTGTAAATGATTTGACGTTTTTGTGGGATAATTTTCCATATTTTTGGAAGTAAATTTTGGATCTCCTTGTATAGAAGCACGTTAATTGAATTAACCAAAAAAAAAATACCATATGCACGTGGGAAAGATCATCCTATAACTAATTATCGTCCATAACTTTTTTTATTTGCTTTGGTCATTTTGTCACATGTATATTTGGTCTTATGATGTAGGCACACGCCTTCTTTACTTTACAATCGTAAATACAGGTAGGCGATATCCAAAAAAATACAAGTAAGAAGTAAACGAAGATGTTTAATATTATTTTAGAAGCACTCGATAAATAACGGTCAATATCCTCTTCTGCTAATAATGTGGGTGCTACGTAATAGAAAAAGTCGTTATAATTGTTTTTTTCCATTCATTCATTTCAATACAAAGATAAAATATGGTTTATGAAGAAGAGTATGTTCTTTCTCACTAGGAGTACAAGAATGTGTCAGAATTAACAAACATATGACTGACACTCATAGGATAAACATATTCACTGACAGCCAGGCAGCCTTTGCAGTTCTAAATAGCCGCAAAGTAACATCCAGACTGGTAGAATGCCAGAAAGAATTAAATGAACTGGCAGACCACAGTAGAGTAAGACTAGTGTGGGTGCCGGGATATAACGATACTTCTGGAAATGAACAAGCTGGTGAACCCGCGAGAAGAGGTTCAGCAACGACATATGTTGGACCAGAATCAGTTCATGGGAACAAATACGAAAATGGATACAAAGCCAACATAGATTACAGGGGAGGAACACTCCAAAGCAGGTACAGCTAAGAATTATTACAGGTTATCTAACGGGTCATGCCCCGGAAAAGGATCACCTTCATAAAATGGGGCTATATAACGGGGATCTCAGCTGCAGACTTTGTGGCATGGAGACCGAGACCGTAACCCATATTTTGTCCAACAGTGAGACATTGGACTCAATGAGACAATCTTCGGAGAGGCCAACGTGCCGCCTGAAACATATGCATGCATCCATTTGACCTATATCATCTACTCGAGGGTACGGGAATGGCTGGGTGGGTGGAATAAAGATGGGAGTAGAGTACAATAAGCCACAAAAGTGACGCCTTCAGGTTTATGTGGGGTGGATAGTTGTCATTGAAATGCTCTGTATATTATGTTCATATACAAGAAACCACAACGAGAAAACATTACCTATATCACACAACCTTATTAATTTACAGTATCATAGACCCCAGACTAAGTAATTCTTGTGAACATTGTTATTTGTATGTTCCTGAAAAGTCTGTTATTTGCAAATTTACTTCAAACAATAAGATTTCTTTAAATCCGTTGGTTATTATGAACTCAAGAAAACGAAGTAGGTATATTGACCTTTATAGTTTTATTTATCTTTAGTTGTTTTATACAATCGTGGTATTATATAAAACATAATAATTAAGCAATATCAAATTACAATTACCGTTCTAGGTATTATGTTATTTAAACAGAAGTACCTATAGTATAACAACATATATTAGAATTGCAACCAATAGATATAAAAGACCTGTAGATTTGACAGTCGTCTTGGGATTCCTTTTATTTTTAATATCCATCAATGATTTGCTACCTCTGAACGATATGTCCCACGCACAACCCCACGCCAGCGTCTCGACTGTAACATATAAGAAAAGCAGTTCGAATCATCTCAAATTTGGAATACCAAGCTGAGTGTCTTTATCGAAAATGGAATATTAACAGCTACGTCTTACGAAACTTAATTTACATAAAAATAATTGCTGTCATTATAAATCATATGCTGAGATTCATAACTAAAATAATGAGCATGAGCTGGTAACAAAATACTATCGACTAAAACGATCAATGATCTCAAAATGGAGTATTTGCAAATTTGTTGCGAAACTGCGAAACTTTACCGTTAAAAACCCAACAATATTAAACCTTAAAGATTCTAGTTTCACACGTAGTTTCTCCAACACATCCGGTCTCCTTTCAATCACATCCACAACACACATAATGTATATATCGAGCGAGTCATTTCAAAGAAGCAGAAATAAAATTTTCATTGATTTCACTCATGCATTAAAGAAATTATGTTTGATTTACAGGTTGTACTAGATAGATTTACCATTTTTGATCGTATCTTAATTGATCCTTTTTTCTATGGTGTAACTACACAAAACTGAGAAATATTAATCATTGTTTACTAACAGAGTCAATTAAAAATTACCTACGTACAAAAAAAGTAAAATAAAATTAAATATAGGCAGTTCGTGTATACGAGGGTTGCAGACGGTAAGGGATGTTGTCCAATTTATTATAACCCACATTTAAAGTGATATATTTCATCTGTTACTTACATAAAGCGTGTATTCAATGTAATCCAAGATCCGAACAATTATTTATTAACACTTAACACTAAAAATTCAGTCGAAACTAAATAAAGTTAATGCAACAGGTTCAAAACAAACAGAAAGTCTTCCTGATTATATGAAAACAAAACTTTTTGTCAATTATCACATAAAACTCAACAATCACTGGTGAAAATCGAACATCCTTATTCAAATATTTTTTTAAAACCGGCAAATAGCGGATGTAAATAAACAAACTGGCGTCAGTTCTTTCTTTTAAACTAACCGAGAATAACAACACCTCAATAATACAACGCAACGTGATGTGCGGCTTCTTTTCCTATCCAAGCCGAATTCGATGTTTCAAGAAAGTATAGAGGTAGGCGTTTGGCCGAGACGTTATTTTTTAACGCATAATAAAGATGTATAATATACGTATTGAAAATATTATTAGAAACTATTTACTTAATTACGGTCCCCTGTGAAAAATTATCATTTTAGTAAAGCGTGTTATCAATAGATGTCAAAGATAATATTTAAATAGTATTCATAGTATTTAACTATTATCTTTAACATCTATTTATTAGAAACGTTTCAAAATAAAATGACTTCAACCATAATTTTTTTATAAAGGGTGTTTATAGATATACCTATACGAAAGAGATAGGTAATAATATATACTATTTTTTTTGTGTACGTAACAGAACATTATTTAATAACAGCGATACAATCTACATTATTCTTGAAGTTTATAAATAATAAAAAATATAACAAAATATTGTAAGGTTCATTGAATGCTACAGTGGAATAGAAATCGTTAAATCTATTTTTCCTTTCACTTAATGCTAATTAAACAATTAAAATGATTGAAATCTGAGCCATCTTTGTTTCAATGGGCATCAGTCTGGAGATCGTAAAATTTTGTCTAAGTATATGTTGTCGTTTAGAAATCTCACAGTTGAAACAGAATGCTTCACTTTTTCTTTGAATTACCTAAATGAAATTTCTCTTTTTCATACCAAATTTGTTTGAAGAATATATAATACTTAATTATTTAATATTGTAGTTAAGTTATGTATATAATATTTGCATATAGTCGTTAGTTTAAATGTGTTGGAATAGTTTACCAAAATATTGCAAATAAAACTTGGAATTCTTCATAAATCCACCGATTTATCCAACGGCTTAAAGCGGATTCTCACGCATCCGATATCCGACGATACGATGATCCGATGAATTTGCTATTGGTCAGAATGATTTGGCGCCTTTTTTCATCCGAAAATCCTAACCTCACTGCTCGTTTTTTGTGTAAAAGGCCGTTTGCCATTACTGTGTTATTACATACTATGAAAATGAACATTTACCAGCTCCAACAACGGAGGAACCTAAATAATATATTACGGGTAACCATTTTACTGCTCAGAAGGAGACAGAGACAACGAACAAGTAAAATTTGGGTCCGGGATATTTATAAAAACCGAATAAAACAAGGGGTCTATCACAATTTGTTAAAAGTAGATGAGATTACCGGATCTAGACAAATATTCTTCCGGATCGTCGTAGCTTCGGATATCGGATGTAGGAGAAATGCCAGCATTTGAATTCTTCAACAATCACAAATCCATAACTTCAACTGTAACGTAGATTTTAAAAGAAAGGGGGGCAATTGATGAAATAAAGAAATAGATATAAGAACCAAATGATATGATAATATTAATTAAAATAAAATACTTAATTAGAACAAAACTTCTACTTAATAGGAATGAGCAAAGTGGATTGGTCCATAGTCGGGCTTACCTATAACAAAGAAAATATGCGTGAGTGTCCGTCTTCATTAACTCTACTGATTACTTAAATAATTATTCGATCAATCACCGAACACAAAGGGCTTTAACTCGCATTGTGTTCTGTTACTAATTAATCTACCAACGAGGCCTAGTTCCTAGGAGTTTTACTTTATGGTACATGGGGGGATTCAACGCGCCACCAAGACCCCTCTTAGGACTACCCTCAAGCGTAAAGGGATTAAACTCGCATTACGCTTCACATCTACTAGTATACTGAGTTGTGCAATGAACATGAAGGGCTGACTCGCGACATGTTCGCTCCAGCTACTAGAGCTTGACCAATGGTCGAATCTGAGTTGTGCAATGGACAAAAGGGATTAAACGCGCATTTTCCCGCTCCAGATATATTTGTCAAGTGAGAGCGAATTATTATTCAATCATTATCAAAACACAGTGATATTTTATATTCGATAAATTCAACAGGTGAATAACACTCAATAATTACAGCATTAATATAGAGAAATAAAACAATAAAGAAAGAACACTCAGTGAAAAAGCTCACCTGAATATCTTGCAGTTTAATCACCCACCAATTCAAAATCTCTAACACTAAACAATAATTTCTCGGAACACTAAATTGAACTAAACTCGAGACCTTTTAAAAGCCCAAAATTCATAAGTAGATAGTAATCGTAAATCAACGCTATTTCTTGGTGAGAAATATGAAATCATCTGGGGTACGTGACAATTAAGATAAACAGTCGAACACGTGTGCTTAAAAATTTCTTAGGTTGCCTTTCATAAGAGTATCGATAAATATGTTTAAAAGGAAGAATTTTTGTCAATTACTTACACAACCAATAGAATGATTTTCGTATCGTCGGATATCGGATGCATGAGAATCCGCCTTTAGGCCACATCACATTATAAAAATGTGTATTTTTAACTAGTCTATCTATCTATCCCAGTATGTTACTCACTTGCTTCAAGACTTGCCGCCAATTCGTTAACAGTGTCATTTGAAACCTTAAATTAGAAAGATCACAGTTTTCTTCCATTTCCTTCATAATTAGAACAAATGAGGAAATACTAAATCAAAATGAAGTGAGGCTAGAAATTCAGAATAATAAATTATTTTAAAATGTCAAGTCTGCTTTACAGTTCGCAATTATTTTGCAATATGCAATATTCTTGATCAAAAGCATGCCATAATTTGCCATATTGAGCTCTTGTCCAAAATCGATCTGGGGGTCTATTCTCAAACAGTGACATTGTTTGTCGCATGCAAGATGGTATAATTCTTTATTGGTAAAAGTACAATCTCGCATGCAACAAAAAATGTCACCGTTTGAGAAAAGACTTCCTGTGTGTGTATTCTTGACTGAGGGAGTAGAGCTTCCCAAGTCCTTCTGTCACTTCAGTGAGAAAGACAAAAGATCTCTTCTTTCGGGAAGCTTCACTCCCTCAGTCAAGAATACGGCCACTGGTTCGATTTGTATTGCTGGTTGCATGCAAGGGAAAAGTTGGTTGGTAATTTTTTTCTTTTCAACAAATCAAAAGTTGACAGTGTACTTTCAAACGCAACATAAATAGGTACATATCAATAATTTTTCTTCATACCTCGGTCGAAAGTACGCACTTTCGTCCCTCATAGCAGGGACGAAAGTTCAACATTTACTCCCTGTGAAAAGTACACGCGTTTCCTTTATAACAGCGGGAGGAAAGAGTTTCTCATGCGTATTTATACTCGTAACTACGACCAGCGGCACTCGCTTCCGACCGGCTATGAAGAAAAATAGTATACACTCCACGGGCCGAAAGTTGAAATCTCGGTCCTGCGCGTCATGATGCCCTCGGCGAATTTCGGCCCTTGGAGTGTAATATACTATTAATACGTTAGTTTATCGACAATATCAACATCATATGACACATTAACCTAAAATGTAAGACGATTGTCAATAGTCGCAAGCTAGATTTTGTCTTGCTGCAATACATTTCAAGAAGAATTGTGAACTGTAAAGCGTGATTTAGAACTGTGAAAACGATTCGGAATGGGATTCGCCTGCACATAAATCAATTCGGAACCAATTCAGGGACTTTCTGTAGACACCTATAGTTGGAACAAACCCGATAAATGGCAATTTTTAATTCATTAATATCAATCAATAAATTAATTGCGCTATAAAAATCCAACATTACTGTAATATTGTTCTCGCTAGGCAAAACTTTAAAGTACTCACCTACACCCGCATGTGTGATAGATATCAAGCAGTGAAATGGGCGTTTCTTTGTTGTATAATTTTTTTTACTGACTCACATATCTCTTATAAATAAGTATCGATATTACAAATCTAGTTCGTTTCATAACTACGATCACTGGCGCGCCTGCGAAATAAACAATAATTATCAACGGGTAGAGTTATTGTGTGTTATATAGAGATGTAAAAGTGTATAATACAATTGTATAATACATTTTTAAAATACGTATTTTTTGTGTTGTATAAAACTATTATACCGGTATTATACTCAGACCAATGTCAAATACAAAGTTTTGAGGTTTTGTCACTTCTCACAATACCTAGATATTTTGTGCTTCTCACCTTCTCAGTTTTGAAATTTATTCAATCTCCGGCAAATGTATGATTTTTGTTTTGAAATTTATTCAATCTCCAGCAAATGTATGTTTAATCAGCCTTATTTAATTTTAACTTGTTGTTGGGTTAAGTTTTTCAATGTCACATGATTTCCTGACCTTGAATTGGTATAATACCGTATTATATGGGGTAAAATACAGTGTAAAATACAGGTAATATAAAATACCGTATTTTTACATCTCTAGTGTTATATGTTTTAAGGCTCGTTTTCAGAGACGCGAAATTCGCAATTTTTTAGCGAAAACCTAACCATTAAAATTGAAAAGACATTTAAGTTAGGTGTCATAACAAAATTATAATCATAAAACCAAAAGAAAATGGTGTTCCGTGGTCATATTTAGCGATATTCGCAAAAAAGTTGAAATTAATTGAACTTTCAATTTTGTTTCGCTAAAAAATTGCGAATTTCGCGTCTCTGAAAACGAGCCTTTAAACGTAATAAAATAACGAATTTTTGTTATAAAGGTTCTGGGTAATAAACAGCTCTTTGTGTATTAACAACATTTTGCCAACTAACTATACACCCATAGGTGTATTCTCAATTCTGGTAGAACATAAATTGGTGTGGCACAACCACAGGAAATTTGCTTCTATCAATGTAATATTTCGAAAGGAATAAAATTTGGAAAGCAAACACCTGTAATGCTGGTTGCTGACAACAAGTACTCAGGGGGCGAAACCAAGCAAACTGACATGGTAGTAGATGTAGTTTTTTTTACTCACCATTAGACCTCCGATAGCACCTGTATTTCTTTAGTGCCAGTGATACAACACTCAGTGTTTATTTTTCTTTATAACAAGTGGTATCCTTTTTTTTACAAAAATAGCGTCTATAATACCGATTTTAATTCATTGAAAACATTAAATATCAAAACTGATAAGAAATTGAAAAATTGGGGCGCGCTAAGAATGGAAACAGGTATTTTGTCGCTTGAGATCAATTTAGCGAAATCGGCAAAGAGCTTACTGCCGAAAAATTTCTATATAAATTTATTAAAGATATATCGTCGCTGAATGGCGTTTGCTATCAAAGCGATTAAAATTCTCTCTTTTCACATTGACTTTACCTATAACACATACTAATATGTTGTTTTATTACGAATAATTAACTTATCTAAAATAGCTTTGAACCGTCAATGCATGTAACTTTATTCTATTAGATCACATAAAGTTAATCACATTGTAGTCGCGTTATTTACTTTCAATCGTAAATAGTCTAGTTGACGCCTGAGACAAAGCAAAATCAGATTAAAAAGTCACAAAGCGAAAAGATTAAAGAAAATGATGTGGCAATGCAGCTCTATGACCACATTTGCTTTTATTGCTATAATGAAACTGTTAACGTCGGAAAAAATCGTGACCAGACACACGACACAAAATTATGGAGTTCAGACCGTGACAGACAGAAATCTAATTACTGGGAGCAGGGACGAACTTAACGGACAAATATTTTCTGTTATTTAGATATGTTTAACACTCCGAGAGAGAATAGCACACGCAGCCCAAAGTTTGAGAATAATATAATAATCCCTTATTTTCTGATAACTAAATTGAAGGTACCTGGGTAGTTGTTATTTCTACTCCTCTTCCTTTGAACATCACTAAGTATGAAGTGAACAATAAAAATTACGCAAGTGTGAAATGTTTTTGGATTATCTTTCTTTCTTTTTATTATATTTCGTATGTATAGATACATGTAGTACTCCGTTGACATTTTTGAGCTATATTTATGTAGGTAGACACAATCACTCAGTAATTACCTACCCCTATTATGAATAATTTTCTAATAAAAAATTAATATGGTTTTTGGTATAGGCAACCAAACATACACAAAATCATTTTATATCGTATTAATAATGGATGATTAATGAATTAACAAAAATTTTCATACTAAATTTCTTTGTATTTTTCGACATATCTCTTTGCCTTAGAAAACAGCTCTATTAAATAATAATATCCATAAATGAAAATTGTATTTCAGGATAGAGTCTCCATCTCTTGATAAAAAGCTACACAATTATATAAGTATCTGTTGAACTGTTGACTCACACATTTAAGAATGCATTATCTATTACATGAGAGACAGCGGCACAAACACATGTTTAAATTTAATCATTATTCTTAGTCTCTTTTGAAGTTTTTATTATAAATTAAACTATTAAATTTAAACATAATATAAATTCACTAAAAAATCCAATGTCCAAACGTTTTTCATGTTAATAATAATAATCATAACAAAAATAATCGTGTTTATCACTATAGGCTATAAAGAAAATTATTCCACATTCTACCTTACTGTAAGTGTTTTAAATATTAAAAATATGTGGTATCTATCAATCTAACTCAACCCAAATCTTAAAGGCAGTGCGAAAAAATAATCCTTGAGTACATGCGCTGCCATCTATCAGATGGTAGCAATATCAGGTGAGTTTGAGCTTAGAATTACAGACTGGGTAAGACAATTTCAACGTTTG
This sequence comes from Lochmaea capreae, assembly GCA_949126875.1. NCBI lineage: Eukaryota > Metazoa > Arthropoda > Insecta > Coleoptera > Chrysomelidae > Lochmaea > Lochmaea capreae. Next base: position 16,738,293 of record OX421399.1, read on the forward strand.
CTGAAAGAGAGCGCCACTCATTCAAAATGGACGTCAAAATAGTGTGGAGAAGTGTTTTTCTAATTTCACCTGTGCTCCTGTCTCACAAAATAGAAATCTGCGAGCTGCTGTCAGTAAGTCAGTTAATGGCGTAACGCGAATGTTGGCTGAAATTATTTTTGCGATTAAAAACTTGGTGTAAACAAAAACCATGACGGTAACGGGAATTTTACCTACATATCAACGATTCGTAAATGGTGTTCCAGTGCCGTTTTCAAGACGATCTTTTCGTCCTAGAGAAAAATATGTTGTCTTTTTAGTGTTCGTAACATTCGGTTTGGTATGTTTTGGCACCTTTTTTTTCTTACCAGAATTCAGGACTGGCGGTACAGCTGAAAGTGTTTATAAAGTGTATGATCAAATAAAGAGAGCTGGTCCAGAACTTCTAATCCCTCCACCTCCTTTAGAAAATATTGGAGAGGCACCTAAACTTCTTCGACATGAAGAAGACGGTAAGGAAGACCCCCACGTAATAGGTGATAGGGCTAAGCTTAAGGCTAAAATAGAACAAGACGGTGAGTTAAAAGTGCTAGAAAGACCTGATATGAATATGGACAAAGTTAAGACCTCTACATCTAAACATGTAAATGTAGGGGACTCCAAGGGGGCTGGAAACATTGGGGATCATATAACCGTTCCAGCAGCTCAAAGCAATCACTATCCCCTATTAACAGGGGGCGAAGATGATGATCTTGTTGCCAGAGAACGCAGAGATAAAGTTAAAGAGGTAAGAATTTTTTCAATTAGTAAATTCGGTAGGATGTTCATGAAGTGATAGATACCGAATAAATTGCATTATAAATGTTAAGTGATTTGTATTTTTTATATACATATTTAAGCTTCCATTTATAATAATTAATATCATCTTTAAATGAAACATCGATACCAAGGACATTACTTTATGAATACTTAGATAATATGTAACAATTTTAAAGAGGATCACATGAAACTTTTATTATATAAAACTAGGAAATATACTGGTCAGAAGTTATCAATTCTTATATATATTCATTATTATATTTATAATAATATTCATACCAAGAGACCTTACTTACATTTTTCTTTTCTTAGCCCCTTGTAAATTTCAAAATTTGTAAACATACCTACCTGTATTTAAAAGATAGATATATACCTAGGTAGCTCATTCTTAAATATTTTTCTAGAACTCTTACCCTTTGTATTCAATAGATTCGTAGGTCTTGTTAATTTAGGCGAATTCGATAAGTTCTTATCTTTTGGAAGGTGATAGTGGAGACCACCTTTTTTTATTTAAAATTCACTTCAGTATTATTATACCTGTTAGGTATGAAGGTATGCACTTTAGAATAATACAAAACATGTGGCAGTAACATATATTTTTGTACCTATAGTTCAACATTTTTTGCCTATGAAAATATAAATAGAACAAGTATTTGAATGAACGTTACAAAAAATATTGGGTTAGGTTCCATTCCTTAGTTTCTCAAACTGTCAAAGTATTTCAAAAAATGAATATTTAAATATGTAGTACTATACCTTGTACATTGCCTCTATAAAGTGAGGCATAAATTCATTATGTTTATGACAAAATAACTGATAAATAATAAACGTATTCTACACTATAACAATAACAAACTAAAGAAAATTTTCATACAGAAAATGATTTTAGGTCATGGATAGTTTGTTAGTGTAACTTTTTGTTCCATACATTTTCTATCTAAATAATAAAGAAACAAAAAGTGACTGCTTATATCAGTCCAAACAAATTCTTATCCATTTTTATACACTAAGTAGCAAAAGATAATGTTAATTTTGGGTTATCGTGTAGGTATTTAAAAGTTTGATTAAAGGTCAGGTTCCTTATCCAAAATACGTTTATATATACCAAAATAATATATAAATACAGGGTGACTTGTATAAAGTAGTTTATTTAAAAAAAACTAATATATAATAACTTCTGGCAAGAAGTTGTGTAACAAATTACTTATATGTTTATTTTTCTTTAATTGTATGTAACATTTTGGGATATAGGTATCTTGCGAGGTACCTATCTTGTCAGGGGATGAGTTAGCGGAAATAGTTTTCTTTTGTCCGCAAATAATGGACATTGCCCTTTACAGCCACGACCCGCGACTTGAGACCTGAGGAGCCTTATATGGGGGCATGGCACGATCAAAGATAAGTCCAAAAGGTCAGATCGGGAATTTTACATTGTTAACTATACAATTACTCTAAACGTGTCTGAAAATTTTACAGATGAACAACAGCGGAAATCATTGGTGTACGGTTAAGCAAATATTGAATTAGAAAAAATATATGAGTGTCACGATTTAGTTCTAGATGAATAGATTGCTTATTTAATTTATTTAGATGAGGTTGAAACTAGCAACCAGACGAATTCACCGTTATCCATCGAATTAGGAATTATTTTCCACAATAAAATGTACCATTTTCTACACGCTTAATAGAAATTTGATAAAACTTTTTGTGAGCACTCTAAACCAAAATAAACATTCATTATCAACGGCTGCTAAAGCCACCAACATCTACACTGTGAAAAAAAAAATTTATAAAACTTTTTCTGAGTACTATAATTACCAAATGAAACATTCGGTATTAACGGCTGCTAAAGCCCAACTAAGCCATCTACACTGTTATTTAGCAATGACGTATTAAAGATAGACAAGCCTTGTTTACATTTTGGTTGTCCCCAACATATTTAAGACGAGACTCTTCTTACATGATGCCAAATCTCGTATAACAAGATTTTTTTTTAGATTTTAGCAGCATTTTCTGATTAAAACGTAAGAAAAAAGTGGAAAGCATTTAAAATAGGTATGACCAACCTTCGGTCCAGCTCACCTTTTTGTTTTTCGGTTACAATTTTTTATGTTCTATTAATGCCATAAGTGAAATAGTTTATAAATTTTCAGCTGGGCAACCTCGAACTACTTCTGTCATTTTGGTGAAGTTTGTCAATAAGATTTTAATTATAATTGTGTTTTTATTTGGTTTCTGATTGATATTTGTCTATTAAGGTGCTTTTAAGACATTTATGATGGTGAGAAAATGTATATTGTATGAAAATACTTGGAATAAGAATGATAATCTGTCATTTAACAGGTGAGGTTATAGAAGCATGAGCGTAGTATAGGTATAAGACGAGGGATTTAACATTGGTTTTCATAATAATATTGTCTATTTTTTTTATTATCAGGTTTCTGAAGAAGACAGAATTGTCACCATGATTATCTTTCGGTTTATTCTTTGAGTGAATATACTAAGGATGTAGTTGCTAATATTTTTGGATTTGTGGTAAACATCTTTAACAAAAAAATTTTTTGCAATCAGGTGTTCTATACTGTTAGAAGGTGATTGTAGTTTGTATAAACTAGGAATTAAAAAAAACTTTTGGAAAACTTAAAAAATCGTCCAAAATTGCAGTTACTGTTGGTTGCGAAGCTGAAAAATGTCTAGAACGCTTACTATGAATTTAGATGAAATTGAAAATAAAACCTTTCAATATTATATTAACATGTTTACAATCTGTAGTGCAAAATTTGTTTTAACTTCAAAATCCTTTAAAGATATCTATTAAAAAAATAACTTGTACATAAGCTACGATCTTCGATATAATTTCCACTTATTCAAACGAAAAAATTAATTACGTAAATAATTTTCATAAAATAGTTTAAATGAACCCTTTCGAAATATACGTGCGTTGGACTTTCCATTATTTATGTTGCGACCAAAACATTGTGTACGTAATAATGTGTGAAGGCTGGTCTATCTTTAATACGTCATTGTTATTTAGTTACCTTAGGTATAAAATATAAATTGAGTGAAATTCAAAATCGTCAAGATGACATATTTGCCATCTTTTCAACAATGTCACTGAAATATACGTATTATATGTCAAATACACTCACATGTGCTTATTTTTGTATACAGGGTTGTCCAAAAGGAATGTAACCAAGTAACTATATTTAAAACGCAGTGATACCAACTCCGTTTTACAGGGTTTATTTGAGATAAAATTTTATTTTGACTTTTTAATAAAATACGTACTACTCCTCACTTATATTAACGGAAATTAAAACATAAATTTTGAACTTAATCATTCTTTTGATGGCGCTGTCTATGCATACGTATTCCTATAACAGTTATAACAGCTAATTGCAGAAAATATAATTTGCATTTATATCGAATCGAATAAATATTTAGCTGGCAGTTGGGAAGTTCTATTTTTACTACTTTCGTCGAATTTAGTCGTAACAACATTTTGAAGTTTTAATAAGGATTCCTCATCCTTGCACTGAATAATTGATTATACGACCTTGTTATTGGATTTAAGCGTAGCGGAGAAAACATTGTGTTGGAATATTATTTGTTGGTACTAATTATATTTTTGATATAGATAGAATTACTTGAAAAGATATTTTAGTCTAGTTGACAAAGTCAAAAACGTGTTAATTCTTGTAAAACATATCTCCATAAAATATCGGCTAATTTAACAAATAGTTAGTAGTAAGTACATCAGTTATAGTTCGTAACTTATAAATATCAACCCACGTGATCAAAGTGCCAAAAAAGAGACGTTCGCTTGTATTATGTCATTCGTTTGCTGCTGTCAATCAGTATGTCTTACAGCGTTAATCCTAATAAATATTGAAATTTATAGGTCGCATTTATCAAAAAATATGAATATATGCTTAAAGAAAGGTTTCGTAATTGATTTCATATGTAATACAACTCGTGGGTTACTTAATTATTAAACTCAAACTAACATTAGTCGTACTTGGCAAAAATGCGCGCTATTACCGCGATTAACATGGTTTATCTGGTACAGTTCACGTCTTGACATTTTTACGGTTATGTTGTGACAGTTTTATATTGATCATTCAACTTTTCGATTATTTCATCTCCATCTCTTCGAAAAACTGAGTAATTTTCACAAGCAGTGATGAGTTGTCAAAGTTAACATATAAATGAAACTTAATAACACTGCAATAGTTGATATATTTACTATTCATCTATTCCTGACTATTTACAGCATGTATGAAGCAAGTAAGTATGATTTTAATATTATACTCAATCAACTGTATTTATTGTATTCTGTTACACTATTCATAATACTTAGCAATTATATTTGCACAATTTTTTTACAGATAATCCATTTCACTCTAGAAATGTTACTGCTGCAATTGGAGGAAGAAAAATTATTTAATGTAGAATGTTCCTAATCATAGTTTCCTAAAATATGACACACATCCACACAGTGGATTTCCAAGAAAAATAAACCACAATATGAATTTGTTTTTATTAAAATGAATCTTGAATTTTCCAACTATTTCATACATACCTTTTTAGCCTCAATAGGTTTTAAAATAATAATTTCTTACTTAGTGAGGTAATTTTAACATACAAATAAAAGTTTTATACAGTAATAGGTTCAAGTTTGTTTAGATACAGTAACTATCAAAAACTAAACCTAACCTATAGCCAAATAAAAAGAAGAATATTTGATAACTTCAGTTGACATTTACTAGATTCTCATACTTTTTCAAGAGCTTGGCAACATAGTCCAGTTATGAAGTCACGTGGGTTGATATTTATAAGTTACAAACTATATTGATTTAATTCTTATCGTATAAATCGACAGGAAACCAGATAAGCAGATAAGAATATCCTCAATTTTGGATAACCGGATTAAAAATTTTTGCTGTTAAAATCCTTCAAATACATCTATGCATTTTGCAAATTTTTACTGTTCCCTTTTGGCCTCCGTTAAACCGACAGGTAGGTAAATTGCACATTCCCACATTTAAAAAAATGGAAATGGTAAATATTCCCTAGCTATCTTTGATTAAATACATTTTCCAAAATTTTTATTCGCAAAGTAAACTCATTATTTCTTATTCAGAATATCTCTTTTAATTTTTAACCGATTAAAATGATTTTTTTGGAACCTCATAAGAAATTCATTAAAATTAGCACAAGCATTTTTAATTTTTGTAAAAATAAATTATTATACCCGGTGGAATGAAATAATATTCAGTTATGTACCGTAAATTCAAAATGGTGATAATTTCAATAAATTTCCTACAATGTGCCGAAAAAATTTCAATTTTGTCCATGAGTATATTTTGAGCCAGAGGCCCCTTTCCCAAAGTGTACTCATATCGCATACTCCCTAAATTACTTCGAAAATCCATCTTCAGTGTTTTCCTATCGATACAAAATTCCAATTTAAAAACTTTGTGGTTGGTTAAAGAAAGAGTAAACATAATTTTTTTATTTCCAAGTTTCGGTAGCGTTCCAGCTACCGTTGTCAAGATTAACTATAGTAAAGAAAAATTTTTGGTCCCTATCTGACACAACGAAAAAATTTGACAACTAGACAATCAATAATATTTTGAAGTTTAAGACTACAAAACTTTGTTGTTAAATTTTATTAAGGTCCATTCATAGTAGATCACACCTCTGGTAAAATGTGAAATAAAATATTTTATTTTATGACATTCTAACGATATGTAGTCCATTAGAAATGGAATCCAGTGAAGTGCACGTTCCAGGAACGGTTTTTATTAGGATAGCGCTTTTTTTCGCTTATTTTAGAAATTTTGTTTTTAAAAACGCGTTTGTTGTTACTTTTTTGTGTATGATTATTTTTGTTTTCAAAATATGTATAAGTAACTCAGTTTGGTGATTTTGTGTATTGAAGTGTGTATCGATTAACAACCATTCCAAAGATAAATCATAAGAAAACCTGGATAAAAACTTATGATGCTATCCTGATAACGCAGGTAATTGATTATTGGAAATTTCTCTTTCTAACATTGGTAACCAAATTTGACTACATTCGGCTGAAATACTAGCTACACATTTATCTGAATTTAGTTGTATTAAAGCACTTTCTTTGATTTTTCGTCTTTTATTATTGGGCTCTTTCAATATTATTTTTGTCGAATCCCATTGAGTTTTATGCCCCTCTTCTTCTGGAACGCTACCGAAACGTCGAAATAAAAAATAAAAAACATTGTTGTGGTTTGATTCCCAAAAACATAAGAGAAAAAAGAATACAAGTAACTTAATATTTATTTTTATGGTTAGTAAAACAAGAATAACACCAAAGTATCCTATCTCTATCTGTATTTCTTCTCCACTTCATAAATTTTTCGTAGTCCAATTCATACTTTTCTCCGGCAACAAGTCTAAAGTTACTTTTGCAGTTTTTTCCAATATCTCTGGCGGAGTATTATTAAAATCGTCACTACTGTCAGTATCCATAGTATTTATTTATTATAAATAAGTATATGTCTTGTTAAATTAATATTTAATGGAAATTGGGATTTTGATTAAAGCATGATTGAAACTCCCTTTAGAATTTAAAAACTTCTAATATAATCTGACAGTTTTGTGACAACTAAGTAGGTACCTATGTAAAGAAGACAGTAGCCTACTAAGTTTTAGTCGATTTTATTTGATTCTCCATATAAATGTATGTGGCGTGGGCAAAGTGCTGTGAGAAATAATATTTCTCACAGTATGAGCAATATTTCCATAGCAGTTATAGAAATAGTATTTTACATACCTAGCGGGGAAGTAGATCATTACAGCCCAGGCTTTCTTAAAAGCCGTGGATGGAATGATCCTTCCCTCGTGGTATGTATACTATTTTATTCACAATCGCTTGGTTACAAGCTATCAAAAAAATTAATTTTAGAAAAATTTGTTTTCACAATTTAATATTTTTTTTGACAAAGAACTTCATGAATCTGTTGCTAGGCAATATTACTAATTTATTGGTTTTGACAATTATGTCATAAAATATTCTTTCTGTCACGAAATTTTAATTTTTTTGCTCAAACAAGTACGTAATGTCTTATTTGGAATGAACCTGTATTCCTCCGGAAGTCCAAGAAGCTGCGGTTGAGGGAATAATTATGTAGAAAAGCAAAGAAAGGTATTAACTTTTTATTAAAAACCAGCTTAACACAATATTGTCATACTTCAGAAAAGTGACACATACTTCTAGCCGGAAAAGTACTTTTCCGGCTATAGCGTGGAAGTGAAAGTAAGTAACCTAACCTAACCTAACCGTTTTAAAGGTAAGAAATGTCTATATTACTGACCGATTGTGAATAAAAGGTATTATTCAGCATAGTTTTCGCTTGTCGTTTTGTTTGGTTAGAACTACAGAGAAATATTTCGAGTTCATTTAGTTGGAATGTCATTGAACAAAGAAGTTTCCTGACGCATAAAATTTTGATGACCCTCCATACGACATATCAAATTAAAATGTGAGAATAACCTGCTCATATAAACCCATAATTGCATTTATGGCGCATTAAAATCGAAACTATGAGATCACAAGATAAAAATATACCGATGCGAGAGAACAACGAACAACAACAAAAATAAAAAAATAAATTTTCGCGATGACCGTAACTGACCATTAAGATACTAATCTGAGTGTAAATGTTCGACCAATAAAGGAAATGCAACTGATAACGATGCACAAAATAGCCCTGAAGGCCGTAAATAAGGCTTATATCATTACATCGTGATCTGGATTTTTAGATCTTTTTTTTCCGACTGCAGCAAACTGGTATCTTAATCGAGCATAACTTCAATTTTTGGTAGAGGTACGTGGGTAAGATTTTATTTTATGAAAAACGCACTGATCTGATTTAATACGAAATTAACAGCGCAGGATCGGATTGGAACGCCAGATGCCACAGATAACGGATGCACAAAATTCACCGCCGCAAGTAAAATTTGAATTTTTTTGGTTGTAAAGCGGCTGATTTTAACGTATTCTTACCTAGTTTTAATGTTCAATAAATGGTTTGCATCTTTTATTAACTTAATCTGTAATTCAATAATTACTATTTGTTAATCTTACTTTATTGAGTGGGTATAGAGGCCAAAAGGTCCTTATGCCCTCTAATAGTCAGACAGCACTAAAATCTTTGGCATGTCCCCAGATCACAGACTGGTCTGGGACTCTCTACAAAAACTATTAACCCTGGCTAACCATAATAGAGTTACTCTTAAGTGGGTCCAGGGGCACAAGGACATTGAAGGAAACGAAAAGGCAGACATCCTAGCAAACCTAGGGTCTGAGTCTGAGACTGCATTCACTGGTCCTGAACCTGAATACTGTTGAGCCTGATAACAATAGTGTAAGACGCAGACGCGGTTGAATGGTAGCTTATAATACCGAACAGAACATTGATAGGTATGAACCGCCGTAGCGCAGGGCCTAGCGTAAGGGCTTGTAACTGAGGGGTCCCGGGTTCGAGTCCCGGTGTTTCCGCTTTTTCAATTTTCAGAATATTTAGCTTATACATATATCAGAAGTGGGATTAGATCTACGAAATGTCCACATGAGGCCATAATGTGATGTGTTAGTGAGAGAGGGTGACAGGAATGGGCGTGCAGGCGTCAGGCTCGCCAGGAGAGTGAGATAGGCGTAGGCAGGTGGCAAGGCATCAGGCTCACGAACGAGTAGGTGAGATGGGTGTACGCCCAAACGTAAGGTCCAGCACTCTAGGTACCTCGAGGACGAGGAGCGGAGCAGGATGGCCGAATGTAAGACGCAGACGCGGTTGAATGGTAGCTTATAATACCGAACAGAACATTGATAGGTATGAACCGCCGTAGCGCAGGGCTTAGCGTAAGTGCTTGTAACTGAGGGGTCCCGGGTTCGAGTCCCGATGGTTCCGCTTTTTCAATTTTCAGAATATTTAGCTTATACTAGTCTCTTCACATAAACGGCACAACCAAGAGCACAAAAAGCCTAAAGGATGAGGTACCGAGGACTCTAAGCCTCTGACTGGTGGTGCTGATTCAATCAATCAATACTTTATTAAATATTATATTTGTTTCAAATTGTTCTATACAATCAATATGTATTTTCTCGGAATTAATGTTGCGGGATCTTCAGATTAGTTATTTTTCTCTCTTATAGCCTGATGATGGTAATTGTTTACGGAAACTAGTTGCAATACTCTTCTTGGGGTAAATTATAATTCTGTAGTTTGAATTTGCGTTTTATTGTTGAGATTATCCAAAATCGATTGCTAAAAGGTAAAGATTTGAAAATTGGAACTAAGTCTTTTCCGATATTTTTATATATGGAAATCCTTAGATTCCGAAAATCATTATAAAATTTCAATTTTTCGAAAATATTTACTCTTTACTTCCGGGTACCCCCGTATTCAAAATATTATAGGTACGTCTCTGATGATTTTTTTTTAATATGATTTCAATATCTGAGAGTACGTATTTCAAATTTCAGCTCAAAATTCTTATTATTATGGATACTACGATTTTTTGACTATGCGCGTATACCAATTTTCAAATTCTCAAAATCGGAACTAAGTAATTCTTTCCCGACACTTTTATAGATGGAAAACCACTAATTCGACTCCTTAGATTCCGAAAATCATTATAAAAAGTTCCTTAAATTTGGGGTTAAAAAGTTCAATTTTTCGAAAATCTTTATTCTTCATTTCCGGGTACCTCCGTATACAAAATATCATAGATACGTCTTAGCCGATTTTTTTCTATATTATTTCATTAACTGAGAGTATCTATTTAAAATTTCAGCTCAAAATTCTTATTATTATGGACACTACAATTTTTTAACTATTATACTATAACTACTGACATTTTCTGAAGTGTTCGTCACATCACATATATAGTATTATAATTTTTTTGTTCAATCCTCTTCTCACTTATGCCTTCTATATTTATCAATCTTGTTCAAAAACGCGGTTAAGCGAAAACATTACTCGTCAGAAATTGGTATTATGACCACATGTGCTATTTTGAATAATCACATCATGTTTTTGTATTATCGTGAACATAAAAGTGCAGTGAACCTTAACAAAAAGTACATACAATTTCGATAATTTTCTATTACTTACAACCCATTCTAAACACCACAAATCGAATTAGTGTCACGTAATTTTTCATATGAATAGTATGTAAAATCGTTTACTTTTTAATTCAAAATAATCGTACTCGACCACATTCAATTACAATAATTGTGTGTAAGAAGCAGAACCGGTTTCAGACAAATTTTTCATTATTGCAGGATCCCGAAGCACTAGCGATTTCTGTACTCTCTTTTCCGATGAATAGCAGTTGTTTTACTGATTATTTTCTTGTTTTAGTTGCCTGTACATATTTGGTATCAATTTTTGATGCCGACTAGAACCAAACCAAATTTTTTTGTCTATTGTGTAAAATCCCTACTCTCCATTTTCAGAAATTTCAAAAATTTTTAACAATAAAATATTCATGTTTTATACATACAACAATCAAAGAACTTATTATATTCACTGCGACATGGAATCAAGCAGAATAAATAAATAAACTTTGACATTGTATATGTTGGCATAGAAGTCTGTATATACAGGGTGGGGCAATCTTCTGACATCGGAAGATTACATCGTTGTGGTAAGAGATACAACTTTAAAGTTTTGTGTGAGCTAATACAGTTACTGAGGGCACATTTTGAAAATATTTTCCATTCTACAGGGTGTTCCAAAACCTTGTAGCAGCACAAACTTCCATTTTTTTGAATGAAACGTACTATATTTTGTTCAAGAATCGAAAAGATCTCACCGAGAGCGTTACAAAAATATAGCAGTCTAATATATTATATGGGTGTTTTAAAAAGATATGGCCAATTATTGGCAAAAAAGACCTCCTCTTTAACACTCTGCAAAACAGTAAATCCACAGGTCTTTGTATTCACTTGTCATTCACATATCATTGGCTATGCTCAGTATTAATTACTTTTTTTGTCTGAGGCTTCTTTAATACGGGGTGAAACAGAACGCAAATCAAACAATATCTCAAAATTTTTAAATGAATCACCCTATAAGTCTTTTTACAATTTGTTAGTACAATTAATAATCTTTCAAACGATGTAGTACATTTAGGGTATAAGTTGATGGAAAATCGTAAATATTTTAGGATAATGGTCAAAAACAAGCATTTCACGTACACAAATTAAATGGTATTAAATTTTTACATGCAACGTCTTCTTTGGATGTCTTCGATTGGGATCTTTCACGATATACTCTTGAAGCGAGTAAACAATTTTTTGAACATTCTCCTAACACGTAAATCATATTGATCATGTCTTCCTGCGGAAAATTCATTATAGTTATTTATTATTTAAACCTAACAACACAAACGAAGAATACAGCCATATTTCTTTGACATTTATTAGTAGATACTATTTTGACAGTAGCTCACTTGATATAATCAAAAATATGGCTTGATTATGTTTCGCCCTTTCTCAAACATGCCTATAATAACAATTCTTGAATGTGAAACATGCATAAATATAAAATTTTTGGTAATTCCAGGTAGCTAGGTACGGTATTAACAAACATTTTATTTGATTGATTAGATATAGATGCATCCAAAATAACGATTAAAATTTATGCCTTAGAAATGTTAAAATTTACAAGACATTGCATGTAAAATACTTGTTTTTGACCATTATCCTAAAATATTTACGATTTTCTATCAACTTATACCTTAAATGTACTACATCGTTTGAAAGATTATTAATTGTACTAACAAATTGTAAAAAGACTTATAGGGTGATTCATTTAAAACTTTTGAGATATTGCTTGATTTGCGTTCTGTTTCACCCCGTATTAAAGAAGCCTCAGACAAAAAAAGTAATTAATACTGAGCACAGCCAATAATATGTGAATGACAAGTGAATACAAAGTCCTGTTGATTTATTTTGTTTTACTGTTTTGCAGAATGTTAAAGAGGAGGTCTTTTGTGCCAATAATTGGTCATATCTTTTTAAAACACCCATATAATATATTAGAATGCTATATTTTAGTAACGCTCTCGGTGAGATCTTTTCGATTCTTGAACAAAATATAGTACGTTTCATTTAAAAAAATGGAAGTTTGTGCTGCTACGTGGTTTTGGAACACCCTGTAGAAACGAAAGTATTTTCAAGATGTGCCCTCAGTAACTGTATTACCTCATACAAAATTTTAAAGATTTATCTCTTACCACAACGATGTAATCCTTCGATGTCAGAAGATTGCCCCACCCTGTATAACAATATCTTCCTCTTCGAATGGCCCCCAAAAAGCCATATTTTTAATTATTACCAACAAAATAGTTTTAGTCAATAAAACAAAATCTCAATCATAGCAGCATCTAAGAACACAATATCTCACAAATAACAGAAATGAACTAAACCCGCCCTGGGACGTTAATAGTCCATGTAGACTAACAATTCAAGTAGGTACATCTTTCATATACCAATCGGAAGCTACATTGCACCAATGAGAATCAATTGTTCGCTTGTAGGTGGGTCAAGACTAGAAATGATTTATGGCTTTTTTATCTTTTTAATCCTTAAAGAGACCTTGCCGCATACTGTTATTTCATTGTGAAACAGTGCAAACTAATTTTACTCACAACTATACACAATTACTATTGTTTTCTCATTTGAAGAATGCCTTATTAGTTTATCTTTATTATTAACATTTAATGGATTCTTAAGTGGAATTTTATGTGGCAACACTGACCTGCACTTAAAAGCAATGATTATCTGGATGAAAACCTGAACTTTCACTATAATAACGGATTAAAACAGTTTCAGTTATCTGTGGAATATGAAATTTATTATAGCGATGAATGTTTATACATGCAACAAATACAAATCCGTAACCAGTAATGGTAAAATGGTCCTGTATTAAACATGTTACCACCGAGCCGTGTCTCTTGAATGTACAACAAGCAAATGCTCGTGTAATTAACCTGCCAGATAGGAAATTATTAATTACTATACCCAATTTCAATTCGAAACTGTATGTACCTACAAATTATGGAAATTTTGATATGACTCGTTTTATTTCATTCCAAAATATTCATATACGTATTCAATATTTTGTAAGTCTAGCGATTTATTGGATTTATATTTAATGCGTTTAAATCTTCTTATTTTTTATTTTACTCTTGTTCTATCGATTCACGAAATTTCTTTCCACGGTTTCCGACCAGTTTAATTTTATTTCAGATATCTTGACGTTTGACCGTGACAAGTATCCTACGGAGAAATAATAAAAGGACTAACACAAAAAAAGCATAACATCCCATCTAAACAAAACACCGTGAATCCGACTTAAAATTCTCACAGAGAGAGGCGACGAACCGGTTGATTTGCATTTGCATACATTCGGATGTCTTCTCTTTCTTGTTCCGTGGTTTTTAAGTCTTGAATCGTGCATTTGTTTTCGTACATTCCAACAGATTCAGCTGTACACACGGAACATTTTACTTTATTAAGTTTTCTTTCGTACATTTGCTGACAAAAACCTATCGTTGACAGAGAAAGCTCTTTCAAATAAATGCAAAACGATAAGTATTGTATAATTATATTACGTGCATCTTTATTATTAAACTGGTAATCAAGTAATCATTTTATAGCTAGTTTTTAATCTTCACTTTTGGTTACCCCTGTATACAAAATATTATGGTTTTCTTCATAGAAACAAACAAGGATGGCTTTAACACCATCTAGCCAAGTAAAATAAATTCAAACTCCAAATTGAACGTGATACATTTTTTTGGTTAATTGAATTACCAAAACACGTTTATTTTGCTACTAGTTCTATAAATAGCTATAGTCGTAATTCTAACTGTTGTTGATATATTATGTTTTATATATGTATATTTTTAATAGTTTACACCAAATTCTTTTGATGAAAGAATACACAAAATAAAAATAGAAAAAGTAGGAAACATCTGAAAAGTATTGAAGTTTTCAGTTGCTTCTGATTGTATTTAAAGGTAATAGTCCAGTAAATAATGGCACCAACCTGTTCATCTCATTATTGTCGGACTTTTTTTTGCAACTTGTAGGTATTCATGTGTAGATTACTCTCTGAAAATATGTCCTCCGCGGGATTTGCGGAAGGGGCTGGAAAATGACCCATGATACCGAAAATTCAGTTTTTGGCCGATATCTCCCGAAATATGCTACTTAGAGAAGTGGGGTTCTGCTAGAAATGAAGTACAGTTCATTACCTACAAAAATGGTCCCCATCATTTTTGTCACTGGATCAATATTTCGTGCAAAAAAAGGCTTGCAAAATTTTTCCGGAAAACTAAAAAACGTAGCCAAAAATTTTAAAAACCATCGAAAAGAGGACATTTTCAGCTTTCCAATGGTGTGCATTAAAGACCGATATTACCAATCATTGTTTATCAATTTGCGGTGGACCCGAGAATTTTCAGAAAACTCCGGAAATAAAAAAAAAACGTCCCAAGAAAAACATGTTGTTTATAAAGATACACATTCACCACCTATCAAAGTCCCATTATCCAAAAGGTTTCGGTAAAACTACGCTTAATTTAAAAAATATGAACGTATTGATAAGGGCGGTCAAATATTCAGGAAAAATAAAGTTTGGCCAGTTTTTTCAATATTCCTGGAAAATAAAAAAAACTAAAAAGTTACACGATGTTATAGGTACAGGTCCCTCCTTTCATATGTACTTTGAATCATGAAAAAAGATTCATTTTTACTCAAGTTATGTGCCAATTTGCCCTCCCTCCCATGCCTGCATTTACGGAGCGTGCTCCCGGAGACGCCGCGCAGCAGCTCGAAATCCAAGGTACGCTTGGGCCCGTTTATCTCGAAAACGGTTAAACTTTTGACAAAAATGATAAGGATCATTTTTGTAGATAATAAACTGCTCTCCGTTCCTAGCAAAACCCCACTTCTCTAAGTTTCATATTTCCGGAGCTAGCGGCGGAAAACTCAATTTTTGGGGTTATTGGCCATTTTTCAGCCCCTTCCGCAAATTTCGCGGAGGACATATTTTCAGAGAGTAATCTACCCGTGAATACCTACAAGTTGCAAAAAAAAGTCCGACAATAATGAGATGAACAGGTTGGTGCCATTATTTACTGGACTAAAATTAAATTATTTAATAAAAATTGATAATAATAGGATTAGTTTCTTTTACTGTCCAGTTTTTGTATACGTGAACTTGATTATATGAAAAACCATTTGGTTCTGTAACAAAAACCATGTGCTATAATGAGATGAACAGGTTGCGGGGTTTCTCGGTCTTTATTTACTGGACTATAATTGCAAACGAGCTCCACAATTACTCTATAGATGCACAGAACGTATAATACCGGGAACGATTACAAAGGATTGCGATGAAGGAAATAGCCACCGTTATTATGATTATTATGGGAGGATCTCAACACAGATGTTGTAAAGTACTCTGGTTGATTGCTACCTTTACCAAGCTGATCCAAGGCTAAGTTTTATTATCCGTAGATTCCGAAAATGATTATACCAATTTCCCAAAGTCTAAACTTAAAAAGTTCAATTTTTACTCTTTACTTTCGGGTACAAAATATCATATCACTTTGGTTGATCAAGTTACTGATTTTATTGGACGAATTCTCGGAGTTCAGTAAGTGAACGTTTTTCTTGAGTTTTATAATCTCTATCAACCGGAAGTTAGCTGGTAGTTTGCGGTTTTTAATATCCAGTTTGAGTTTCTACCTCCAGTCGATTGAAACGGAGACAGTGAAACATATACTTTTACATGCAAGACAGTAATTACTTGGCCAACCGCAAGGAAACGCGGAGCTATATACAGATTGCGAAAGGGCTTTTCGAACCAAACGATTTACACAAGAACGACAAGGAAAATATGAAAAAAACAGCTTGAAAGAGAGAGAAAGAACAACTGTGCATGGCCAGCGAGGGCGTGTATTTAGTTCCAGAGGCCGGCCGAATGTCCACTGCCCCCCCATTTCAACCGCTGTTGCCAGAAGCGCAGACTAATTTGTAAAAGTGATATTTTTGTCTCGTCATCGTTGACTCCTTTTCGAGCTCATGTACTATTAGGCAAAACCAAATACCTCCATCCGGCAACAGCGTCATTTTCAAATACAATGGCATGCGCTTCCAACGTAATCAACGTTTGTAGCGTAAAGACCTAGGAATAGCAATTTAAATGTGAATTCTCTCTGTAAAGGACACTGTTGCCGGATGGAGGTGTTTGGTTTTGCCTAAATGTGTATGAGCTCGAAAAGGAGTCAACGATGACGAGACAAAAATATCATTTTTTGTACAAATTAGTCTGCGCTTCTGGCAACAGAAGTTGAAATGAGGGGGGCAGTGGAGATTCGGCCGGCCTCTGGAACTAAATACACGCCCTCGCTGGCCACGCACAGTTGTTCTTTCTCTCTCTTTCAAGCTGTTTTTCTCATATTTTCCTTGTCGTGCTTGTGTAAATCGTTTGGTTTGAAAAGCCCTTTCGCAATCTGAATATCAAACACCCAGTTAAGAACTTGTACAAACTGGTGCAAGGGACAAAGGTGCTGGACTGGGTGCTACGAGAAAGCACGAGCAAAAATACAATAAGCCATTAGGCCGCAGTGTTATCGGAGACTTATCAGACGGGCTCGGGAAAAAAACCTTCTTTATCTCTGGTTAAAGTAGCAATTAACCGAAAGTCGAACTTGTCACATAACAATCTGTTTTATCATTTTGCACTATCATTAATTTATCAACAGTACCAAGAGATAAAAATGAAAAGACAATTACAGTATTTTGAATTCGCACCAACTTAGTCGATTAGTTATTTCTGCTGTGCTATACTGTGTCGTTACAATGATTTACAACATTGCTATTCCCACCAGTGGCGTCGTGATTTGTGTTGTGTTTGGATGTTATTTGAACTAGGTTTATTTTTAATTTGATCTATCGCGAGTATATAAATGGAATAAATAAATAATATTTATTAATAAACAATATTTGAGTCCATTCCTTGTTGCTAAAGGCAATTTAGAAAAAAATAAAAATATTTCGTAAAGATGAATAGCCATATCGGATCATTACCTGTACATTTTATGATCAACTTCGGGCTATAAAGTTTTAAATTCGGACGAAACGTATTAAAGGGCAAAAGATCCTTAATGTTTATAGCTTATAATATCGGGGATGCATGAAAGGCTTAATGTTTTGTATTGCCGGCAGGTTCGTATCCGATGAGTTTAACCACAATAATTAAGATACAAGGTTATCGGAAATGATATCGCCGAAAATATGCTAAACATATATTTTTCAAAAAGTCTGCTGTGATAGTGTTATCGTTTTATATTAATTGTTTTTTCAAGTTGAGCAGTATTTAATATACAGAGCATCAACGGGAAAAATTAATGAGTAGACGCAGAAAGAAAGGGTAGGAAAAGAAAAAATATTCAAGACTCGATGATCGATTTCGGTATATCGAGTTTTTCGAGATCGTATCTTGCAAGTGCAAAGAAGTTGCCTGGGAGGAGTTATTGAACTTTTCAGGATGTTTAGAGAACTTGGTAAGTAAAGGACATGGGAATAACGGATTTTTGTTTCATAGACATTATTTATTGTAGAAGATATGAAAAACACATAACAAAATTGTTGTTGTCGTTACCATAACGAAATTAAAAAGGGCTATACTGCTGACCGATCCGAAGTTATGTAGCCAATCACCTGGTTTCGAAGGAAAAGCTATCAACTAATCTTAACAAAATGACATTTACTTCATTCACCAACAGGAGGAAATTTAAAACAGCCTCCGAACATGAATGGAAAAACCCTCTATTTCATAGAAGAGGCTCTTCAGGAAAACGTGCGCTCTGAGTCCGAAAATGATCCAATGGTCATACCTAACTGATTTGGTGGAAGAAAACAACGCAACGAAGATCAAAATCAGAGTTGCCTGCATGGGAATCACGGGTGTAATGAGATCTTGTACCAGCACAAGCTCAGAGACTGCTATAGCTCTGGAATATCTCTATATGCTAACTCAGTCTAAATCTTTGAAACCCTGCGATCTAACGGGGCATCCCAATCCTTGAAGATGTCCAAGAGCTCTCGTTAGACGGTGTTATCAACGAGTTAACACAAAACGAAATCTCTAAAGGCTCCTATACCTACCTCTGCCTAAGATAGAGATGGGTTAACAGAAATAAAATTCATTTTAAATTCGAATTGTGTCAATGTATTAGTAAGTTATTAATTAAGGTACATATTTCCTATAAATGAACCTGTAATTGTGCCAGAGCCTTGGTTAATCTGTCTCCAAGTACGGAATCAACATTTCCAAACATTTCCACTGATCTATTTCTGATATCAGATCTAGTTTTTTGTAAAGAATCCGCCAAGCAGTCTACCATTCTTTGCTTAGCTCCATTATCCAATACTTTGTTCCAAAATACTTTTGGTTGGGAGTAATTATCTTCGTCACCTATGTTGTACCAGTCCACAGTGGCATTGACTGCTTCTGGTGGATTAACCCATCCTTTGGCCTCTGGGTTGACCTCAGGACCTCCGAAACTATTTGGATGGTAGTTCGGAGCTCCATTTTGATTGTTTAGAACTGATTCGCCGTCGCGTTCGAAATTTTGAACCTACAAATGAAAAAAAAGCCCAGTTGAGTTGATAATCAGGCAGCATCACAAACACCTACTGGTTTAATTAAAAATATTACCTTTTTGATTGGTCTATTTACTGGTAGTTGTTGATAATTAGTTCCAAGACGGTACAAATGTGAATCGGGATAGGAAAATATACGTCCTTGAAGTAGCCTATCGGGTGAAGGTCCAATGCCTGAAATTTGAATACGTCAACAGTTGAGATACGTCATTTAAAACATTTTTTTTTGTTTGAGCCTATTCAGATGAACGTCTAGGAGACGTCACTCTATGTGTGTGGTATTTAACTCAATGTTAAAATGATGGTAATGTTCACACGAGCGACTGTGAGGCTAAGAGAGACCCCGCGACTCTCATCTGCTGGAACCGTCAAGCTAGGCTTGAAGCTATCTTGCTGCTGGTCTAGACTGGTAAAAAACTGTAAATAATCCCTTAATAAGATGGTAAGACACAGCACAATGTCCAATAGATTTCCCACTTTTATGCTCTACCAAATTTCTTAGTCATACGTGACTAAGAGCTAAGAGAGGCCCCGCGATTCTCATCCGCTGGAACCGTCAAGCTAGGCTTGAAGCTATCTTGCTGCTGGTCTAGACTGGTAAAAAACCGTAATGAATCCCTTAATAAGATGGTAAGACACAGCACAGTGTCCAATAGACTCCGCACTTTTATGCTCTACCAAATTTCTTAGTCATACGTGACTAAGAGCTAAGAGAGGCCCCGCGATTCTCATCCGCTGGAACCGTCAAGCTAGGCTTGAAGCTATCTTGCTGCTGGTCTAGACTGGTAAAAAACTGTAAAGAATCCCTTAATAAGATGTAAGACACAGCACAATGTCCAATAGACTCTGCACTTTTATGCTCTACTAAATTTCTTAGTCATACGTGACTACCTCTTATGTTCATATTATATATCTTACTTCTATAGATAAACTAATGCCATTACCTTGATTTATAAAACCCTTATTTCGTGAGTGAGGTCCAATTTATCAATGCTCAGCTAAATCTTAGCTGTTGGTCGAAGTGTTTATCAATTGTCAACTTGAATTAGCTGGAAATTATTTATTTTCAATAATAATAGGGATACGTAGCTCACAGATTTAACCGGGCATTGATAAAACCGCCCAAATTGTCTAACATTATAATATTCAACAAAACTATACCTGGTGTAAAGTTTGCGGGACTAAATGCAAGCTGTTCCACTTCGGCGAAATAGTTCGATGGGTTTCGATTCAATACAAATCTTCCAACTTTTTGTAAAGGAAAATCACCGTGAGGCCAAACTTTGGTAATATCGAATGGATTGAATTTTAGGTTTTTGGCTTGGTCCTGCGTCATGGTTTGGATGTAGAAAGTCCACGAAGGATACTGTCCTGTGCTTTTACCGTCTTCTATTGCGTTGTATAAATCTCTAAGGAAGTAGTCAGGATCTTCTCCAGCGATTTTATCCGCCGTTTTAGGGTCCAAGTTTTTTATTCCTGTAAAATATTCATCAGTATTCATATTTTCGGTACAAATTTTGGGCAAAGAATACGTGGAAAGAGAAGGAGGAAAGTAAGAAAAATTATCAAAAAAGGGATAAGAATGTGACTAGGAGGACTTGTGTAAGACGCAGTCGCGGTTGAATGGTAGCTTATAATACCGAACAGAACATTGATGATTATGAACCGCCGTAGCGCAGGGGTTAGCGTAAGGGCTTGTAACTGAGGGGTCCCGGGTTCGAGTCCCGGTGGTTTCGCTTTTTCAATTTTCAGAATAATTTAGCTTATATATCAGAAGTGGGATTAGATCTACGAAATGTCCACATGAGGCTTTAATGTGATGTGAGAGAGGGTGACAGGAATGGGCGTGCAGGCGTCAGGCTCGCCAGGAGCGTGAGATAGGCGTAGACAGGCAAGGCATCAGACTCACGAACGAGTAGGTGAGATAGGTGTACGTGTACGCACAAACGTCAGGTCCAGCACTCTAGGTACCTCGAGGATGAGGAGCGGAGCAGGGGCCATGTAAGTCGCAGTCGCGGTTGAATGGTAGCTTATAATACCGAGCAGAACATTGATGATTATGTAGCGCCGTAGCGCAGGGCTTAGCGTAAGGGCTTGTAATTGAGGGGTCCCGGGTTCGAGTCCCGGTTCTGGTTCGTGGTTCATACTGTACAGAGACCTGATAATTGTACCAATTTGGGGAAGTATCAGAAGCACAATTGAGATGGTTTGGGTATATTTTTCAGATAATGAATACCTAAAACGAGAGGATATGGAGAATGGATACGTTTAAATAGTGGAGAAAAGAAAATTGGAAATATTTTTATCTAGACATTTTCTAAAAATTATTTCCTTGATTTCCTGGACTATACATATTTATTATTGTGAATGCAATTGGACATAAATGTCCTTCGAGTATTTTATTTGGTTCAATTTTTTGCAGCAATGTTTTATCTCTTTTTAAAACTTTTTTATGTTAAATATTGGTAACAATTTTACACGAAATTTATATTTTCTAAGTTATACGTAAATAAGTTGATAAAAACATGTTTATTACCGGCAGGTATTAAACCCAGACTGAGAAAGATTTTTTATCAAATTTGCTTTAGATTAAAATATAAAAATTATGTTTGGTATGCAAGTACTACTACAGCTGCATTCAAATTTTTTGCCACGTTACCTTTTTTATCAGAGTCACTCCTCACTTAACCTTTCACCCCTTGAAAAATATTTAATTCGTATTACTTTGTTTTGTATGTATTATTGCTGATAAGTTCGCATATTATAATGCTTTGTTGTCATTCAATATTATTTCCAACGATAAAAAATTGTTATAGTTTTGTTATTCCATTGTAAGAATGATTATTTAGCAATATGTATTTAATATAAATACTTTATAATAATAAGTGATAACATTATATTACACAAATGATTTACTTTCAATATTTGAAACTGGATTTAGTATATTGTATTACTAAGAATAGAAGGCACTTATTATGTTTACTGCTCAAAAGTTTACAGTGTACAATGAATATACAGTGCGATAATAACATTCCATACCATTTATTGACCACACATACATATGAAAATTTGAAAATTTTGACTGAATGATCCAGACATTGAATATTAATTTATAATAATAATGATAAACTTTAAAAGTGGTAACACATAAAACTCCTTGACCTTGACTTTACGTAGAAATAAATTAGTTGACGTATTTACAATATTTTCCTCACCCAGTTTATATAATACTTTGTTGTATATACCCTAACCTAACCGGGGAATCAAGGAGTGGAGAGCAACGAGGAGTGGAGGGCAACGAGAAGGCCGGCACTCTGGCAAAAAAAGGGATCAGAGTCTCTATTTATCGGACCTGAACCATTTTTTTGGCATTGCAGAAAGCACTGCTTGATCAGCCATAGCTACCTGGGCGGAGAGGAAAACCTTCACTGGGCAGACATACCGGGGCTCTCTCACTCGAAGGCGTTCATATACAACCCTTCGAGTGCAAAAAATAAGCAGATCTTGGAATGGAGTAGAACAAACCTACGCATTCTGTCGGGACTGCTTACAGGACATTGTCGACTGAATTACCACCTAAAGAAGATAAGTCTGCTTCAGACCTCGGATTGTCGGTTCTGTAATTTGGGGGACGAAACTGCGGAGCACATATTATGCTCATAACCAGCTTTGGGCAGGGTAAGGTATAACATATTCGGTTTTAGTACCTTAGAGCCGAACGACTTCAAAAAAGTATCACCAAATACAACCATGGACTTCGTCAGAAGCACAGGCCTGTGGGGTGAATTGTAATCCCTAGGGGTAAGCCACAATAGACCAGCTGCTGGTCTCGAGATTCGACTATGAAATACGTCCTCGTCTCAAGGCGTTGTAAAGCTCGGGCTCATGTCTCGACTATAAATACGGGCATAAGACTAAACCTAAATAAAGTAATGTATGAATTGATTATTAATTGATAGTAATGAAAAAAATTCAACGAAAATCAGCACATTATTCCATGAAAAGCACCCAGAACAGATTAGAAAGGAAATACAAAGAATTAAGACACATTAGGAATGATGGAAAGCAAGATGGACCTACACTTCACTTGATGCAAATATTCAAAAAGATGTAATTTTGTCGGCAATAGACGATCCACACTGTACAGTACAGGATACATTAGGTTTGTTCCAACAACAATAAGAACCTGGTCATACCAAACAATGAGTATGCTTTCGCATAATTCCTATCACTGATTGTAATGGTCGACAGTTTTCCTCAGTTTCTGATTTTAGACATATTGATACTGTGGCAGTTGTTTTTTGAAGTCCACAACACTGGTAGTGCCAAATTTAAACCAGCCGGCCTACTTGTGTCAACGACAAGATTCAACATATTCACCATGTCTGCATAAATTTATTTAAAATACTGACCCCGTTTCATGAATTGCTATTTCTAAAATTGACTTGGCAATACTGTATTCTATATTCTTTGGCAGTTTTCTTAAAAATTTGAATGAAAAGAATACCAAAATTAAAAAATATTTTTATGTTTTTTCAGAATATTTTTTGGTGCACGCCTATGTATAACGGTTTGCCAGACCTACAATCGCGAACCAATATTCGAAGATTTCTGCGTGGTCAAAATAGTAACGACTCTAATTTAGTGCAACTAACAGTTTAATTCACTTTCCACTTTAATGTGATCAACACAATTCTTTTTAAATTGTGAATATAAACGTGAAAGTAGGTTTGTGTCGATATTTTTAATTCAATAGCTTCTGTTATGTTTTGTTTAAGTTCGACCAATTTTTAAAAATTATTTTCCAAAAAAAGCTTACCTTGATCAGTTTTGTAAACGAATTTAACCCACGTCAGTTGACGTTTGTCTCCGATAAACGAAAATGTGTGAGATCCAAATCCGTGTTGATGTCTATATCCATCTGGTATTCCCCTGTCGCCAAACAAAAACATTACTTGATGAACACACTCGGGGTTTAAACTTAAATAATCCCAGAACATATCCCAGTCTCGGAAATTAGTTACAGGGTTATTCTTTTGGGTGTGGATGAACATTGGGAAGAGTATGGGATCTCTCATGAAAAATATTGGGGTGTTGTTTCCCACCAGATCCCAGTTGCCTTCTTCGGTATAGAATTTTAATGCAAAACCTACGAAATTGAAAAAAAACCATTAAAAAAATCATAAAAATGTTGTATGCCGATTTTTAGGAGTTTCTTCAAAAAAAAAAACAAATTCAGCTTTATACGGGGTTGGGATAAAGTATGGAACCAAGTAAATATCTTTTAAACGAAAAGAACGATAGTTATGAAAGTTAGCAGGTAAGTGCAATGGAACAAAATGCATCTGATGTACATTTTTTTTGTTAATAATATACTTCCGGTTTAACCGGAAATGCCATCAACTTCTTTCATTTAAATGGGACACCCTATATATTTTTACAGATTTTGAAAGACCTTGTTATTTTGAATTCATACATACTGAGTTTAGTGTAAAAAAGTTTGTAAAAACGAGGAATAACTCACTGTTAGTTGTACATTATGTGTACATTTCATTATTTTAGAATAATGAGAAACAAAATTACTTCAAATGTTCAAAATGCTCGCCGTTTACTTGCTGACAATAATATGCCATCCTATTAACAAATTCTTGAGTCACTCTTTCCAAAACTTCTCCACGTATTAGTTCACATTCATCAATAATTCTTTGTTTCAATTCCTGTAAGTTTGTTGGTCGTCTAACGTAAACGCGTGATTTTGGATAACCTCAAAGAAAAAAATCTAACGGGCTAAGATCCGGAGAACGAGCAGGCCACTCTATGGATCCTCTACGTCTAATCAATCGATTTGGAAAATTCGCATCCAGAAAATCCCTAACCCGTCTATCATAGTAGGGAGGTGCTCCATCTTGTTGAAACCAAACATTTTGTGGTAATTGCCCATTCTGTTGAAGTGCAGGAATAATTTCGTTATTTAGTAGATCCAAATACTTGTCACCATTCAAGTTACCATCGATAAAAAAGGGGCCTATAAGCCTATTTTCGACAATTCCCATCCAAACTTCTGTGGATGCTGTGTATGTGCTTCATGAATCCAATGAGGATTCTCATTTGACCAATACCTTGAGTTATGGCGATTAACTGTTCCATTTAAACAAAAAGTTGCCTCATCGGAAAAAACTATGTTAGAAGCAAAATTGTCGTCGACATTACAGATGTTCATTAGCTGTACCTTATACGGATGATACTGATACCATGGTTTAGTGCCAAATTTGTGGTGGAAGTTTGAGGTGATTCTAAATCGATTGCAATATGTTGTTCAACAGTTTCGTTCGTTGCAGTCCGCGGTCTTCCTGGTTTTAGCAAATTTTTTACCATCCCAGTTGTATTAAAACGTAGTAATGTTTTAGTTACTGTGGAGCGTGATATAGGATTTCTCTCCGGATGCAAATTATTAAAAATATGACACACTTCTTCATGAGTTCTAACACGATCACCATAACCGATCATCATTAAAATTTCAATACGCTCTTTTTCACTTAAATGAACCATTCTAAATTGTAAAATTTATTTCCGTCAATCAGAATTTGACACTTGGAGAACAAAAGACGTACTAAACAGTACTCGTTTATTTAATACTATACATACAAACAACATCAATTAGTTTATCTAAATAGTTTTTTGCTCTAATGCAAAAAACTCAAAGGAGGTTGATTAAAGTGCTATATTCCTCGTTTTTACAAATTTTTTTACACTTAACTCAGTATGTATGAATTCAAAATAACAAGCTCTTCCAAAATCTGTAAAAATATATAGGGTGTCCCATTTAAATTAAAGAAGTTGATGGCATTTCCGTTTAAACCGGAAGTATGTTATTAACAAAAAAATGTACATCAGATGCATTTTGTTCCATTGCACTTACCTGCAAATTTTTATAAATATCGTTTATTTCGTTTAAAAGATATTTACTTGGTTCCATACTTTATCCCAACCCCTTATACTTGTAAATTCATTTTTTCTTTCACTTATTAGTTTTCTTCATAAAAATCCTTCTATAGTAAATGAAAATTGAGATATATCAGCTGCTTTCTCAATAACCGTTCTTTAAAAAACACTAATTCCAACCTTTTTTTTTTAATAAACATCTTGATTTCTAGTAAATATGTAACTCGTAACTATCAGATATCGTGACTACATACAATTTAACTGCAAATAGAAAACACCGAAGAATGAAATTAGAAACATTTCACTGTAATCTAACGCTCGTATTCCATATTTTTCAATTTATTGTTTTTAAATGAAACTAAATATATTCGTTAGCATTGTTCTGGTTAAGTGTCCAAGAAATCTTGAAGAAAGAAAGTAGAATCTTTCCGTTGAACAGAATATGCTAAAAATGTATATAGTTTCAAAATAGAAACTTTGTTTCTCCTCGACTATATAATAATGCACACATTATTTTTACATATTTAGCTGAATTAATAATGATATCTTCACGCCAGTGAAGCATGAAAGAGAATTCACTCTTGTTAGCCAGTCACATTCTATGATTATCAGAATTCACGCTAAGATGTCTCTTTTAAAACGTCAAATATTTAATTAGGTAAATCGCTTCTGACAGCGCGTCATTTGAAACATCAAAATAATCATAATTTTACGTATAAATAGAGAACAAAATGGACAACAGTAGCGTTAGTGAAGATTTAATATGTTTAATTACGTATATTTATGTTATCTCTATTATTATTCCTAATAATGTGATCATTTCATTAAAAAATGTAAATGTTTCTATTAAAAATATACCTACGTTCTTTACATTTCAATAAATATGTGGTCGATAGTTCAGTGGTAAAGATTCTTGACTCTTACGCGGGCGATCAAGGTTCGATTCCCGATGGAAACTTTTTTTTAAACATAGTCGTGGAGAAAGTATAGTCTTTTACTTGTGTAGAATGGCTATTATTTTACACTCGTTGAAAAATATACTATTTTGCCTATACTCGATTTGAAATTGGTTGATAGTAATAAATCATTAAAATCCGTCAAACACGTATACAAAGTGGTCCACCTAAATTGCAAAGTTTTAAATAGTATATACATTGAAAGTATAGACCCTTTTGCATTTATTAAACTTTCCATTCCTATAGATCTGATAAGGGCGTCGAATACAAAGCTTAACCCGAGGCTCGAACAATAAGCTTTAGGATTCTACCTGTGATGTTTTGCACTCATGCACGTGCTTTCGGGTGGGTTTAAGTTTATATTAAACACAATAATTATATAATTTAGTGAACATTCGGATGTGTGGCATAATTTGTTACCCTTGTATTTGAATAAATATAATACTAATAACAATAAAGCAACCAATAAACAAGTAAATTTGGAAAAATGTTTCTATTTGAAATTCTATAAAATTTATAGTAAGTCATTACATTTTTTCGCTTTAAATTAATCATCATCAGAAAATGAAATATCTGAGGGACTGTCTTCTTCCCCTAAATTGATAATAAGTGGTTCGACCGTTTTCTCCAGTAAACTATCCAATTGCCACATTTTTTCCTCCTCCTTTATTACATGCTCTATACATGTATCTAAAGATGTATCTAAACAACATTATTATGAGTGCACACTGTGGACCGAAATAAAGGTGTACATTATTGAATTCACAATAACTTTTTTGTTTTTAGTGCGATTTAGTTGTTATGGCCACCAATAGATTCAGTGGAAAATGTTACCTATAAAAGTGGATTTTGAATCGAAATTTATTAGCATTAAGGGAATTAAAGCAGAGCAATTTAAATCGAACAAAAATTCTCCATACCTACTCCTATATGTTCAAAATTTACAACTATAAAATTTTGGTGTGATAAAAAGTGCTAAAAGTTTTTAAAATAGGGTGTTTTGGGACAAGGAATGAAATAGTTTTCGATAAAATTATTAACTTTCACCTTCAAATTGTGGCATGAAATTTTCGAAAAAACGCTTTTTTAACATAAAAAGTCTAATAAATACCACAAAACTATGAATATTGAACTGAAATTTTATAGATCTTACAGAATATAATAATTTCGTACCTCTAGGGTCTCTTGCTGAATCGGCAGATCCCAGATTTCCAGCCACCCGAGAAAATCGCACAGCTATCGGAGTTTTCTTCCCGACAGATTCAAAAACTTTGGATACGGTTAAGTCAGTGAGAGCCTTGGTGCACTAAAAAATTTAAAATAAAATATAAGTCTGTATGAGCTATATTTACAGGTAATTAGTAGTGTAATTCGTAAAATTTGTCAAAGCTTCCCCTATTGTATTCCATGTTTTGAATATTCTAATATCTCAAAATCACTTTCACCGTTCGAGATATATTTAAAAAAAAACGGATAGATTCCAATTGAAGTGCACTAATATTCTAGAAAAATAGTCCCGAAGCTGTCTTTATTATAAATGTGTACATTTTACTTGTCTTGCTTTTACTGACATATATTTATTAGGGTGTCATTTTAAAGCGATATTTTTTTTTACTGGTATACCAGAAAATCTGGTAGTATATAAAAAATTATGTCGTTGGGCTAAGGGGTATTCTGGTCTAGAAAATTGAAAAAATCAAATTTTTTTTTTGTATATTTTCAAAGCTTAGACTTTAAAAAATATGCTCTTAAAAGGATTTTTAAAAATTTGAATTATTTTGGAAGATACAACGGATTTTGTGACGTGGTGAGTATTAAATATTATTATCTGAGTTATTCTACTGAAAATCTTTCTCATACTTCAAACGCGTTTTTTTCAAAACTCCTTTTGTTGAGGTGGTTGACACGATATCTCAAGTTCTATCGGACCGATTCCTTTGAAATGTTGTGAGAATCTTCTTTATACATCTCTTTATCACTTGGACCTTGGATTTTGCAAAATTTAAATTTGTAGTATTTTTAAAAAATTCGTAAAGGTCGAAAAACAGAGGTAAAAAAAATTTTTTTTTTCAAGTGGACGCCGTTTTGTGAATTTTTTTTTTCTTTTTTCGGCCGAGGTCCAAGATATAGCGACATCTTTACTAATTAAGAATTTTTTTTTGTTTGTTCGATATATATCTCTATAAGGGTTGGAATCATGTCAACCAGGGAGCACCGTTTGACTGGCAACCCCCACTTCACCGGCCTGTCACTGGATGAATTTTTGACTTTTTTTTTAAAATTTTTTTTATAAACTTTAAAAACCAATAAATATTGTATTAAAAAATGGATAGTAAAAATGTTTTTAATTTATTATTTATCCTAGTTTGAAAAATACCCAAAAAGTAGAGCTCTAGACCAGAATGCCCCCTTAAGTCCAATAGCGGCTTAGCTCATCAAAAAATTCGATTTCCCATTTAAATAACATGGGAAAGTCGATTTTTCAATATTAAAAAAATTTTTTTTCAAAAAACCTTCAGATGATTTTTGTAGGAAATTAAATTCTCTGCAAAAATATCTCTTTGGTCGGAGAATGTAGACCCACTAGTTTCGGAGTTATATCCCGTCAAACGGTAACATTTGAAAAAATACACATTAAATTCAATTTTTTTAGAAGAGTAAAAAAAATAAAAATTTTTGTAATTATAAGTATTAATTAATAATAATTTAACTTAGATTGTTGTATTTAAACGAGTCAATACTTATAATTACAAAAAAATTTTTTACTGTTCTAAAAAAATTTAATTTAATGTGTATTTTTTCAAATGTTACCGTTTGACGGGATATAACTCCGAAACTAGTGCATCTACATTCTTCGAACAAAGAGATATTTTTGAAGAAAATTTAATTTTCTACAAAAGCCATCAGAAGGTTTTTTGGGAAAAATATTTTTGATATTAAAAAATCGACTTGAAACCAAAAAAAAATATCTCCTGTGTTATTTAAATGGGAAATCGAATTTTTTGATGAGCTAAGACGCTATTGGACTTTAACCCTTTAGCCCAACGGCATAATTTTTTATTTTTTATATACTACCAGATTTTCTGATCTACCAGTAAAAAAACATATCACCTAAAAATGACGCACCCTAATATTTATGTATGTAAAAGAAGGGGACCATATTTCAACCTTTACTTCATTTTAATCCCAAAAACATATTTATGTTGCCTGTTGACAACAAAAGCTATATTTACCTCGAAATATCCAAATGCACCAGCACCTCTTGCATGCACAACTCTCTCTGGAATTCTTTCTCGGTTGAAATTTTGAAGTTGTTCGAGAAGATCATAATCTCTTAGCACTATCGGTCCATATTTGCCTGCGGTTAAGCTAACATCTTTATTTATTAAATCAATAGCTGCTGCATTATCAGAAAAACCAATTTTGTTCTGCAAAAAATACATCGGATCATTCACACATTGATTATAAATACTTTTTTTTTAAATATCTCCCAAAATTTTTAATTTATTTGTCTCAAATTTTGGCATAGGTGACAAGATTCGCTGTTAAAATTAAAGATTAGGTTAATTGAAATTGTTCTCATTATTAGAATGTTTTACTCTTAATTCTTATCTAATAACTGTTGAAATAATATCAAAACACCTTACATTGATTCACAGACAATCAAAGAAATTTTTCAAATGATATTTATTATAATCTAAAATTTTATTTCACAGGGAATACACCTATAACTTTTTAAATTTAAACGGGACATCCTATCCTGCCCTTCATATTTTTCAAATAAATAGTTTCATATATTAGAATAGATTAATATAATCCCATTTATCTATTCTAATATATAATAATAATAATTTAATTTATTTAAAAATATTTGACAGAAATAGACTTGAATACATACTTACCTTATTTTTCTCTGACCAGTTAGATAGTTGTTCAGCAGCATGATCTCTTTTATAAGTTTTTTTCGATTTCGATGAATTTGACATTTTGACAAAATAACTGTAGACTGCAACAATAACTGCAGACGACTTGTCTGATTCTTATTTATAAACAAAATTCCATATTTATTAATTTTTACAGGGGCGTAGTTGGGTAAATAATAAATTGATAATTTTTTATCAATAAACTGTTCGACCTCACACCATTCAATTTTAATTCCTTTGTCTAGTTATTTAACAATAAATAATTTTTATCACGTTTTGTACAATGAATAATAAATTAAATAAACTATGTTGTGATATTTAAATATATAGACTTAATCGATTATTGAATTGATATGTACCATTTGAAATTTTAAGTATTTGAAAAGTTATTATTATTATTGTTATTAAAGATATAAATAAATTTTATAGAAAGAAGCCTGGCTTCATGTAAGTACAAAAAAGGAAGAACCCAGGTTTGTGTTTAATAAACCCTACAAAATACAAATAAAACAGATCACAGTGGTATAGTTGACGTAAATTATATAGTGCAGCTATCTAATCGTATATCCCCTTTAAGTTATGTTGCGGAGCTAAACTCTCAAAGGTATTAATATTATTTTTGTCTACTTAAAAACATAATTCTATATTGTATTTGTATTTTGACCCATCAGTCAATCCTTTCTTAATCGTATCGTGTGTATCATACCAAGTTCCGTCCAAATAGATAATTGCTAATAAATATATGTATACTTACTTACAATTTCCACACAAAAACACACACTCTTTCTAGATATTAGACCACCGACTAAAGAGAACACCTGCAAGCCCTCTCTCAAAAATAGTTATAGTTCAGTCAAACTATTAAAGGCACTCACTCGCTGTCGCTCGTTCGTTCTTTAAACAGTTTCGTTTATTAATCGCCTTCATTAAATTAAATAATTATTAACGATTATTATTTGAAATTATAACATTAAATGAATTTATCGTCAACTAAGTAAGCATTTTAAATAATTATAATATTGACTGGGCTATGACGGTATACTCTTAGTCTTAGAGTCAAACAAAAAGTTTTAAGTTCGGACTATATCTTTTACGTCAACTATACTGATATAATCGGGCCGCTCTTAGTTTACCACTTTCGGATTAGAAAGTTATAGCGATAAGATGTTATGTTCGTCGGATTTTCAGCAGTACTTTACTTATTTATCAAAAATTTATTGAACGTATGAAAAAACTAGTATTTGATAAAAAAAAAGGTATGATTTGGTTATACCCACTAACGTATAATTAAAAGAGTGCCTTACGGACAAAATTAAAGAACTGTGAACTGTATATAGAAATTTCATCTAGAGCTTCAACAAAAAAATTGAGATAATATGGCTTATAATATCGAATGGAACATTTCAGGATAAGAACTGTCTGTGCGTGTAAGGGTTCTCGGGTTCGAATCCTGATGATGATTTCAACTTTTTTCAATTTTCAGCTTATATATCAAGGATATTTATACATATGTCCATGTGTGGCTATAACGTTATGTGATATTCAAGGGGTGACTGGATGTGCGTGCGTTAGGTTCGTCAGGAAAGCGAAATAGACATAAGCAGGCGAAGAATCAGTGAGTGAGATGGGCGTACACACAAACATCAGGCCCAGCACTCTAAGAACCTATGGGTCGAAGAGCGGAGTAGGATCCTAGTGATAGTTTCGCTTTTCCAATTTTTAGCTTATATTTGAAATTTTTATTTTTTTACTTCATTTTCTGATTTCTAAACTGAAAGTACGGTCCATCTTTAATTAACTACTGTTTTGTTTCGATATCAGTTTTTTTGCAAAAGGTCACCCTTGTGGTCTGAGTCGGTGTTTAGCTGTTTGCTTGTGGTGCCCTTATTTATTTTTCACGATATTTTGCATTTAAAGATAACATAATGAAACGCAATAAAATACGTAAATTATTTATTTATTAATAATTGTTTTGTTGGTACATTTCATTTAACCATTTAACCACCTTAGTGCGGTCACGGCGCAAACAATAATCGAATTCTATCTAATATCTTTTTACTATTATTTTAAAGATCACTTTTGTTTGTTTCATCGTAGATTTTTCACTAACAATGAGTATTCTTAAGCCAGTCCCAGACACTACGTGTATTTGGCGAATAGGCCAATATTTATCATTTGTACGAATGTTTGCTTGATCTCCCACACGGTGCGTAGTAAAGCAAAGGTACACGTAGTTTACTTCGAAACACTACGGCATCCTTCACTTCGTGCTAGTTTCCGACCAGCGCCGGGAAAATGAAGAAGGACGAATATTTGCCAAAGTTAACTTCCCACACGCTACGCGAATAAGTCCGATTACCAAATGTTTGCTAAATACACGTAGTGTCTGGGACCGGCTTTATAGTGTCACCTTCACAACAAAAGGCATTTACATCCTGATGCTAAAGAATTAATAAAACATGAGGTTCTTAAACATGAGAGCAAATCGTGATCTTTCTGGCCTCTTCATTATCCTTGTATGTAAGTGGACTAGTACTCAGGCTAAGTACAGTTAATTTTGACTGCCCAACTCTTGTAACCTTAACTTTTGTTTTAATAACTCTATTTCATTGCACTGTTTTTTCCGAAGCTATATATGGGAAGCATCTCCTTCGTTAGCATTTCCATTATGGGGTCAGTTTCCAACTATTTGTATAGTTCGTTATACTTCTTACCACGTATGGATGCCTTCTGGTAACTCTATTCTATTCGAGACATCTGGTAGACATGATGTGACGGTGATTGATTGATTGGATCAGCACACCAATCAAAGGCTTGAAATCCTCGGCACCTCAGCCTTAAGGGTTTTTGTGCTCTTGGTTGTGCCGTTTATGTGAAGAGACCAGTAGCCCTTATCAGGCTCAGCAGACTTTTCACTAGGTTTTTCTTGGAGAAATCCTCCCTTGGATGTTCTAGTCCTAGGAGTCTATGTCTCCAGTGGGATAATGCTTCAGATAATGTGACAGGCTGTTTATTATTATTATTATTATTATTATTTATTATTATTACATGATAAGGGCAGAGGATCAAGTCCTGTTTTGCCCATAATAATTTACAGTGTATAAATTAAATAATAACTGACACTAAGCCTAAAAAACTACAATTGAAAATGTAGGAGTCCATTTGATTTTTGAAACTATTAACATTTTCTGAATCAATTATTTGCTGAGGAAGACTATTCCAAATATCGAAAATTCTATTACTCATAAAGTTTTGTCTACAACGAGTTCTAAAAGGCTCTTTCTTCAACTTTAAGGAGTGCCCACGGAGGCGGTCGTCTGAATGAAGGGAGAAAATTGCTTGAAGGTCGCTGAGGTTGAATTTCAAAATTCGAAAGGAAAGAATAAGGTCACCTCGGAGACGTCTTTCATCGAATGTTGTGAGATTTGCCATGGTTAAGCTCTCTTTTTACGCAGGTCTAACACGGCCAAAAGACAATCTGGTTGCGCGTCTTTGCACTTTTTCCAGCATTTCACGATCTCGAGCCAAATCTGGATTCCACGAAGGCCCGGCGTATTCAAGTATGGGTCGGACATAGCACTTGTAAAGTTTGCAATATGTTTCGAAAGAAGCTTTAGAGAAAGTTTTTTGTATTAGGAATAGTTTAGAGTTCGCGCGTTTACAAATATGAGAAATATGATCACTCCACGTAAGTTTCGAGTTTACTAGTAAACCAAGGTCGTTTTGTGAAGATACGTTGCTTAATGTCTGTCCACTGATGAAATACGGATTTTGCGGGTTACGGTTTCCGACGTGTAACACGACACACTTATCAATGTTCAGAGGCATCAACCAATTGGAACACCATTCTTGTAGTTTATTAAGATCATTCTGCAAACTTAAATAACTGATGTTGGGATTTCCGTAAAGTTTCATGTCGTCAGCATAAGCCGAAATTGAGCTTGACAGACAGTATCGAAGATCACTGGAATATGCTATGAAAAGTAAGGGTCCAAGAACGAAACCTTGTGGAATACCGCTAGTTACGGGTCTTTCCTCGGAGAATTTTTGTCCAACTCGGACTTTGAATAACCGGTTTGTTAGGAAGTCTGAAAACCATTTGTTGAGAGTACCTCTTATGCCAATATGATCGAGCTTTAGTAGAAGTCTACGTTTTGGCACTCTGTCAAAGGCTTTAGAAAAATCAAGGTAAATTATGTCTAAACGATGTCTGTCATCGTTGGTACAGTGTAGTAAATTGGTTAAAGTTGATCGACCTTTCAAGAAACCATGTTGGAAGTTTGGGATTAAATTTTCCTGCAACAAAAATTCGACCATTTGTTCGGCAACAATGGATTCCATTACTTTGGAGACAATGGGTAAGAGGCTTATCGGACGGTAATTGTTAGGATCCAATTTATTGCCTTTTCTAAATATTGGGGTGACTGATGCTAATTTCCATGTTGGCGGTATACATCCTTCCGAAAATGAGGTGTTCATGATTTTGGACAGCGGATATGATAGTGTGTGACATTTTTTAAGGAATAATGCAGGCAATCCATCAAGACCTGGGGAGGAATCGGTTTTAAGATGTAACAGGCGATGTAGAATTTGGTTCTGAGGAAAGGTGATACTGTGAAGTGATGATTCGATACGAGGTCCTAACAAGGCTGGTAGTGCATCATCAGGTGGTTCATTTGTAAAAACATTAGCGAAAGAGCATAGGCTTCCATCTTCTTGTTGTAAAGATGGGATGGCAACTTTTGAGGAAAGCGATGTGCGAATGTATTTATAAAACTGTTTGCTGCTACCACTGTTGACAATGTTTTTTTCATAGCTTTGTCTAGAGCCAGATAGTTGCTGTTTCAATCGGTTAGAGAATCTTCTATGTGTAAGGAAGTCACAGAGATTAGAAGATTGTTTATATTTCTTCCGCAAGTTCCGCTTGTGTTTCAGCATCTGTAGAAGTTCCCAGTTAATCCACGGTTTTAGTTTGTTATGGTATGCTCTTCGTTGGGTAGTATTCTCCTCGAGACATTGAGTTGTGATAGAGTGAAATTTGTTCCATATTGATGTACAATTATTTAAGTCACATAATACTTCATCCCACTCGATTTGAGACAGAGAATGATTGACTTTGGCATAATCTGTTGACTTAAATATCGAATAGTTAAGTTCATTTCCGGGAAGGGGTATGTTTAGTTGAATTTTTGCAGTTAGGACAGCATGATCGGATTTTCCTACCGGAGAACATACTTCCAGAGATGATATTAACTGGTCATCATTTGTAAATACGAGATCAAGAGTCGATGGAACGTTATTGATTCGAAAGCGGGTGGGTTCGTGTATAAGTTGCGTTAAATTGCTGTTTAGAACAAAATTCATAAAAGCGTTTCTCGAGTTTATACCTTCAGGAACATTTACTACTGGCCAAACAATATCTGGAAAATTAAAATCTCCAATAATTATGACGTTTTTCAGAATAGAAAGTTCTTCGAGATTTTCCAATAAGATAATATCATCGACAAGCTGTGTGTCGCCTGGACGGTAAACGCAAATAAAATGAAATGAGGTAGAGGGTTTGGAAATTTTTACAAGAAGAATGTCTATATGCGGCGCTGCTATAATAGTTCGACTAGTTACTGAAAAATTGCGTGTTATATTTTGTGATAAATATATGCAAACACCTCCGCCTGCGCGGTTTTTCCTATCAGATCTGTAAATAGTATAACCAGAGATGTTAATAAGAGAGTCGGGAATTGAAGGTTTTAACCAAGTTTCACCTATAAGGATTATATCAGGTTTTAGTTATTGGATTGAACATATGAATTCGCTATATTTAGCCATAAGCGAGCAAAGGTTTGTGTTCCTCCTCTTCCATGCACAACCGACAGATAGGTTCCTCCCTATATATGCCGATTGTATGCATGTGCT
Source organism: Lochmaea capreae (assembly GCA_949126875.1). NCBI lineage: Eukaryota > Metazoa > Arthropoda > Insecta > Coleoptera > Chrysomelidae > Lochmaea > Lochmaea capreae. The sequence goes on from OX421399.1 coordinate 16,775,555, forward strand.
TCCTTAGAGTACAGTGGCCGGTGAGTAAACCCGTCACTATCCTTATGTGGGCCCTGCTAAGGTTTAGTATTTCATTGGTCAGCGTCTCCAAGGGTTTTTTTTGACCAGGAGTTTGCTGTGTTCCTGTTTTGGCACGTGTCTCCAGTACGACTGGTGTTTAGTTTGAGTCCACCGAGATATACAACCACGTGCAGCAGTTTTGGATATCCCAAATACTGGTTCAGGACCAGTGAATGCTGTCTCAGACCCCAGCTTTGCTAGGATGTCTGCCTTTTCGTTTCCTTCAATATCCTTATGCCCCGGGACCCACTTAAGAGTAACTCTATTATGGTTAGCCAGGGTTTTAAGTTTCTGTAGACATTCCCAGACCAGTCTAGATCTGATCTGAGGACATACTAAAGATTTTATTGCTGCCTGACTATCGGAGAGAATTAGGATCTTTTGACCCCTGTACCCCCTTTCAATATTCAGTTGCAAACACATATCGATAGCGTAGATTTATGCCTGGAATACAGAAGGAAGATTCCCCAACGGTGCTTGGAAATTGCACCATGGACTCCAGCACCTGTTCCAATGTAAGTGTACCACACCAAAGTCCCTTCCTGACTGCATGCTTCCAACCCATCCCAGTTTAGCTGGATTTGGTATGGTTGGGTGTCGTTACTTCTAGCCAACATGTTGTCACTTCTCATTCTAAGGAGTGAGTTTGTGATAACTTCTGTGATTCTGGAATGACTATGGGTGTTGGTTCTTTCATGCCAGTTCCCATTGAATTCCAGTCTTTAAGCAGCCATCCTCGCTTCCGCCTTAACATGCAAAGCAACAGGCAGGCAAGCCTCTGAAGTTTTGATAATTCCAATTCAGCTTCCTTCTGATCTGTTTTTGGCTACCAAACTAAGGCCCCATAGGTGACCATGGGTCACACAGTTGTGTACAACCAGTGTACGATCCGTGGATTTCGCCCCATGTGTTCCCTATCGCCCGTTTGGCAGCCATTAGGGCAATTTTCTCTTTATTGGATTTATCAGGAAGGTGTGAGTTCCAGGTTAGTTTTGCATCCAGAATTAAACCCAGATACTTAACCTCCTGACTTAGACACAGCTACACGTTAAAGATGATGTGACGGTAGGTTCTGTTAGACTTCTAATGCAGTTGTTGGAGGTTCCCGTGGCTGCCAGATCAGTTTACCTTCTGGTGCCACTTATCTTTTGGATCGTCCCAGTTTATCGAGTCTTTGGGCACATCTTGAGTCATACCAAAGGAATGAATTTTTATTCTCTCCCATTTTATCTGCATTTTGATACAATTATACACTTTTTATAACAATTATTGGATAATTTCCGTTTCCAACATACATCCAAACGGAAATTATAAAGGATGGATTTTTCTCCATTTTACCCACTTTCAATATACTTCTATGGCGTGCTCGTCGCAGTTAGTCACGAACAAAGTAAGTAGCTATCAATTTCAGAAAAACTAAATTACTATCGATCACTCACGTGATTCTCTATAAATCCTCCCGAACGCAGTATCCGCCTTTAAAGTTGAAATTAATCGACTAGCTAACTTTCAAACAGTTTTCTATAATTAACAATTAGCGGTGGAGAGATTGAAATCTGGCTGTGAAGGAAAATACGTTTGAGAAAATGAAAATGAAGGGCTGATTAAATACTCTATTGAAACCTATGACGTTATTGGCGAAACATGTGGACTAACAATTCGAGTACATTTTTCTTAGACCAATCGGAAGCTGCATTGCACAAATGAGAATCAATTGTTCGCTTGTGGGTAGGTCAAGACTAGAAATGATTTATGGCTTTTTTAACTTTTCGGCTTTTTAATCCTGAAAGAGACTTTGCCGCATACTGTTATTTTATTGTGAAACAGTGCAAACTATTTCTACATACAGATTGCGAAAAGTCTATTCGTGCCATACGTTTTACACAAGTACGACAAGGAAAATATGAGCAAAGCTACTTAAAAGAGAGAGAAGGACAGTTGGGGGTGTGTTCAGTGCCCCCCTATTTTAACCGCTGTTCCGATAAGCACAGATTAATTTGTACAAATGATATTTTTGTCTCGTTATCGTTAACTTTTTTTCTAGCTCATGCACTATTATGTAAAACTAAACACTTTCACAGAGAGAATTCACATTTAAACATTTACACGCCTACCACTGAGCGCACAATTATTCTTCTCTCTCTTTCAAGTAGTTTTGCTCATATTTTCCTTGTCGTACTTATGTAAATCGTATGGCGCGAATAGACTTTTCGCAATCAGTGCCGGGCTGACCTAAAAAAAAGTGGAACGTATTAACATTATTTTAAAACGGTACAAAATGGTAATTTCAAGCAGTTGTCACATATTTGTCCTTTATCCCTGAAAGTGTATTATTTATTCCTGTGTAAAAGCAGTTACTGAAAAAGGAAATTGGGAAAAATAAAACAAATTTGCAGCTGGTGCATATAAATTTGAACAGCCATTTTTCATTACTTCACTTTATGATCTACTCCAGGGTATAAAATTTTATATTTAGACGAAACGTCTCATACGAATGAACAAAAGTATATTGATGTTTATAAGGTAATATCTTCTTATATTCAAGAGGCATAAAATTAACAATAGTTTCGAGGTGATCAAAAATATATATTTTCAATAACTGGTTATTCTCCTACAGTCTCGAATTTCAATAATTCCTGCACATATATTATTTTTATTCATAATTATTCTCCTTATTTCACTTCAAAACCTACGATTATTTTGAAATGTTGACAATAATTATAATGATGTAATAAGTTTGTTCCAATATCCTAATCTGAATATTAAGGATTAACCATAATATAAACATTATCCGTCCTAAACGTACGCCAATGGTTGGTTTGTTATATCTAAATGTCTCATTTTTGTTTCAGGTAAGTACCTATAATATTGAACAAGCAAATATTTCTGATATAAACTTGAGTATATTATCAACCTTTTTTAGTAAATGTGCTATACAGGGTGGTCCGTCTGTGACAAGGTTTCCTTAGTCTTCTTAAATAAACTATAGGGTGATAAAACAAATTTTTTTATTTATTTATAAGACAATCAGGGATAAGATATTATATAGTCTTATTACAGGAAACATAAAAATAATTATAACAATTAATTCCGTACTACGGAACAACGAGTGAATCTAATAATATGAAAATATTATATCATATTATTTGGATTAAATGCTTAACACGATGTTTCATCATGTTTTTCTATTTTACAGTATTTCATATCTATTAATCGATATTATATCTTTCAGGGTCAACAGAAGTTGGTGATAAAATTTAAAAAAATTAGTTTTAGATAATTATTTTGTTCTACTGCAGATAGAAGTCATTCGATTTTTGTTGCTTAATTTATACAAGTTTCATAACAAAACATTATGTCACGATAACCAATTATCAAATAAATGCAATGTTACACGAGGAAGAGCCAAATAATGCTTCATATGTAGACTAGATACTGAGGTTTGTTCCAATAAGCTTGAGAATCAGTTCGGAATTTTACTGAGTTGTTGGAACAAACCCATAATAAGATATGTTTTTCAAACTTTACTATACAACGGAGACCTCACATGCAGATTATGCAGTAGGGAAACGTAGACAGTGAAACATACACTGTGTCCGTACAGTATGGAACATATTCATTTTTAGCTAAACAGGCCATCTAATATACAGGGTGAATTACTTTCGAGTAATGACGTCACCGTCATTTTTTTAATTGGAACACCCCCATTTTGTCTCAATTTTCGGATTACTCTAGCTGACCTGATTCCAAAAATGTATCACATGTTGATTCCAATTGGTACAGGGTGGACAAAAATACAATAGTTTTGTGTGTGCTCATAACGTAATCCTGGAGGTTTTGATGAAAGTTTATGGTTTCAACAGGATGGTGCACCTCCACATTATGCTATAGATGAAATTTTTCCGAACAGGTGGATTGATAGACGTGGACCTATTGAATGGCCAGCGAGGTCACCAGATTTCAATCCTTTGGATTATTTTATGTGGGGCCATCTCAAGAATGTTGTGTATCAAACGAAACCTGCAAATATTCAAGAATTAAAAGAGAGAATTCGGACAACAATAAACAATATTTCTCAAGACACAATAAACAAGGTTCAACAAGAATTTGTACACCGTTTGGGTTACTGTCAAATACAGCAAGGGCTGCAGTTCGAACATTTATAAAGTCATGTTTTTCATCATATTCTGTCCGCTAGTATTTTTGATAATATTCTTAATTTAACTAATAAAGAATGTTACGCATTACTTTATGAGCACACACAAAACTATTGAATTTTTGTCCATCCTGTACCAATTGGAATCAACAATTGATACATTTTTAGAATCAGCTCAGCTAAAAATTGAGACAAAATGGGGGTGTTCCATTTAAAAAAAATTACGGTGACGTCATTACTCGAAAGTAATTCACCCTGTACATTAGATTATTATTTTAAAATACGGTAAATTAAAATCAAAAATCGACGTGTTTCAGGATTATTCCTTAAAATGGTCTGTTTAGCTAAAAATGAATTTGTTCCATACTTTACGGACACAGTGTATACTGTTTACATGCGAGTCTCTTATCGCAAAAGACAGTTAGTTATTACTTGGCCAACCGCAAGGAAGCTATATAGCTAACACCCAGCTAAGAACTAGGGATGGCGATTCTTCCAAAAAAAGATCGATTTTTAAATCGATTCAAATCGTAACCTGATGAATCGATTCATAAAAAAATCGAGGTTCAAAAGATCGATTTCTAAAAAAATCGATTTTTTTTCAAGTTTGTATTCACAATGTAAATATAAATCCATTTTATGAAAAACAAGAAAGATACCATAATAAATAATCTCTGGGATCCCTTATCAGTTTAATCAAGGTTTTTTTAGTTCAGGGAATTCGATAATAACAATTATTTTCATTACCATATCAAAATATCAGATGAGGTATAACAGAAGGCATTTATTTTCTAAATGTATTTGTTACATTGAAAATTTAAGAAAATAGATAATATAGCTTATAGTTCCCAATGCTTAATATCTAAGCTTTTTAAAAACAGCAGTCTGTAAAGAGTGTCAAGTCTACTGGAATCCAAGCCACGATCCAAGCGGTTCCGCTCATCACTCGCGATGTTGCCGGCAATTGATAAAAGGCGCTCACAAGGAACAGATGATCCCACGATACTCATATACATCACGGCTATTGAGTGAACATGGTGATAAATAGATTAAAAATCGAATGTCGATTTTCAAGGGTGAAATATCGATTCATTGAATCGATTCTGTACAACATATGGATTTAAAAAATCGATTTATTTCCTCCGAGGAATCCATTTCAGATCGCCATCCCTACTAAGAACTTGTACAGACTGGTCCAGGGGACAAAGGTGTTGGACTGGTTGCTATGAGAAAGCACGAGCAAAAATACAATAAGCCATTAGTCTGCAGTGTTATCGGAGACTTGTCGGACGGGCTCGGGAAAAAAAGTTTTACTGGTTTTTTGTTAAAATTTGTTTGGAACAATTTTTTATACGGTGGGGAATGAGAATAAACAACAAACCGTACTATAAATTCATATTGGGACACTCGGTACATTATTCTTGATTCAAAGTTCATTTACGCATCGTCAAAACAATATCCCCACGCTTTGGAGTCATTTGAAATGATCTTAAATCGCCTTAAACTAAGTTTACCAAGTTATTATTGATATTTGAAATTTGATCTTGAAAATAATTATTCAAGCAGTAAGATAATAAATCCGTTTTTTTCTCACTCAAACATTTTTATTAAAATTACTATATTATTTTGTCTACAATGCAGTAGACATCTACTAAATTACATCGACACCCATAAAGGCTAACAAGGACTCGTAACGGATTTCCCAATTGTCCTATTTTGAGCACGTCGAGAACAGCAATCCATTTATTTATACGAAATTGGGTTAGTTTTAATTCCGCAGACAGTTTTCGTCAATAAATTGGGAGAATACATTGGAAATGGAGCATGTCATTCAGTTCGATCCTAAATATACCCATCAATATTCTATCAAAACATCAAGAGTCATCGATACAATAGTAATAAATAGCCACTTTTGTATTGAGGACAGTTAGATACGTATAAACGTAATAAATCTGAACGTTTTGATTTGGTTTGATACGCAGCACTGTTGATTAATATAAATCAAAACAGGTACAGTAAAAGTCACGAATGTTTCTCGTTATGTCATACTTCCCTGAATGTATCAAAGACTCTCTAATTTTATGTGGATATCGCTGACCGCGAATCTCCAATTAAAACAAATGGAAAGGTACATACAGATTGCGAAAATTACATCGGAACCCTCGCCTCGGATTACACAAGTACGACAAAGATATATGAAATAGAGAGAAAGAATAATTGTGCGCGGTCATCACTTTGTTTCATCTTAGGGGTGTATACTTATTTCCCGAGACTGGCCGAATGGTCCTTTACAGAGAGAGTTCACTAGTTGGTGGTATTCAGTATGCTCCCAACATGGAAGGAGTGAGGGTGTTAAAGAAATAAAAAAATACAATCGTTATTACGTAACCTGTACATCTTACAATTCATTTTTGTCAACATGATCATTTCAGACCAAGTTTACAATTTCTAACTACAATAGAATATTATTTTAGCCATTGTAACTTGAAAATAAAACAGCATTCCTTCAGAGAACCATAATTAATAAACTCAAAATCCCTTCCATTAATAAATTAAATTGAAAAAATAAAATACGTAGGTAGGTACCTACACCTATTCTAAACATAAAATATAAACTTCCTGAAAAAATAAAAAAAGTCCATTCTAAAGGTAAACATAATTTTAATGAATTAAGTGCTCAAATAAACCACCTTCCTGTGCCAGACAATAACCAAATCTGTGATAAAGATTTGATCTCATATCTCTAAGATTATTTGGCGTAATGCTGGCACAAGCGTGCTGTATTTTCACACTCGAAAAAAAGTCAACGATAACGAGACAAAAATATCATTTGTACAAATTAATCTGCGCTTCTAGCAACAGTGGTTAAAATAGGGGGGGGGGGCAATGAGCATTCGGCCAGTCTCGGGAAACAAGTATACATCCCTAAGGTGAAACAAAGTACACGCCTTAATGACCGAGCATAATTATTCTTTCTCTCTCTTTCAGCTGTTTTTCTGTCGTACTTGTGTAATCCGGACGGTTCCGATGTAATTTACGCAATCTGTATGTCTTTTGTGCCTGCATTAAGCTACGCCTCTACGTCTTTATCGGTTTGTCATTCTATCTTGTGTTGTGACAAAGACTGTACTGAAAAAGCGAAACGTCACTTTATGCGGAAATCATTCTGTCACCATTGAAGTTCGTCGTCATTGTCATTACTTTAAACAACGTAAAGTTTATTTACATTTATTGTTTTCGACAAAATGCCTGGTAAACGTTTGGACGAAAGTAAACGTGAGTGTATTAGAAAATTACATGAATATTTCCAAAAGGAATTGGCTAATAGCAGACCACGTTCAAGAGGTAAGTTTTGTAACAATTTATTTGTAGAATTTCAAATTGTAGTCTAACTATGATATGTTAAATTTGGTTTTTATTTATTTCCTCTCATAATTAGATCTCCAGAAATACATGCCAAACCCTCTAACAATGATGCGGCGCTGGTGAAAACTGTCTTACTGATTTGATTCGAATGTTTATGAGTTATGACGTAACGAGAAAGATTCGTGACTTTTACTATAATTGATTTGAAAAAAAATCTAATTGTTTTCTCAACAAATAATAATGGATAATTGAAAAGTTTCTTGAAACTCCATCTATCGTTAAGACTGATTATCCTCATGGAAATTGCTAACAATAAATAGACATGTTGAAAACAAAAGTAAATGAACCCTTTTTGAAAATATTATTGTAAGTCTATGACATGAAAAAAAGAGATTATTACAAATAAATTGATCCATTATACAAATTTTATCGTTCGCCCATGGTAGATGGACATAAATAAATAAGTCCGATTAAAAAATATATAATACGCCCATGGTTAACTATATTTTAACAAACAAATTAACCCCCTTTAAAGTTTATATCGCACTCCCATGATTTCTTAATTTTTACAAATAAATTGATCCATTATAAAAATTTCATAGTACGCACATGATAGCTGGACATTTCTGCTATTTAATTAAAAAATATCGTAAGCCCATGGAAATGGGATAACTGTTGAAAAATAAGTTTTACAAAAAAGTGTATCCCTATGTAATATTATACGTTATACTTCTATGACTTTCGTTTATTTTTGTCCATCTTTGGATAACAAATTTTAAGAATTGACCAATACTCTGTGAAAACCGAGATTCAGCAAAAAGAGATGATGATGATTAAAACCCGCAAAGTCAAGGCTACCTTAATTAAAAATGTTGTCGTGTTTTGAATAACATGCTATTTTTGCTTTGGATGGTATTTACACACAAACATACCTGAAATTTTCCCAGCGGTAAATCTGCCGTTACCGGATATCTACAGTAGGTAATTTGTTGTATGATACATAATTATATTATTATGATTATAGAGCTGAATTGAAGTAAATATACATAATTTATTATAAAATATAAACTACTAGTAGTACTTTATCTCTCGTAAAAATGTCAATAAGATCCTCACGATCAACTTCTTTTATTCATTTTGTTTCGATGACAACTGCATTAAGCGTGTCTTACCTTTAACTTGCAAATAACTTCGCTGTACCTAAAGTGGATCTGGCTGATTTTGCCGATCCGGGTTTCTTTTCGATTTTATGTCAGTCTTAGTGCCTTGATGTCCTCGCTGTTTGTCAGTCCTCGCTTGACGATCTTTAGCTTCCTTTCCTTTGTGGGCGTGTATATGTATCTTCCACTTCTTTCCTCTCCTCCTTCAGGTACCTGGTTTGGTTGAACTGAACTCCGGAGGATGAAGGGTCTGCTTGTTGCGATCTTCTTCCAGAATTTTATACTCTCATGTTTCCATCTTCTGTGTTTTTGGAAGTCGAGGATTCTGTCCTCTTCGCTTTCCTTTGTACACTCTTCTTCTTGTTTTTTTTTGCCGACATCGTTGCTGTTCCAGTTTTATTTCGTTCAACCCTCCGTCGAATCGCTTCATCAGGATTCGGTTATCCGCTTCAGAATATCTAAAATACACCAACTCGGCTGCTCATCACCTAATAAAGAGAATTCTTAATGCCTTTCGTTTCGTTTCAGCTTAATAACACATTATTAAGTAAAGCTGTTAGCAAGTCGTTAAAATATGTTCCAGCTATTTTCAGAGTACTCGAGTTTATTAAAAATAAAAAAATATGGACGTAAATAGATTCTTTCACTTTATGAAATGACGAGAAATCATAGCTTTGGAAACTTCAAAGAAATAAGCAAAGGTTGCAGCTAGAGTTCAAACGTTGAAAGAAAACATTAAAGACGATGGAAAATGTTGAACTTTTAAATTATTTTCACTACAGGGTCACTCCAGACTGTATAAATATTTTAATTATTGTCCAGAGTAAATATTTAGTGATTAAAGATATGTTTAAAATGTCTAGTTCCAAATTTGTGTCTTGATCAAATGACTATGACTCTAAAAACCAATAATAAATTATGTACACAAGAAATCAGTATAATCTAGAATGATAGGTAATTTCTTCCAGTACGTATTATTAAATGGATTATTAATGAACATATAAAGAGTGATGGTTATAGTTTAGTGCCTTGGGGCACTATTAATTTATTATGAACAATAAATCGTTAACGTTCCTAAAGATGACTTAATTAACTAAATACAAGTTGAAATGTAGTTTTTACGCTTTTTATCCTTTTTTTTGTTACATTGTAGAAATGATAGTTAAATTCTCAGTTTAAATACCGTTTGTCGAACACGAGAATTGAAAAAATTTCTAAATCATTGTAGCATAAATCTTATTTGAAAAAAATGTCCAAATTTCATTACAGTCCACACTAGACCTCTGGTGGCAGACGATTGCCATTACCATTAATCTTGAAACCCTTATTTTTTTATTATAAGTATAAGTATAAGTATAAGCTTGTCAAACTTTTTATTGAACTTTGAAAAGTTTGTATTCTGGTAGAATTTCTTTCGTAACCGTTACAAAATAATATTAATTACGTTTCCCCATATTAATCTAGAGGATTAGAAATACTAAAATACTCTCTTAATGGCTACTAATTAGTATAGTAATTAGGCCAATTACAGTAGTTATATTTAACTTTGCTATCAAGGCTACCAAAAATATTAATTTCGTTCGACTACTGACTTCATTCAAGTATAACTCGAACAGTGGAAAATATTGAATAAATTGCATTTTATACATTCATTTAAAGGATATGATATTGAATGATATTTATAATATTAGTATTTTAGCATTTTTCATCAATTTTCTTGTTTAAAATAGCGGTTTTTATGAATTTTACATTAAAAAATAGAATTTTTCATTAATTTTCTGGTATAAAATAGCAGTTTTTATGAATTTTACATTAAAAAATAGAATTTTTCATTAATTTTCTGGTATAAAATGGCAGTTTTTATGAATTTTACATTGAAAAATAGCATTTTTCATTAAGTTTCTGGTTTAAAATAGCAATTTTTATTGATTTAATTTTAAAAAATAGCATTTTTCATCAATTTTCTGGTTTGAAATAGCAATTTTTATTAATTTAACTTGAAAAAATAGCATTTTTCATCAATTTTCTGGTATAAAATATCAGTTTTTATGAATTTTACATTAAAAAATAGCATTTTTCATTAATTTTCTGGTATAAAATAGCAATTTTTATTAATTTCACATTAAAAAATAGCATTTTCCATTCATTTTCTAGTATAAAATAGCAATTTTTATTAATTTCACATTAAAAAATAGCATTTTTCATCAATTTTCTGGTATAAAATAGCAGTTTTTATGAATCTTACTTTAAAAAACAGCATTTTTCTTAAATTTCCTGGTATAAAATAGCACTTTTTATGAATTTTACATTGAAAAATAGCATTTTTATCAATTTTCCCTTTTAAAATGGTAGGTTATACGAAAAATATAAGATTGAGAATTTTAATGTTAACTCCAGACAATGTGTGGGTTTGTTTTTGGAGACGTAAGAGTGGCAAATAAATTGGGCAATAAGATTTCTAGGAAGCAGGCAAAATACGAGGATATCAGTGACTTTTTGAATTTTCCGTTGCTTATAACAACATATTTGGCGCCTATCAACAAATGTCAAAATTAACTATCATGTTTATTTAACCAAGCCAAAGTTTCAGAGTGCTTCGAAGTGAATTTTTAGACTGCTTCCAGAATTGGTTCCAAATGATTTATGCATCTTCGTGGAGAATACTTAAAAAAAGTTATCAACTGTTTTTTTCTGGCTTTATATAAAATACAACCCTCCTAACAGACCAAGTTTACCTAGAAAAAATTCAGCTGCAAAGATGCGACTGTTATCGTTATAATTTGTACAGATTTGAATATTTCTCGTTGCAAAATTTTATAATTCAGTTTAAGAGAGGAATTAAACTTATCAAACTTCTCTCGTATTATACACGATCATTTTTTTTGATGATTTATCGTTCACGAGCAGCTCTCGTGATTTTAAAAATTACATTATAGAACAAACCGTCTCCAAACAAAACTATTGTAACATCAAGAATTTTTCCTGTTGATGTATTTATATTTTTTTGAGTATCGCGTGCCGTTTCTTAATATTTATTTAAAAAAAAAACAAAGGCGCCGTTTATCTCCCTCCGGGCTTTTACTCGGCCATTGATTGGTTACCATAACCCACGCGATAATCATTCAGCAAATGCCGATTACTAGTCTTATTTTGAAAACAAAACCACGCGTTCTTTTTGATAAGAAGCTATGTCGAAGTGGATCTGTCCTTCTCTGCTTCATTAAAATTTCTTATTTGTTGCACTCGAACAGTCCGTTAACTCCGAGATTGTGGTGTATTCGCGGATCATCTCTGATCAGTCTTACTTGATCCAACAGTTCTTGCTGATGCTATTGTCCGTTAGTGAATTTTTAACTGTGTTATTTATATAAATGCTGATTTGTCGAGAAACGGGATTTCATTCTTGTAAACGTTTACAGGTATTTTATTATTTTTAATTAACTTGAAGTAAAATAATAATTGAAAAGCCATTTTATACCATTTTAATTTTATAGTTTTAGTTGTTAACAATTTTTTCTAACTGGATTTTAAAGGACAATATTATAGGACATTCAATTTACAAGTTTCAATATTTATAAATCTTATTACAGTTTCCTGTAATATTGTCGTATTTAATAGAGTGAATGTATCAACAGATGGCGAAAGGAATAATTATAAATATTCAACACTCTATGAATTTTTTGAAAAATAATATTTTTCAAAAACAGTGGCCGTTCAACTAAGGAGCAACAACTACTTCCCGTGCAATATGCACCGCCGGATATTGAATTACACCCCAAAAGTCAAACGTCTAATTGCAAACCAGAAAGGTTGGTTTTAAAATATCTTGTAGATATACCAACCCCGTTTGACTTTTGGGGTGTAATTCAATATCCGGCGGTGCATATTGCACGGGAAGTAGTTGTTGCTCCTTAGTTGAACGGCCACTGTTTTTGAAAAATATTTTTCAAAAAATTCATAGAGTGTTGAATATTTATAATTATTCCTTTCGCCATCTTTCAATATTTATTATCATATAAAAAAACATTCTACCGTAAAATTAATGTATAACGTGAACAGTTGAGAAGAAATGTATTTTATCTACGACCACCTTTAAAATTAGGCATTTACGAACAAAAAAAAAGTGTGAAATCATACGTTATACATACGTTAAAAAGCGTGCGTAAATGAACAACGCTTTTTATATGGGACTTTCATTATAACACCCAAAAGCGTGCGTAAATGACCAATGCTTTTTAAATGGGGTTTTCATTTTAACACTCTTTTTTAGCTACGTCATTATCTAGTTGCCATGAATTTAGTCGTTTGTTGTATAAACTTTTATGCTGTCAGAAAATATGACAGAAGTGTCAGACATAGTGAAATATATTTTCTGTTATATTTAAACTTTCAATTAGATTTAATTAGAAAAATGCATTTCTTCGGATTGCACACCACCTGAAATTGCCGGAAATGCAATTAATAATCTGGTTCCACAGAAATCTCAAAAAATTTACACGAAATCTTATGCTGATTTTTTAGATTGGTGTAACATTAAAAAAGTCAAGAATTACACCGAAAATGTTCTAATAGCATATTTTTCCGAAAACTCAATGCAATTGAAATCATCTACTTTATGGTCACATTATTCAATGTTAAAATCTGGCTGAAAATTCTTCAATCTCACAGTCCAAATCGAACGATTTCATCGATATTGATACACCTTCAACTTCAAATTTAACATCCCAATTATTGTCTTATAACCAAGTTACTTTAAAAGAAGACAAGTTACCCAATGTTATAATTAGTAATTTGAATAATTGTCCTCATTTTACTGTAAATATTAGGTAATTTAAATAATTAGAATTCGTTGTGTATATATATTTGTTTATAGAAAATTTATTTTTATGTTTTTTAACCCCTTCAGAGCACATTTTTTTATTTTTTCTTCATGTGGTCGTAGATATAAAGTTTTGTATGACACTTGTGCGTGAAGTACTTTTGCGCACTCGTTGCGAAAAAGGCACTTGCTACGTAGTGAAAAATATTTTCTGTTATATTTAAAATTTTAATTACTTATTTTAAATAGAAGAACCTCGAGAAAATTGCAGTTTCGCAACTCGTGCGCAAAAGTATAACTTCACGCACAGCAACAGAATGTAAAGTTGTACGTCTTTGAGGAATTTGAGTAGAAAGGTAATTTGTTTAAAGTTGTTGAAGATTTCTTTGTAGTTTAGGTTTAGCTGAAACAGTTATCTTTGGACTGTATGTTTGTGACACTCGGTCAAAATGTGCTTCATGGTTAGATTAGAGTTGCAGTTGGAACAAATGGGTCGGGGAGTAATAGACATTAAGCAGTGCCGGAACTAAGAATTTAGCGCCCGCGGTCACTAATAGGGCGGCGCCCCTATTACATACATTTTATAACCAGATGAAAACAACAAACAGCTTTTTAAAATAATTTTCCTTTTTTGGTTTATACAGGTACAAAAGGATTAAAGTCGACATTAAAATAAAATATAATAACATAAATAACAAAAAAACAACTCTGATATTTGGTCCATGATCTACTGCAGCTCTACACATTGATTCTACAGGGGTGTCCAAGAATGCGCCCAGGGCGATAATGCCACTTTCTAGTGCCTTTTCCACCTGTGTTACCAGTTGGTGTAAGGCACTCTCCGTTGACTTGCCACACCGGTACGCATGCTGGTTGTTGTGCAAAGGATACGCCCAACCTTTTCACTTATATACCTATCAACCAACCTCTCCAGTGTTTTTAGCACAAAGGATGTTAGACTGATAGGCTTAAACGACTTTGCCATGGTGTACATAGTACGACCGGGCTTGGGTATAAAGACAACTCTTACCTGTCTCCACTGCTCAGGAACATATCTGCTTGCCAAACAGGCCCGAAAGATATGCACTAAGATTGAACCAATAGCGTCCCAGCCCTGCTGAAGCAGTGCCGGAAAGATTTGGTCCTTCCCCGTAGATTTTTAGGGGCAATTTGCCTTATTCGGCGGACGATAAGCAGCATTGCCACGGTTAATATGGACTGATTGATGGTACTGTTTTTTTTAAACTGTCATTTAGAACTACAAAATACGCCTAATTTTTTCCATTATTAAAATAATTATAATCTGGTTCTTTTCTATTTTTTATTATGAAAGTACGCCATTGAACTGGCTGCAAGAGAACTGATGAATCAACCTGTTGTAAAAAAGAACATACACATCCTGTCAGATAACCGGGCTACTCTCAAAGCACTGTGCTCGAAAAGGATAAAATCTAAGCTGGTACTTAACTGTCTACAATCACTTGAAATACTAGGCAATGAAAAAGAGTCATTTTGACCTGGGCCGACACACGGACCTGAACCATTTATTGGCATTGCGGAAAGCACTGCTAGATCAGCCATTCCTGGGCAGACATACGGGGGCTCTCTCACTCGAAGGCGTTCATATACAACCCTTTGAGTACAAAAAATAAGCAGATCCAGGAATGGAGTAGAACAAACCTACGCATTCTGACGGGACTGCTTACAGGACATTGTCGACTGAATTACCACCTAAAGAAGATGCTGCTTCAGACCTCGGATTGTCGATTCTGTAATTTGGAGGACGAAACTGCGGAGCACATATTATGCTCATGCCCAGCTTTGGGCAGGGTAAGGTATAACATATTTGGTTTTAGTACTTAGAGCCGAACGACTTCAAAAAAGTATCACCAATTACAACCATGGACTTCGTCAGAAGCACAGGCTTGTGGGGTGAATTGTAATCCCTAGGGGTGAGCCACAATAGACCCAACGGGGGCCGAAGTTGAGGTGGCGAGAAAGCCTCACTCACATAGAACCTAACCTAACCTATTATGAAAAACCTTATTTCTATCGAAGGATTTGGCGCCCTTCAAAATCTCGCGCCCGCGGCAAGTGCCGCCCTTGCCACGCCCTAGTTATGGCACTGACAAGTATCTATGAGTAAGTCTTGAATTGCCGATTCTTAAGGTGAGATTATACAGCAAATAAAATAAAATAAGGAACAAAATAAGAAAGATGAACATACGCATCTATATGAAAGTGTTTATACAAGAAATAAGGTAAAATAGAAAATAAGAGTTAGTACAAAAGATGGCCAACTTGTCTTTAATCATTTTATTTGGTTTGGAAACCGATATTGCGCATGACCCAGATATTTTTGTTCTAAATGTTCTGAGTTCCCAATTATTCTTAACTAAACATCTAACCTAAAAATATTATTTGTGATTAATGAAAATAGGAAACAGAGTTCAAGTAAATAAACATATAATTATTGAGGTTACGTATTGTAGTGTAGATAAGTAGATACGGCAAAAAAAAGTGAAATACTTGCACAAAACACAAACAAAGTTAATACTTGCACAAAAGACAAAGTTATTGTCGAAAAAGCTACAACTTGATTGGCTTACTCTTATTTCTTTATTTTAGTTATCTGTATAAACCAATATTTTTTGTCCTTATTTCTCAACGTATTCCCTATTTCATTTTATTTGCTGTATAATCTCACTTTAACTCTCCTTATCGCAGTTAAGTGTTGCCTTGAGTGACCTGCGAAGCAACTAGGTTGGGGATGACCAATAGAGCACTGTATTTGACGAACAGTGTACCAATGCTACTAACTGCTATGTTACTTTGGATTTTCTTTTGAACTGTGATTTTAAATCCTTTCCAATAATTATATTGTCAGTAACGGTAATTTAAGTTGCAATTTTTGCCTGTTGGTCAGCAAGTTCGTTGCCCTCGATACCAATGTGGGAAGGTAACCAAATTAAGGTAACTGCTAGTCCTTGGGATGAGATAAATAATAAATTAATTTACCAAAAAATGAATGTACTGCACTTACTATTTTATTAGAATTAAGTATTAACCAACCATAAGAGTTAAACTCAATTTTAACGTCCGGGATTTATTTTTAAATTGAGATGCTGAAAGATTTAATATATTTTTTTTAAACCGGAGTTCTTCCTATAGGCTTATGAATTTTTTTTTCAAAAAACAATTTTTGTTTTTTTTATAATTTTACATCTAAAACAGTAAACTCATGAAATTATTCTAAATTTTATTGTACGTTATTAAAAACCAACGAAATGACCAAAAAAAACAACAAAATATAATAATTTTTTTTCCAAACTTGGTATATTGAAGGTATAACCCTGACGTGATAAATTGTTTACTACAAACTCGCATTTTTCATTACTATCACAAGCGTTCAACGCGGGACGGGCAACGGGTGAATTTTTTGTATACATTTGCTTACATTTTTAAATTTAATTTTTCACTAAACCAAATTATTTTCATTCAATAAAACAAAAATTTCAAAATAACTAAATAATAGTAACTAGGTACAAAGAATGCTTAGGGCCATTTGCACCGACTCACTGTTTAAGTGTACTTAACTAAGTAGAGAGTATTCGACGCATGAAAGGGCAAAAGGAACCAGAACAAAGAAGAAAAGGAACTAAGAAGAGCTTAAAATATAAGGCTTCCTTAAAAATATAACCCTTGCACCATGTCAACTAAAGGTCAGCTTAGCTAAGTAGCCATGCAATTTGGCATCATGCACATTCTAGGAAATTTTTAGTTTAATTTAAGTGATTGGTAACAATCTTTCGACTTTATATGCCATTATTGTCATTATTTGTTTATGACTTCTTTGTTTGGTTTGGGTGTGATTGTCATTTTTTTATTTATTTGGTGAATTATTTCATACTATATGCAAAATGTCTCTTAACATTTTTCTTGTTGTGTCACGATCTCTCTTTGGGTTGATGGCATTTTGATAAATCTGGGATACAATGTCGCTAACTCCCTGGATACTTTTGCTATGGTTCTGCTAACTGTAGCTACATCAATTGGCATAAAACATGCAACAGTCATAAAAAAACCTGAGCTCCCAAAATATCTCAGACAAGTTAGCAGCTGGTTGATTGGACTAAGGCTGTTGTTTCTAAAAGCATTTCACAAGAACGTACAGCGGACAGTTCGAGACGTGAAGTCAGTGTTAGACAGAGAAAGTATTCGGAAAACAGAAAGGCAAACTGTTTATGATAATGCTAGCGACGATCGAATTTCGTGGGCGGTACTTCTGACCGTTCACGTCTCGATCTGTCCGCGTACCTATATAATCTTGGTATTTTATACTTTAGCGACAGATGTGTTAAACACAAGGTCTGTAAACTTAGTTTGACAAAGTATTAAGTGAGTAACTACATAATTATTATAATAGACATACACTCACCGGCACGAAAAACGGAGCAGTTGAAACTTCAAATTTTAATGCTTTGTGATGTTTTATTATTATAATATCTTACACACAAATAAAATAACATGTTTAAAATATTTTTTAACAACAATTGAACCTTCATTTGAAGTAAAAAAAGTGTTCCGAACAATTTAAAAAACGAGAACAAAAAACTTTTTGTAACAATTTAAAAAACCAGAACGAAAATAAATTTCTGATGTGTCATAACGACTTTAAATTATTCAAAACTGAAACGACTTGCTTTCCCAAACTTTGGAGCCGCATTATTAATAACGGGTGTTGCCCCCACGTGCTCGAATTAATGCCTGTATCCTTCTTGGCATGCCTAAAATCAAGTGCCGAATGTCCGCTTGTGGAATAAGTTCCCATTCCTCTAAAAGAGCTTGTCGCAGCTGATTTAAAGTTAAAGGAGCAGGAACACGACTTCGCACTCTTCGCCTAAGCATGTCCCAAACATGTTCTATGGGGTTGATATCTGGGCTTAACGCTGGCCAGTTCATAACAGGAATGTTTACCTCGTTTAAATATTGTTGAGTGATTCTCGCAGTATGAGGTCTTGCGTTATCATGCATAAGAAAAAAGTCATTTCCAATAAAATCAACATAAGGGACAACAAAATCTTGGAGAACGTCCTCAATGTACCTGGCAGCAGTTAAGGAGCCTCTCGGAAGGATGTACAATTCTGTGTGTGCCTCCAGAGAAATTCCGGCCCACACCATAACGGATCCCCCTTGATATCCTACCCTAGGGCTGAAGGTATACTCAGCAAAACGCTCGTGTGGCCTTCACCATACTCTCCCACGTCCATCTGGAGACCGTAAGCTAAATCTGGACTCGTCAGTAAATAAAACCTGCCCCCATTCATTTTCACCCCAGTGCTCATGAATTCTGGCGAACTGAAGTCGTGCAACACGATGATGCCTAAGACGTTCTGGGCCTGTCGCAGGTTGGCTTCCCTGAGTCTTCGCCTAACTGTCCGCTCGCTTACATTAGTTTGCCGGACGTACTGAAGTTGATTTCTGATTTCAACAGCTGTAGCATGACGATTTCGTAGACTTTGTAAGGTGATAAAACGATTATCACGAGCGCCAGTTCCAGGTCGTTTATTGTAAGCTCCAGTTTCCAAAAAACGTGTAAAAATACGGTGCACAGTGCTATTGGATACATTATACTGTCGGGCAACGTATCGTTCACTCCTCCCATCTTGAAGCAACGCAACAATAGCAGCCGCTGTTTCGGGATTAACAGACATATTTTTTAGATTAAATAAATGTATCAGTATAGATTAAATAAACGCAGCACAAATTTAGCACGTATCTGTCACGTTGGATCTGCCACATTTCTCAAAATTCATGGCCAACTATGCACTTTACGGCCAAGTAATAAGATCTATGGGGGTTTATTATTTTAACTCAAATAAACTTTTTTACTTCAAATAAAGGTTCAATTATTGTTAAAAAATATTTTAAACATGTCATTTTATTTGTGTGTAAGATATTATAATAATAAAACATCACAAAGCATTAAAATTTGAAGTTTGTTTAAAAAAATTCAACTGCTCCGTTTTTCGTGCCGGTGAGTGTATATTTGGATTTATTACCTGTCATCAGGAAACTCCAGACTATCTTCTATTAAACTTAAAATAAACAAAACTGTTTCTTTGTAAAATCTAAATGTTTTAAAAAAAGTAAAATTGTCCATTGTGTGAAAATAATTTGGCCGAACAAATATCCGTCTCGGAAAACCATGTTCTATCATTTCTAACACATCTAAATCATCGTTGAAAATATCCATTTTCTTATTAAAACCTAACCTAAACAAACCAACTTTTAGGTACAGCTTTAACCGAAGCACTTTGACGTTAACTAAACATGATAATTTTGTCATTTAATATATTTTGTTGACAGGCGACAACTATGTTGTTATAAGCAACACTTGAAATAAATCTCGTATATTTTTCCAATGATTCTCATGGGTACAATACACCATTGACTTCCTCTTTGAAAAAAACTTGTTTTCCCATGAACCTGTTCGTGGGACGCGGAATTAAATGCATATTAAAAAAATTCGAATTTATTGGCCGTTTCGGTAGTCGATTCTATCTATTCATTATTCAAATAGATAAATACTGTTAAATATACTTTGTATTCAAAACTGTCACTGCCCATCTTCCATCAAGCATGAAATTTCAGTTAATTTGAATTGCAAACAACATTTGAAAACGTTAATTTAATTTCATCTGAAATAAAGCAAATATGGGAAAAAAAAAATAAAACCTGTTGTTATTCTAATTCAATTTTAAATGCGAAATACAGGCACTAAAAATTACAAGTTCAATGTACAAGAGCAAAGTAAACAGATCGAATATTGAAGCAAAACGCTCACTGTCTACTATCGAATGCTTATTTTACTGCTACCTTTCAAGTCCGCCGTTTTACAAACTGGCAGTTGCGTTCTAACTATACCAGTGGCAGCGACTGTGGATATGAGCTATTTGACATAGCTTACCTATGTCTTTTGAAAAAATTACCAGCTTGTAAAAGAAAGGCAGGACAATATTTAAAAAACTGAGGAAAAGTTGAGCTATTTAGGCTGAAAGTTACCCCTCGTAGATGGAAGTTTGTCCCCCATGGCTGGAAGATGAAAATATTCCCCACCAGCTTACAGGATGGTTTCTACCAGCTGCACTATTTCAAAATCAAATAAGTGATCAATTTATTGATAACTGATGAATCGGTTAAACTTTTTGTATGAAAATTATTCGTAAAAGATCCAAAAGCTATTAAAAATCTTGTTGAAACCAAACATTTTGTGGTAATTGCCAATTCTGTTGAAGTGCAGGAATAATTTCGTTACTTCGTAGATCCAAATATACTTGTCACCATTCAAGTTCCCGTCGATAAAAAATGGGCCTATAAGCCTATTTTCGACAATTCCCATCCAAACATTTAACTTCTGTGGATGCTGGGTATGTGCTTCATGAATTCAATGAGGATTCTCATTTGACCAATACCTTGAGTTATGGCGATTAACTGTTCCATTTAAACAAAAAGTTGCCTCATCGGAAAAAACTATGCTAGAAGCAAAATTGTCGTCGATATTACAGATGTCCATTAGCCTTTCGCAAAATTCCAGCCGTCGGTCAAAATCATCGTCTGACAATTTTTGAACCAACTGTACCTTATACGGATGATACTTTTCACTTTTTAATACTCGTATCTTTCCTACAGAATGTCGACTGATACCATGGTTTAGTGCCAAATTTGTGGTGGAAGTTTGAGGTGATTCTTCTAAATCGATTGAAATATTTTGTGTAACAGTTTCGTTCGTTGTAGTCCGCGGTCTTCCAGGTTTTAGCAAATTTTTTACCATCCCAGTTGTATTAAAACGTTGTAATGTTTTAGTTACTGTTGAGCGTGATATAGGATTTCTCTCCGGGTGCAAATTATTATATATCATGAGCTCTAACACGATCACCATAACCGATCATCATTCAAATTTCAATACGCTCTTTTTCACTCAATTAAACCATTCTAAATTGTAAAATTTATTTCCGTCAATTAGAATTTGACACTTGGAGAACAAAAGACGTACTAAACAGTACTGGTTTATTTATTACTATGCATACAAACAACGTCAATTAGTTTATCTAAATAGTTTTTTGCTCTAATGCAAAAAACTCAAAGAGGAGGTTGATTAAAGTGCTATATTCCTCGTTTTTACAAATTTTTTTACACTAAACTCAGTATGTATGAATTCAAAATAACAAGCTCTTTCAAAATCTGTATAAATATATAGGTTGTCCCATTTAAATTAAAGAAGTTAATGGCATTGCCGGTTAAAAAAGTATGTACATCAGATGCATTTTGTTCCATAGCACTTACCTGCAAATTTTCATAAATATCGTTCTTTTCGTTTAAAAGATATTTACTTAGTTCCATACTTTATCCCAACCCCATATATCGACACAATAAACATGTATTAGAAGGTATACTTTAACTGTATTTGTTTCTCTAATTCTGAAGAAGAACTAAGGTATTTTGTTTAATTTATTTTTTTTCCTTGACAGGGGTTAGTATGTATTTCAAACATCTGTTTTCAATGTATAATTATAATAAAAGATTGGCATCTAATCTGTATTCCTTGTGTATTTATTTCTACTTTACCTGACTAATTATTATGCTATAATTGTGTGTAACGGAATAAAAAACAGTAAAATAAAAACCACATATTTTTTTGTGACTATAAATAACGGAAAAAAAATTGATAAGCAATATTGCGGTTAGTAAACATTAAGCGACATTAAAAAAATAAATAAAAATATATCGGCGTCATAAAACGTTGGTTTTAACATAAAATAAAGTGTAGATAATTCTGACCGACAATAAATGAGCAAAAAAACCACTGTAAATGTGATTAAATCCGTTTAAATGGCTTTTCAATTATTATATTTGCTTTTTATATTTCGTTGCTAATTGTAAACGTTTTAGTGATTGTTTCTTAAGAACGATGGTAGTCAATGCAAAAGTCTCCGCATCCGTCTTTGGCGGGTCTATAATCGTGATGGCTTGGAGTGGAATCTATTTTTCTAGGCATCCAAGAAATGTAACTGACGATACTTGGATGGACAACCGAAACGTTTATACGTTGGAACGCAATTATCAAGTTTACACAAATATTAGTGTAAATATTAATGTTAATGGTACTGGATATGATGAAATTAGACGAGATAAAATCCGAGAGGTATTGTTTTGTATATTTTGATACTCTTGTACTAAGAATCAGTCAATGTGATACACAAAATACACAGTGTGTTTCTAAATTCATGCGAAAAAATTCTGTGTGCAAAAGCCAATTAATCGTTTCGGTTACTGTCCATAATTATAAAAAATCCTGAAAGATGTCAAATTTAAATTGATTTTCTGTAAAATTCCAGATTCTATTAAGGTTAAGTATGTTATATTCGTTATGTTAGACTTCGATAATAACTACCAGACTGGAACTGTATCGTTAAATTGTGAAAAGGTTACAATCTAGACCGTAGATAACACATGGGCTAAAATGTCCTGGGCCTGACACATACGATGATATATTGAAAAATTCTTAGCCTACTATAGAACCAAACAAAATTTCAATGTCAAAATATTTTATTACCCATCATATTCTCCTCTTAATTGGATACATTTATTACAGAGAACCTGCAACGTCTGTAGACCTTTCAAAAAAAATGTTTCTTCTTGCTCTGCAAACCAGACCTCCACAGCTTTTATTACCTCCCCGTTGGCAGAAAATTTACGACCTTTTAAACTTTTTTTCAGCCGAGGAAAGAGATGATAGTGGAACGGAGCCAAATCTGGTGAATAAGGGGGGTGTTCTAGTAATTCAAACCCTAAATCACGAATTTTTTGCATGGCAACATGAGATTTGTGTGCAGAGGCGTTGTCCTGCAAAAACAAAACACCTTTGGATAGCTTACCGCCTCTTTTCTCTTTAATTTTTTCCCCGTAGAGTGGTCATTGATGTCGAATAGTAATCTCCAGTGTTATTGTTCTACCCTTATCCAAAAAATCAATCATGATTACTCCATGGCAATCCCATAAAACTGAAGCAAGAACTTTTCCAGCAGATTTTTGGACACGAAACTTCTTAGGTCTTGGAGAACCAGAATGTCGCCATTCCATCGATTGTTGCTTTGTTTCTGGATCGTAGAAATGTACCCAAGTCTCATCCATACTAACAATTCGGTTTAAGAAGTCTACATCGTTTTCAAATCGAGCACAGATCGAACGCGATGCTTCTACCCTTGCACGCTTTTGGTCAACATTCAAACATTTGGGGATACATTTTGCAGCAATTTTTGTTATGTCCAAATTGACATGAACTGAACTATATATATAATGTACGTATGAAATATTCAGTGCTTCAGATATCCGTTTTAGCCCAATTCGACGGTCTGATAAAATCATGTCATGAACTGTATCGATATTTTCGGGGACTGACACAGAAACTGGCCTTCTCGATCGGTAATCATCTTCAATTGATCACCAAGGGTATTAAGCATATCTTCGTAAATCTGCTTACCTCTTAACCCTTTTAAATACAGGTACTTGATGATGGCTCGATACTCCAATTTTTCGATTTTCACAATTTCGGTGGACATCTTTTTTCCTTTAATTTATTGCGTAGCTCTGGTTTACTTTTTTGACGTCAAACTTCACACTGACACTTCCAATAAGTTACTGTTCGTTGCTATGGTAACGCAATATTTTGTTTATGCATGGAACTGGTCTAGGCTAACTAAATATCAATACATCCTCGTAGATGGAGCTAGTTTTATTGCAATCGCTGATGAACAAAAGAAAAAGGTTTTTTTTTGCTAGGCCCGGGGCTTTTCAGCCCATGTGTTATGTATTATCGACGATGTACCATTTTGATATAAAAAGAGCATGAAACATCTTTTAGAAAATACTTAGCTCAAAAAAATGAGAATCGCAATCAAGACGGTGTATTAAAACTGCCCGAGCTCGTAATTTCAGGTATTTACTTACTATTTACGGGGCACAATTATTCAATAAAATACAGCTTTTAAGGATGAAGAGAAGGGTCGGCCATTTTTATATTTCAATAATACCTGTCGACACAGGTAAAATTCTTAAATTCATACATTTTTAACTACAGATTTTGTTTGGGCCACCTGTGCTTTATATCTACCATCAAATTGTTTCAGAAATAGTTTATAATATAAATTGAAATCCTCTGGCATCTCACCAAATAACTAATATGTAGATGGGACGCAAACTAATTTCCGATTAAACAACGCTTTAATAATTTCAAAACATACGAGCTTATCTTTATGCAACCTTAATCATGATAATCTCCCGTTGGAATAATATACTTGGCTTCAAGCGTCCGGTAACGGTAATTAAGCCAGAATTCGAAAAGTTTTCCGTGTTTAATGCAAAAACGAAGCAAACACGACGTGAAACTGTTAACAGTTTGTTAAGGGTTCTCCAAACTATTTCAATTTTTATAGTTGTAGGCCAAGAAACGAAGGTATAAAAAGATGCTAAATCTCTGTGAATACCTTAAAGCATTTCCAGCGTGTTGGGGAAGGAAATACAAAAGGCATCTGATCTCGTGGGCAACGAACAAAGTGGTCATTGTTTTTTTTCAACACATGTCAAAAATATTACTTTTTTCGAAAATTTGTACAGATGAATTGTGCGTATTGAAAATACCTGCAAAATGAGACGTGGTAGATTAAAATCGCCGCATAAATAAAAAAGTTATTGCAGAAAAAACACAGAAATCGCCATTTTTAACAATTGCTTATAAATTTTGAAATACTGATCGAAATTGAACAAAACTTTATAAAGTTGCGAATTTTGATGGTCTTACAAAGTGTGCGAAAGTTGGGCCCGATCGCTTCAGTAGTTTTTGCAAAATTGCATTTGTTTACCCCGTTTTTATAAATAATGACCATTTTTAAATGGCTTTCTTGGACGCTGGTCATCGACTAAAACGCTCATTTTGGTCAAGTTGTCTTTGTTAGGGTTCAAAATATTGTAGAGTTGAATGTAAAATTCTTTGTTTATACAAAAATGCCGAAGAAAAATAGGCACCTTATCGTCTTATAAATAAATAGAATATTTCCTTTGCTTTTATCCGATTGATTTATTAATGGTATAACACGTGGAAGCTGGTCGAAAAACACATTAAAAAAAAGAACCCTTCCCGACCAATAAAACCGGAAATAATTTTTTTCACATTTTTAACGTAATTGTTGGAAAAAAAACAGTGACGCACAAGATGAGAGGCCTTTTTTATGTATTTCCCCAACAGGCTGGAATAATTATTTAAATTGAAATAGATCTTTTCGTTCAGTTTAACTAATGGCACTAATTAACAATACACACAATACACGAAGGTGAATATGCTCAACTGTACTGGGTGCTCAATGACTCTTTTTGTAGAAAATAAGTTAATTAATTTATAAAAAATTCCATTTACTATGCGCGTACAATTAAATTTTTATAAGGGATTATATTATTTGTAAACATTTCTATATCATGGGCCCTCGTTAATATATTTTTTGAAGGATTAATTTATTTAAATCATGGACGTACGAGAAAATGTTGAAAAGGGATCGAATTATTTGTAAAAATTTATATATCATGAGCGTACGATAGAATTTTTTAAGTAGGTTAATTTATACCATTTACCATTATTCTTTTTGTTATTTTTGAAAAATCAAATTTACCTGTACAATAAAAATGAAGTCGAAAATAGTTTCATATTAAAACGGAATATTTCTTTTAAATCCCCGCTCCCTTTTTCAATGCAGCTTTCGAGTAGGAAAATTATTGAAAACATTGCAAGAAAATGCGTAATGACAATATAAAATTTAAATTATTCAAATAATTATTATATCATTATATTTAAACTATGATTTTACCTAATAATAGATATAATAATGATATACATTATTCTGCTACCAGTAATGGTTATTATTTACACATCATGACGTGATGCGTCAAACTTGAATGCCCATTAAACATTGAATGTCATTAGCGGGTGCGAAAGTCAGTTTATTTTCAATCAAATGGTACTCAAATGTATTAATAATAATTGATTATGCATTTTAAAGAAACAAGGAATTCAACAGTACTAGAAAATCTTGTAAATACTAAAAACATTATCGAAAATATCAATAAATGTTTAAAAATTGGTATAATTAAACCACTACACAAACACGGTAACAAACAAAACCTCATTGTTGTCAGTGTTTTCGAAAATATTGGAAAAAATAGAGTGTATAAAAATTTCTTGCAAAGTTTCATGTACTCACTATTAACTCTCGTTGACCGTTAAGACAATTGACATATTATGTCAACGGCCGATTCCATTTTGAAAACGATCGCCCTTTCTTTCCGTTACCAACAGTCTTACAGTAAAGACATACCTTACGTCTCTCCAATTTTACCTTAAGTTTTACCTTTAATTGCTGTGGTAAGCACAGCTGCCAAGATACCCTGCCAAGATACCCTGCCAGGTTACCGCTGCCAAAATACCCTGCCAGGCTACAGCTGCCAAGATACCCTGCCAGGTTACAGCTGCAAAGATACTCTGCCAGGATACACCCCTAGGCATCTAATTTCCATTTCAAGACATCTCTACTTCAACTTCAAGACATCTTTCGTTTCTTCTGTTTCTATCAGACCTCTTCGTTTAAGCTAAGTACCTACATAAAGTGCAGGCCTCATTCTTTTCATCTCAATTCTTACTCTTCCTCTCAATGGCAGAATAAAGTTAATATTTTAAATTTCTTTTTTTAATTTCTTTATCTACCCGGCTGTAAGAACAGTGTTACAACGTTTGGTAAATTTATATTTATTCTGTTGACCAAAAAAGTAACTAACGGCTACGTACATAACCCTACTCGCTTATAATGGCAAGTATTCGCTTCTAAAATTAATGTCACTTATTGTTACGAATATGTTAATAATTATACCAACATATATCGCTTTCATTTGCATTGTCTAATGAACTTCTTTTTGTTTGCAGATGATGAAACACGCATGGGACAACTACGTAAGATACGCTTGGGGCAAAAATGAGCTTAAACCTATTAGTAAAAGGGGACACAGCGCCAGTATATTCGGTGCAATGCCATTGGGAGCTACAATTCTCGACGGCTTAGATACACTTTATATTATGGGTATGAAAGAAGAATTTAAACAAGCCAGAGATTGGGTCGCAAATGAACTGGATATTGAGCAAGTGGTAAGTTTGATTTTCACAAATATTTTTTTAGGAATGTTGGGAAACTTCGAAGTAACCAAATTAATTCACGAACGCAAGATAAATAGGTATTGTATATATCAATAATTTTAATACAAAGTTAGTTTATCAACTATACCTATCATAATCATATTCACACGAATGTATTATCTTTTTATTTTTTCTTAATTTCTTGGGAATCAAACCACAATAATGTTTTTTTATTTTTTTTATTTCAACGTTTCGGTAGCGTTCCAGCTACCGTTGTCAAGATTAACTAATAATGAATGAATGAAAAATTTTTGGTCCCTATCTGACACAACGAAAAAAATTTGACAACTAGACAATCAATAATATTTTGAAGTTTAAGACTACAAAACTTTGTTGTCAAATTTTATTAAGGTCCATTCATAGTAGATCACACCTCTGGTAAAATGAGAAATAAAATATTTTATTTCATGACATGCTAACGATATGTAGTCCACTAGAAATGGAATCCAGTGAAGTGCACGTTCCAGGAACGGTTTTTATTGGGATAGCGCTTTTTTCTTGCTTATTTTGGAAATTTTGTTAATATAAACGCGTTTGTTGTTACTTTTTTGTGTATGATTATTTTGTTTTCAAAATATGTATAACTCAGTTTGGTGATTTTGTGTATTGTTTTCCGCCTAAAATTTGAAATTACCGACCAAAATTTTATGTTTCACACCAAAAAATCTAGGTTTCGCGCCAAAAACTCTAGGTTTCTCACCCAAATTTGAGGTTTCTCGCCAAAAATGCCAAATTTCCAGCTGACATTCAAAGTTTCCCGCCGATAGTTTAGGTTTCCCGCCAAAATGTCACCCATATCTAGTCAATATAATAAATAAAGTATGGAAAACCAAGTATTGTACAGTTTCCCTGGTGGGTATTTAAGTCCCCTCTTCGCTAGTTCATCTGCTATTTCATTTCCTTCTATTCCAGTGTGTCCTGGAATCCACAGTAAGGTGACCATATTGTTCTCGCCTAGTTCATTTTCTAGTTTGCGTAGATTTTCCCATGGAACTGATTACACAAGAGCTCAGTGCTTTAATGGCTGTTTGACCATCCGACATTGTGATGCTAAGTCCATTGTCTATACCTATTCTAACTTTTGTAATGATAAAATAAAAAAAAACGCAACTTGACCTAATTGCTGTATAAAGTGTTTCAATTCAATGTCCCAATTAATGAACACAAACGTATACATGTTAACGATATATTTCGTTTTATGTGCACTTCATGTTTTCTCGATGTAACAATCCAACTAACTTTACATTTCACTCGATTGTTTTTACAGGTTTCAGACGTGTCTGTTTTCGAAGTAAACATCAGATTCGTGGGTGGGTTGTTGGCGTGCTTCGCCCTCACAGGCGATACCGTTTTCCGTGACAAGGCCCAGCAAATCGCCGACAAATTATTACCAGCTTTCGACACTCCCACAGGCATACCCAATGCTCTGGTCAATTTCAAATCTGGGGTAAGCTGTGGACATTTTTCTATTTATTATTATTTTTTCACAATGAAATTTGTATCTAATGTTTTTTTGTTTTTAGACAAGTAAAAACTACGGGTGGGCTAGTGGTGGATCAAGTATCCTGTCCGAATTTGGTACTCTTCATCTCGAAATGACCTACCTCAGCGACGTCACTGATAAGCAGATCTATAGAAACAAGGTAGATCATATCAGAAAAGTTTTGCAAGATCTGGACAAACCTAATGGACTCTATCCTAACTATTTAAATCCAAAAACTGGAAAATGGGGACAACGTAAGTATAGTTTTTTTTAATTATACTGTAAAAAAAATTTTTTTAAATAGATCTTCGCTTTAATATTTTATAGGAACATATTTTTACTGTTTTATACAGGGTGATTATTTGGGAAATGGTCATACAGTGAAGGTAGATGAGGTACACCTATTTTTTTTTGTCTATCGTTCTTTATAACCAAAATACAGGGTGATTTATGTTCTTTGTCCACAGTGGTGTCGATTTACATAATAAATAAAAATCTCTTTCGAGGCCAAAAAAAGTTTTGACTGGAAACAACCCTCATTCATTCGATTGGGTTGTGTTCAGCAGACCGGGCACTTGAACTGAATCTTTGTACCATTTCCCATATTGTCTATTTCCATTCCAGAAGTTTTGTATCTTCTGTGTAGGCCACTAGTTTGACTGGAGGGATTTTCAGTAGTTGTAATAGTTGTATTATTTGGCTCTGTAGCAGAATAGCGCTGGTCAAAAAAAGCGCTGGACAAAATAGCGCTGGACATAAATAGCGCTGGACAAAATAGCGCTGGACAAAAACAGCGCAGGATAAAACAGCGCTCCATAAAATGGCGCCGCCAAAAGATAATTATGCTTCTTTATTTTACTACTATCTCATACATAAAAATAGACTATAGTACCGAATTAGCATAATTAGGAATAACATATTTTTCGTAAATTACAGTCATAACAATAGTTTTCCTAATTCAATTCGTCAATTCAACATCGCTTCCCGACCAACTGACAGTGATCAAAGTGTTGGTAACTGTCTATAACAATATCAGAATATAAGGAACGGAAAACAAGTAAGAACAACAATCAATATTTTTCATCATACTTCAACACACATCGCTTCCCGACCAACTGACACAGATCAAAGGAGGTGATACATTATTCCACGAAGGATATAATTACCAAAATGACAAGCAACGTGAAATTGCATGCTTAGCGGTGAAACTTGATTTTTCAGTCACATCTACTGAAATAGTTGATTTTGTAAGGATATTTCAACCGGCGCTATTTTATGGAGCGCTGTTTTTATCCTGCGCTGTTTTTGTCCAGCGCTATTTTGTCCTGCGCTGTTTTTGTCCTGCGCTGTTTTTGACCAGCGCTATTTATATCCAGCGCTATTCTGCTACAGAGCCGTATTATTTCCTCTCCAAAGTGCTTCCGTCTGAGTCCATGTAAGTTCTCGCAGAAGCAGAGACATTTCCTTCACATAGTTTCACTAACTTTGCCCATTTTGTGCAGATATTTCCTCAGGCTGCAGTGTCCAGTCACTAGGTTGGTAACTGTCTTCAAATGTCTCTTACTCAGTTTCAATAGCCTGGTTTAAGTTCCGTGTCTACCTTGTTCAGTAAATTCTTTGTATGGAAGTGGCCTTGTGTCGACCTCCATTTGAGTTGGTGTTCCCTGTCTAGCCAGTTCACGATCTCCCCTCTTATGCAATCTTTTGGTAGGTACTTTTCCAGCTGTAAACTATAAAATCATCAACTGTTTTTTACTCTCTTAATTTCTGGATCACAACCTTATTGATAAAGGAGAGGGCATGTCCGTATTTTGGACGAATGAATATTATCAATGACTGAATTTGGTTCTTTTCGTTAAATTAAACAAAAAATTGAAAATGAGAAAAATTCTAAAAAGGGATTAGTACTTTCAAAAATTTATTTTGATTAATAAAAAATATTATTCTGCTTTACAATCAAATAATAATTTATATTCAATATTCCATTATTCTGAATATAAAATAGGCAAAGATAATTTTGAATTCTAATCAATCTTTTAATTCCATCCCCCAAAGTTCAGTCCTCAAGGGTGTAACCCTAAAGTTCATTACTGTTTCTCTCTACCCCTGCAATATTTCACCTTTGACCATTATTTTTTAAAAAATTTCATTATTAACCATAATTATTGTATACAAAGCTTGATTATTTTTTGTATTGTTTTAGATCACATGTCAATAGGAGCATTGGGTGATAGTTTTTATGAATATTTATTAAAAGCGTGGTTGCAATCTAACAAAGAAGACAATGAAGCTAGACAAATGTTTGACGATTCGATGGCTGCCATTTTCCAACATATGTTGAAAACTTCGACGAACGGACTTATGTATTTTGCTGAATTGAAATTCGATCGACCTGAACATAAAATGGACCATCTCGCATGTTTCTCTGGTAAATAATTTACTATTACTTTTATTACCTTATCCTCACTAAGGGTCGAACTTACTGGTACGTTTTAAATTCTCCTTTATGCGAACTGGCACTTTTATCGGAAATTTACTCCAATTTAAGAATCTTTCATCGTCTACATATAATTTTCCAAAATCGGAACTAAGTCTTTTCAGACATTTTGTATATGACCACGTAGGTTCCGAAAGTGTTTATAAAATTGTCCTTAAGTCTAGGGTTGAAAAGTTTTTTCGAAAATTTGTATGTCTCACTTTCGGGTACCCCTGTATACAAAATATCATGTGTACGTCTTTGCTAATTTTTTTCAATATTCTTTTATTATCTGAGATTGTGGATTTAAAATTTCACCTTAAAATTTCTGTTATTATGGACCCTATGATTTTTTTATTATGCGCTTGTATTGTTGCTCATATCGTATGCCCATTTTCGAATTTTCTAAATCGGTCTTTTCCGACACTTTTATATATATAAATCTACTAATTCGGTCCTATAGATACCGAAAATAATTATAAAAATTTCCAAAAGTCTATGGTTAAAAATTTTAATTTTTCGAAAATCTTCACTGTTCACTTTCAGGTACCCCTGTATACAAAATGTCATATGTACGAATTTGCTAATTTTTTTCAATATTCTTTAATTATCTGAGATTGAGGATTTAAAATTTCACCTTAAAATTTCTGTTATTATGGACCCTATGATTTTTTTATTATGCGCTTGTATTGTTGCTCATATCGTATGCCCATTTTCGAATTTTCTAAATCGGTCTTTTCCGACACTTTTATATATATAAATCTACTAATTCGGTCCTATAGATACCGAAAATAATTATAAAAATTTCCAAAAGTCTATGGTTAAAAATTTTAATTTTTCGAAAATCTTCACTGTTCACTTTCAGGTACCCCTGTATACAAAATGTCATATGTACGAATTTGCTAATTTTTTTCAATATTCTTTAATTATCTGAGATTGAGGATTTAAAATTTCACCTTAAAATTCCTATTACTATGGACCCTATGATTTTTTTATTATGCGCTTGTATTGTTGCTCATCTGTATGCCCATTTTCGAATTTTTTAAATCAGTCTTTTCCTTCACTTTTATTATATATAAATCTACTAATTCGGTCCTATAGATACCGAAAATAATTATAAAAATTTCCAAAAGTCCAAAAGGTTAAAAATTTTAATTTTTCGAAAATCTTCACTCTTCACTTTCAGGTACCCCTGTATTCAAAATATCATATGTACGAATTTCCTATTTTTTTTCAATACTCTTTTATTATCTGAGAGTATGGATTTCAAATTTCAGCTCAAAATTCCCATTTTCATGGACTTTACGATTTTTTTTCTTGGAGCGTGTAATAAGTCGTGAATAATTGAAATAAATCATTTTTTTTTAGGGAAAAACGAAACAGTTTTCCGCTATTTCTCGACCTCAAAACCCATATCCCAATTTTCTAGCTTATAAATAATTTTTGATAAAAAAGTTTACAAGTATAACATCTACGTTTCTTCCTACTTTTGATAAGCTGTAGTTACATCAGTTAAAAATTATTTTATTTCAGGTGGTTTACTCGGTCTCGCTTCCAAAACATTAAGCAACGAACAGTCAAGTAAATATTTAAAGGTCGCTGAAGAAATCACACGTACTTGTCACGAGTCCTACGACCGTACCCCAACCAAACTAGGTCCCGAATCATTTAGATTCACCGAAGGATCCGAAGCTCGTGCTTTAAAAACTTCTGAAAAATACTACATCCTTAGACCGGAAGTTATAGAAACTTATTTTTATATGTATAGGTTAACGAAAGATAATAAATATAGAGAGTGGGCTTGGGAAGCCGTGCAAGCATTGGAGAAACATTGTAGAACACCCGGTGGGTACACTGGACTTAAAAATGTTTATTCAGAAGAAACGCAACAAGATGATGTGCAACAGAGTTTCTTTTTAGCCGAGACTTTGAAGGTAAGTACGAAGCTAATTCCTTTAAAATTATAAGTTATACTTTTCAACTTTTGCAAGAAGAAGTTTTACAAGTGTATGAAAATATCTATAATTCATTTTTTGAATTTCGTCATGGCAGAGGTTCAATAACCTAACGAATCAATTATGAATTTAAAATTCTTTATCGTCAACCATAAGTAAAGCCGACAATTATCATTTTGATTTCTGGAAGTAAACAAACAGTTTATTTTATCGTACAATAAAGTACTTTGACTTTGACATTTAATCGAAAATCATCTGTCAGTGTCACACTTCTCCCTATTACGGCTGGATGATAGTTTTTTGCAATTTATTCATAACAAATTATGGAATATATTCAATGCACGCCAACTGAAATTCAGGAGAAGTCATTAGAGACGTCTTTAGAGCTTCTGCCAGAAAAATCCAAGGAAAAATACAATCGCCAGTACGACATTTTTATGGAGTGGTGCAATATACACAATAAAATGCAATGAAATATACCTCAGTTTTTCATATTCTGTTGGCGATAAAATTTTGTATGCACCACGTCAGTAAAGTGACTTTATCGAACTCGCCTGTTATTCGCCTCGCTCGCTTGTCTCTTAATTTAAGACTCGTCCGATAAAGAATCACTTTACTGCCTTGGTACATAAATAACTAGTAATTTGTTAGTGCCTAGCGAACTTTGACTTTAGTTTTCTCGACTTTTAATCATCATATTAATTTTTTTTTCAAAATGTGGTTGTTTTTGAATACCTATTCTTTTATAATTGGAAACAAAAGTTGAAATTAAGTTTTCAAAAATAAATTTTGAACAAAATATATAAAAAAAATGTTTCTAGTTTAAACGTTAAAAAAATATGTAAATAAATATTTCGAAAAGTTTGCTTGTATGGATTATTAATCTACAACTCTTGCTCTATCGATTGCAACAAACCGCATCTCGAAATTGTTGATGTTCATAAAATGAACAGCGATTGAAAAAAATGTATATAAAGTCAGTTTGCGGGGCCGCCATTTTGAATTTTCAAAATTTAAAAATACCAACTTTTTCGGAATCTCTGCCTCTATATTTGCCATTTCAAATTGCTCAACAATAATTGAAAAATTAAGGGTTGAACAACATTTTTTCTTAAATCTTCTTTTGCCATGTTATAGTGCATAAGATTTCCCACAAGTTTTTTGTGGTAGAAAAACTGAACATCTCCAATTTCGAGTACTCTACGTTGTTCTTGCAAGTACCAGCGGTGTTTATTCGAGAATTTAGTGGAATTATTTTTCTCGTACTGACGGTTTTTATTTTTTTGTTTCAGTATCTTTACTTAATTTATTCCGACGAAAGTCTACTATCACTGGACGAATGGGTATTCAACACGGAAGCCCATCCATTGCCCATAAAGGGTGTCAATCCTTTCTATAGGGAGTCCTCACATTAACACCGATATTTCTCTTCAATTAAACGACTGATATATAGAAACAATTAACTAATTAATTTATTTGAACAGATGAAAAAAATTAATATAATATATAGTTATAAGATGTGTATATACAATGTGTCTGAAATTTTAGGCTAGTGATTATTTTCAAATTTTCACTTTCTCGATTTAGAAAGTGAAAATTTAAATGCCGTTAATATTTTTTTTCTTAACCAACCAAATGTTTTCATGTGATTTATTTTAAATAATTTCAATTTTATTTTTAACAGTTTATTCGAGCTTATACGATATAGTGGTGAGTTGATTAAAAAAATTAGTCTTAAGATGGATTTCCTCAGATCAGTTTTGTGATTGGTGGAAAAATTAAAAATTGACAAGCCGCCAAATATTTATCCAAAAGTTTTAAGTCAAGGGAAAAAGTTCAACTTTCCTCCGTCATCGGATCTGATTTAACCTAACTTTTTCATTATCTGCTTTTTTTGGGATACACTTTCAGAATGAATAATAATAATTATAATGAAAGATGATTAAACGCAACGAACAGTTTGATGTTAATTGATGATTTTAATCCACCAAATAACTGTCGACAATGACGTATAAGCTGTCACTTGTCGTTCAAGTTAGCAAACTTAAAAGTGGTGTCACTATTTTTGTTACTAAAACGTACGATTGTTTCCAAGCCTTTAGTCTTAACTTATAAAACTGTCCCTATGCTTAACAGCTGTTTGTGATCAAACTGATCGTTGAATTCATCGTCTGTTTCAGTCTTTAGCACAGTACAAAGCAAGATAAACACAGCCTGGAATAATCACAACTGATGACACATTCCTTAGTCAGTCGCGTGAAAGAAAATCACGAAGCTGGTCGCGTGGGGTCATTATGACCCCGGTGATTTTTTTAGGTATTAACAAGTCTAATTATTTATTTTTTTCAATTAAAACAGTACGCCTGCGTGAAAACAAATAAAACACATCCATAGAATACAAAATTATCATATTTATAATAAGTTTATCACTGTCAACACAGTCAGTACATAAAATTGACATGATGTGAGTTTTGCAAATAAAATTAGAACAGTTATTGCATTTAACTGAATGTTTGTTGTCATTTTTTCTTGGACACCTTGCGCACCTTCCCCGTGAAGGTCCAGGTACATTTGGTTGTTGCAAAACATTGTCAGTCATATCTTACCTCGCCAAATACCATTATTCCGCCCGAAATAAAACTGTTACGCAATTAGTCGCGTGGGGTCAAAAATGCACAAAATATGTAATATTGTTTCCTGTATAATAGCTAACATGACACTGGACTCTGGTATGTCCGTAAGACGTGGAGCTAGGGAAGTAGAGTGATGGGGAGCGCCAAAAAATGCTTAGTTTTGAAATTATGGATTTTTGAACGAAGCGCGGGGTTACATTGATCCCACGCGACTAACTAAAGGTTAACGTGGCCTGAGTCTTCGAAATTAAAAGTTGAAATTTTCAAAACTAGTGACTAATACTAAGTTTAACTTTTTAAATCTTATTGCACAATTACTTTGTATTTTCATTATAATATTAATTATAATAAACGTTAAGCATAAATAATACGACTATGGATCGTTTGGTTCACTGCGTATGCTTCATTTGCATTTTATTATCTGTGGTTATTTGACCGATTACCAGGTGGCCTGGTCACAATTTCTTTCTTCTTAGTCTAGATACGTTGTAAAACAAATAAGTGATAAAACCGACTAATGTTTTCCGTTTATCATAAGCTCTCTGTGCTTTCAACTCCTTTGAAACGAACTTTCGGACTAAAACTAGGAC
Organism: Lochmaea capreae; assembly: GCA_949126875.1. Lineage (NCBI taxonomy): Eukaryota > Metazoa > Arthropoda > Insecta > Coleoptera > Chrysomelidae > Lochmaea > Lochmaea capreae. The sequence continues at coordinate 16,812,546 of OX421399.1, forward strand.
TAGGTTAAGGATTAAATTTTTCTATTAAACTCGCCAATAAATATTTGCCCGCCAACTGTTAAAAATAAAAAAAAAGTATATCAGTATACACTGTTGCCAAATGATATTCGATTTCATTATAGCTAGGCACTTACACTGCCAGTATGTCAAATTTGGGACACAATGTACTAGGTAATTAATGGGAAGCGAATGGTGTATTGTAAAAACGGTAAAAAATATTTGTATATTAAAAAGGATTTGGTGTGCGACTGTGTTGCGTGTGAGTATTTCTGTGATCATCTTGAAACTTGATTAAAACAAGTTGGACACTTTGTAAATACAATTAGATATGTACAAACATTTTTAGAACAACTCCGTCTGATAGCACAAATAATTAATAAAAAAGAAATTAAAATAAAATAACTTACGTAATGTTGGAGCATATTTTTGAATAATTTTTTATCTTTTGTAAACGGAAATAAAAACAAGACATTATCTGCAATGAACAAGACATTTTAGAAAACTAATCTAACCTCACTTCAAACCCTTGACAATGCGCAATAATCTCTGATATTTCTGTTGAGTATCGCACTCGTTAGAGTGAATTTTCGATACCATCCTTCGTCTATTTTTTGATTTGTCTATTGCCATCCGCTACTTGAAAAATATACAGTTTGTTAGCACTTCCGTAGTTTGCATTGCCTGACTATACTCTGTAATCTTTACTAGTCGATATAACAACTCTAAAGCTGCGTCCTCACCGAGTCGACACTGTCGATCGACAAGGTCAATCAACAATTCGACAAAACTGCGTCCGTCCACACCAGAGTTGACAGAAGTGTCGATCAGTCTAATCAACATGTCTAACGAAGATTCATTAGCAATTTCCGTAAGGGCATCGTGCCTCATGTTTCTGTTTTTATAGTTATTAGTTTTGGAAGACCGTAGACTTGATTTTAATTTGTATGCCTTAATAAAAGCTATGACTTTGTCTTGTTCTGATCGAATTTCCAACGACAATACACGACTACGATGTCAATGTCAACGTCAACGTCAACGTCAAGACGTCACTGAGGACTCAATTTGTCGAATGTCGAAAACACGTCCACACACTAAAGTCGATAGACTGCTCCTTCATGTCGATCGGCACCGTCGATTGCAACGTACACACCAAGGCGACACTGTCGATCGACTTGTGGACCGTGGTGAGGGAGATGTTTTTGGGAGCGGTTGACATTTATAATCACATAACCTATAAAAGTATAAAAAAGGATAGTTATTCAAAAATAAATGAAAAAATGAAGGTAGAAAAAAAGGAAAACAATAATTTGGTTGAAATCATGAAAGTAATGATGTGACCGCTGTGGTAGCGCTTGAAGAAGCCAACATTCTATTGAATGGTAAATGTTTTCAAGTAAATAATTCATAATAATATTTATATTAATAAACAAATGAAATAAAAATAACCACAACGAAAAACCAAAGTCAAGCACGTCAAAGTAATCAATGATCAAGACCAACGCATTTTTGCGAAGAAACCAATAAAAAGAAATAAAAACACATTAAAAAAGGATAATGATAGTACCGTTCCCATTGAATCGGTAGTCAACCGGTACCTCGCAGCAAAACGCCTACTGTGAATGGCAAATTTCGTGCCGACTTGGCCAGCGAATTGATTACGAATGTAGCCTAACAACTGATGAATTTAGCCGCTGTCCATTGTGCACTAGGTGTGCGTGGTCATATTTAAAAACTGCGCCTCTTTCTACCTTGACAAGCTGTATGTTTGCTCTGAAGTTTCCCACTTTTAACTAAATTTCTAGGTTAGGTTTTTCTTTAAAAGTTCATCATTTGCACATATTAACTCAAACCACTCTTAAACTTTACAAAACCAATGCCTGTTTTATAAAATAGATACTGTTAATTATACCACAATAATTTTTAAAAAATAACTAACAACAATGGACATATTTACAAATCATATTTTTTATGACCCGTAAAATTATAGTTATTTGTAATTATTTTCACATGTTCCTTGAGATATCGTCTTGTTTTCGGTAGGGATGGAAATTTTGTTTTGTTTTTAAAGTTAGGAGTTTACTTTTTATAATTTTCAATGTTTCTTTTTTGCTTTAACATAAAACGTAATCCCCAAACTGTCAATGAAAATAGTTTATCTATTTTTCCCCGAGTTTATTTTTAGAAAAAAACTGCAAATGTATAGATATATTTTTATAAAAAGTGAAATAATAAAAAGAAGCATTTTTTGTGCTATTAGACTAGTTTTGTTGCTTTGGTATTAATTTGTAACTGGATATTGTCTATGACACATTTTCATTATTGTATTTACGCTACATATTATTGTCTCATTTAAAATTTATTTTCTATGATGGCATTAGATATACCGGTAGTGTACAGTATCTAAAGGCGGGGCTTCATCAAAACTGGTTTAGGCCGGCAGCACAAGCGGCCTAGTAAATACATTTGATTACACCAGTTCAATGTTGTATGTATGTATTTTGGGGACCATTCACTTGACCTAAAAGATCTTCCATTCCACAAAATCTACAATCTTCTTCCTCCACTATTTTGAGCTTTTTAAGGTGCCCATTCAGGCGGCAATGTCCCGTTAGGATTTCTGTTAAAACTCTTAGTGCAGTTTTACTTTGACTTATGCATTCAATTGATCTCAACAGGTTGTAAGCCCTACTAGATCTTTCCAATGGTCAGATATTCTCTTTTCTTCAGCTTTACCTATTTCTTCCAATATTACATTGGAGCTGATTAAGCAAAAGGGTTCCAACCCCCAAAATGGTATTTCAGTCCACCTCTTCGCTAGTTCATCTGCTATTTCATTTCCTTCTATTCCAGTGTGTCCTGGAATCCTCAGTAAGGTGACTATATCGTTCTTGCCTAGTTCATTACGTTTGCCTAGGCATTCGCTCACCATTTTGGAACTGATTACACAGGAACTCAGCGCTTAAATGGCTGCTTGACTATCAGACATTATGATAATCCTTTGCCCGTACAATGTTCAAAGTTAACTGGCTGGTATTATTTTGAACATCCAGTTTCGAAATATTCAAATCTTTTTGTACTGGTTTTATTCAGGGTAGCTGACACGTTATCAATATTTTGTTACCCACATCACGAATCAGTTTACCCTTTCTACTCTATACATTTCAAATTACAACTTGAATAGTTTCAATTTTTTTACATTTTAAAATTGAATACAACAAATTGATGGGTACCGGTTGAGTTGCGGCTTCGTATGAGTGACAATCGGTGCTTAAGACGAGGGTTCACTTATACCAAGTATTGTATTGTTGAAGTTGGTGGCAAAATTAGGCGTAGTTTTTGTCGTCGGTTCATATCAGTCGAAAATTGATGAAAATTCAGAAATGAATGGATTCAACGACCAATAGTCGGTTTCCGCTCCACGTTCGATTCCTTCCTCCACCACCGACAGTCCTAGGAAACCGCAACTTTACATACAAAAAAGTTTATACTTGAAATGCCAAATTTTTCAACTTAATACCAAAGCAACATATGTTAGATGTGACCTAAGCTAGACTAATAGTGTAATTCTTATGAATTGTACAATCATGTAAGGTATTTTTTTTAACGGTAAGTAGTAGTTGTTCAAACGGTTCCTACATATGACATGGTTTAATGTTACGTAAAAAAAACAATCATCTTTCGGTTCATTCTTCGAGCAGAAATTTGAATACAATTTTATATCCGGTTCGAAGTACCAGGTTTTATTTTTCAATTGCTACTTAAACGCTTACTACTGATTTTAAACTTTACCATGTGTTCAAGTAATTGGAAATCTAGTGGAAAATTTTTGTATTTTTTTTTCTTTTTACTGAATCCTATAAAAGTTTAGTAAAATGAAATATATTTAGCGGCAATCGTTGCATTTATTGGATGTATCTGACATAGATTACTTCAAATGTTGATTAGCGAGTTTTTGCAAATAATACCCTTGTTTTCACTTTATTTAGTTTGTTGTGGTTTTAACGATTGATTTTTACGTAGCAACCATTTTTTTTTAAATTTAATTTTCAATACACATAGATATGTTTGTAAATATTATTATTGTTGTTTTGGTTGTTAAGACTTTTTACTACATTTTTTAAATAATATCTTGAAAAAAGTAACGACTACCATAAAATACAATAAAAATAATATTTGTAAGTCAATTGGAATTCACGTCGATTTACTTCAATTATTAAGGCCGTTTGACATGGAACAATACAATTTGCAAGAAATTGCAGCAATATTACAAATGATGAATCGTTCATGGTGTTTGACATTTGACATTGCAACACTGCTGCCAACTCAACCAAGAACAGAAAGAAAAGAAGTAGACATTAACTTCAAAAATTAATTTATTTAAACAATATATAAAGTTATTTTGTCCACGACCATTTGATAATGTTTACATTTTACGTGTACTTACTTCTTCAAGTATAATGACGTACATTTTTCACCAGTTAATAATAGGTGTGGATAATGAACAGGTCACAAGACAAGAATTCTTCATTTCACTCACGCGTTCAGACCTCTAAACCATTACGCTACCAAGACATATACAATAATAACAACGAACAAGGTGACGTTTTAAATAATTTAATAATTGATTGCAATAATTTTAATTATTATACTGAATTTAAATTGAAATTACTAGAAAATATATGTAAAGCGTATCAGACACTGAAATGAATGTTACCCCGCCAAAAATAACAGAAGCAGAATAAAAAGTATCTTTAAATTAATCAGTGGACAAAATATAGTATTCTGCTCGCATATAATGGCTAATATTAACGCATCTTCATTATATGTTTGTTGAATAATATACTATTATTATTATTATTTAAAATGGAAGATAACCAAATTGAGAAAAGTTCAGGCAAAAATATGAGTCGCTGTCGATTATCAAATCCCAAATGACAAAACGTCAGTCACCACAATCAGCTGATAGGTATCATTTGATTGGAATTAGTTGGTTGGTAACACAAAAGAACTAGATTTCTTCCTAGAATTGCAGAAATCTTGCGTCTTGCAGGTTGTATTACACCATGTCAAGCAGGGTTTACTTTCGAATTGTAGAAGATTTTCATTTGGGAATTTCCAAGGCTTTACTCAATTAATTTTTATGTTAATATGTTGGTCGTTATGGGTTTTATGAATATAATTAATATATTATTCCAAGGAGAATTAAAATCTCCTGTTAATTTTTAAAATAATTATCTTCACATAAACAAAATTTTGGAGCAACTAGGTAGGAAACATTAAAAAAAACTATAGAATCACTCAATTTTTTGAGTAGGTACTAGGAATTATAAAGTGCACTAATTTTCTTAATTGCAATAAATTTAAATTAATAAATATTTAAAGTATTGTTTATTCTTGTCAATTTATTAATATTTTGTTGATTCTGTTTTAGAGAAATTCAGATGTATGAATTTTTTATTAAATTTTATTTAACTTCGATATGCGTTTTTTTTGCAACCCCACCATTTCCTTTCAGTTCCTAAAAAAATATAATCACTCAATTTAAAATACGATTCAATCACAAACAATTGAACCGTTCACCAGCAGATACATACAAAGGTGAATCACAACCAACAGGATAGAGATTAATGGCGAACCGGTTGAGATTTGTATCACTTTTCAGTTTTTTCCGAGCCTATTTGACAAAGTTTCCAATAACACTGCAGTCGAATGGATTGTTGAACTTTAGGGCATTTTTTCTCATAGCACCCAGTCCAGCAGCAGCAGCACGAATTTTACAAATAAATTATGCACAAAAAAAGATGTTAGTAATGTACTTTCATTGTTTTAAACAAAAATTTATAACATGTATATGGATAAATGTAGGCGACAGATAATAGTTTTGATTTTTAATTGTATAATATTAACAAAAACAATTCAAAATGTTTAAAAATTAGATATTTTAGACGTTCTCCACTACACAAATGAACTGCTATACATATTCATGTATTTTACTTCTTGCTAATGATCAAAGGTCCAACATTGTCTCCTTCTCGTTTGTTGTGACCATTATGGCTACCATCACAGTAAGGCCACTGAAAAAACAATACCAAGACATTATCTCCCTAGAAGTATATTATTAAGAAAGTCTTGTAAGTTAGTTAACGAGTGATAAACCAGCCTATGAATGAATTTGTTCCTTTTGCAAGTTTTACATGGATAAATCTTAATTTATATTCAAGTTCTATACTGTACAGTAGTATTGAAAAATAATAATTTTCTAGGTTTTTTATTTCAAAAATGTCATACAAAAACTATTTTTATCTAACATATCAAAGTTGACAGATCAAAACTAGATCATTGAAAAATTATAATTACTTATTTATAAAATAAATAAAAAACGGTTGTCTTGTATATTATTCCAACACACCCCCTCAAGACATGCGTTCGAATAATAATCTAAATAGTTCTAAGCCCTAGTTCTTGAACACACTTCTCATGTAATTCTCTAGGTAGCGGTTTGGTTAAAATATCTGCAACCATTTCATTAGTTGATACATGACTCAACTTGACAATCCCATCTTCAACGGCTTCTCTCACGAAATGATGACGAATATCAATGTGCTTGCTAGTCCTTGCATGATAAACTGGATTTTGACTCAACTGCTCAGCTCCACGATTGTCAATAAACAATTCTAATTTTGAAAATGTTTCTTGTTCAATTTCCGTCAATAATTCTTTTAAATATATCGCCTCTTTTACTGCTTCTGATAAACTGACAAATTCAGAAAGTGCAATGGTTCGTTGTTTTTGTGATTTCCAGCTCAAAGCACCTCCTGCCAAAATAAATACATAGCCTGAATACGATCGTCGATCTACAACACAACCTCCCCAGTCAGCGTCGCAATAGCCATACATAGATTTAGTTTGTTTTGTATAAATTATTCCAAGCTCTTTTGTTCCGGCCAAATAACTTGGTACACGTTTAGCTGCTATCCAATCTTTTTGACTAGGTTTATCAACAAATTGAGCTAATCTTGATACTGTATTTGCTACATCAGGTCTTGTTCCAACTACCAAATACATTAATCCTCCAATAAGCTCTCTGTAAGGCCAATCATTAAATTTGTTCACTTCTTCTTTTATAGAATATGTTTTACTTCGTAATTCTGCTGGTGTCTTTGTTGGATTACATTCACTCATCTTAAATTTTTCAAGTAAACTAATAGTATATCTGGTCTGGTTCATGAAAATATATTCATCAGTTTGAATTATTTCTAGTCCCAAACACTGTTTTACAGGTCCTAAGTCCTTGATCTCAAAATAATCTTGTAGTTTGTGTTTAATTTCTTCTGTCCAGCTAACGTCTTTACAAGCAATCAAGATATCATCAACATAGATCAGCAATAATAAGATGTTATTATTACGTACAGCATAATACAAACAAGTTTCTGATTTTGTTGGTTTCAGTCCCATAATTTTCAATTTTTCTGATAATGCTTCATGCCATTCTCTTCCGGCTTGCTTAAGACCATAAAGAGCCGTCTTCAATTGACAAACATCCCATCCTTCTTCAATTCTCTTCTGCATAATTTTAGCCTTAACTTTCAATTCTTCTAGAACAAGACTATCATCGATAATTATTGACTTTAATGTTTCATAAAACATTTCTGGAATTTCCATAAAAACGGTCTCATTCAACGTTCCATTTAAATATGCAGTTACTACATGAAACTGTCTAATTTCCAGATTTAATTCCATTGATAAAGCAAGTAAAAGTCTTATGGATTCCATTCTTGCAACCAGAGCAAAAGTTTGATTATAATCAACACCATATTCTTGACTATAACCTTTTGCAACAACTCGAGCTTTTCTTTTTTCAATTGATCCATCTGACTTATATTTATTAGTCAATATTAAACGACTTCCAACAACATTTAGACCTTGAGGTCGTTTCACAATAAACTCATAACTTCAGACTTAATAGCTCTTTTCCAATCATCTCTTTCAGGAGACTTCAAAGCATCATCCAATTCAATTTCAGCTACTCCAGCAAATATATTAGTATTTTCTTCATCACAGTTAACTTCACTGTTACTTGCTATTGAAAATAATTTTCTAGGGCGACCTCTCAATCCTGTTTTAATTAATCTTGGCCTTCCTCGTCCTCTTCTTTTATCATCTTCTCTTGATATGCTTTGCGGAGTTTGATTGATACATGGTGCAGTATCCAATGATCTTTCGTCTCCTTCAGCTTCATCACCTTCTTGATTCTCTTCAGATGGCTGAACTGGATTTTCTGTGTCATTTTTTTTCAGACCCAGCTACCAATTCAACCGATGATTGATTTTTGTTTGCAAAATCATCATCATCATCAGCATTCAGCAACTCAATTCTATGATTTTTTAAAATCGTGGTAATATTATCTTCAATAAATTTGACATCACGAGCAATAATATATTTTCTGTTTTCTGGTAACCAAATCTGATTATAATTTCACTACTGGCTTGACTAGCTAAATTGATTCTTCCTCTACTAATACCATTGAAGGATTTAAATAACTGTTTATCGCCACATAGATGTGTAGTACATCCACTATCAAGAATCCATGGTCAATAACTTAATGTACTACCAGCATATCCAGTATGATACACTGCAAAAGTATCATCGCCTGCTTGTGCACATTGTCGATCTTCTCCACTTCTTTTAACATCTGGCTTTGATGGTCTTGATAGACAATCTGGTGACTTGTGTCCTTTCTTTCCGCATTTATAACAATATCCTTTAAAAAAATTTGTGTTGTTATTGTTATTGCGTTGATTTCCACCTCCCACAGTTCCGGCTATCTCAACCACTGACTGTGATCCAATTTCACTCTTCTCAAGTATCTTCACTTTAAGTGCCTCAACATTTAACAGTTCATCACGTGATTCCATGGCACATTTGAAACCTTCATAACTATCAGGAAGACTATATAATAACATCACAGACAGTAAATCTTGATTAACCTCAATATCCATAGCACCAAGTCGATCAACTATATCAGAGAATTTATTAACATGATCTCTGACATCACCACCTTCACACATCTTATGAAGCATTAGTTGTTTAAGCAGTAAAGCTTTTCTCGCAGGTCCTTTAGAGGCATAAACTGACGCAAGTTTCATCCAAACTTCATGGGAAGTATTGCATCCACGAACATGTTGTAATTCCGTAGAATAGATCGCTAGTATCAACTCTGATTTAGCTTTACGATCAGCTTTGATCCATTGATTTCGTGCTTCAACACTCTCAGCATTACCATCAACAATAACAGGAATCAACTTATCACCATTAACATACTCCCACATATCATTCTTTATTAATAACGCTTCTACGTGAATCTTCCATGCTTCATAGTTGTCTTTATTTAAAAGCTCAAACCTTGTAGCATTCAATGTTGACGACATATTGAATTTCTTAGAATAAAATTGATACCAAGCTACTTTTTATTGTTTAGAAATCTGGGCCCATAACCTATTGAAAAATAATAATTTTCTAGGTTTTTTATTTCAAAAATGTCATACAAAAACTATTTTTTCCGCAAACGTCAAAAAAAGTAGACATTATTAACGTCAATTCATGATGTTGAAGTATGATTTCACAGACGCTACTTTTTTGTACGGCCGTGAGCGGACAAAAAAGTACTTTTTTGTACGCTGACGGCCGTAGCAATGTCAACAACGTCGGGCGGTGTACAGTTGGGTTCTGAATCCGACATAATATAATGTAAAAGAAAATTTCAGTACACTTTACTACAAAAAACGAAATTTTGATGCTCAAGTACTCACCAAAAATGCACAGTCCAATTGTTACTTTAAATCACTTACAAGATTTCTGACATTATAAAATATTATTGAACTGTCAAATTTGTTTTTGACTTGGCAATCACAAGACCAGTAACCACGGAAATGTAGTGCGCAGTTTTCTAATTATTATTCTCTGAATTTATCAACTTCGTTGCAATCGTTTTGAATTTTTATTTAAATATTAATTAGTTCTATAGTCTGGATGCCGTTTGCGGAAAAAATAGCATGTTTCATTCGGAGCAAAAGCACTTTTTGTGGCTCGTCTGAAATTGTCGGCCTCACTAACGTTCGGCCATCAAACATTCAGACTCGCCACAAAAAGTTATACTTTTACTCCTAATAAAACAATATACTATTTATCTAACATATCAAAGTTGACAGATCAAAACTAGATCATTGAAAAATTATAATTATTTATAAAATAAATAAAAAACGGTTGTCTTGTATATTATTCCAACAAGTAGGGATAATTAAAAAATATTTAACATTTAAATGGTTACTAAAATAATTTTTGAGTATTTTCATATTTACTAATAGTTTTTTTAGTAACTGTAAAAGTTTTGTAATATTTTAATTTCCAAATACATTTAAATAATAACCCATATAAATCAGAGTAGCAAGATAAGATTCGTATAAATGTATTCAATTATTTTTGAATAAAAGTAAACATTTTTACATTTTTATCTTATCTTCTGTGAATAGTATAAAACTAAGTCCATGAAAACAGTTAATTTCAACATTCTAATGAATTAGTAAAATTTTTAGACAATATAACCCTTGGACAATTCTATTTGTTTTAGTAATCGTACATCTTCTACCTGCAGGTGCAATATATTCAGTAGTAACCTACTTTCATGCTTATTCTCAAAAAAATATCTTATATTGACTAAACCAAACAGTGCATTCATGTGACTAAATAACTTTTGAAACATACCTACTTATATTTATGCCACTTGAATATGTGGATACTTACATTTTTACTTCTCCAACATCTACAGAACACTGCTTTTTCAGCAATATCTTCTACATCAACAGAATCTACAACTTTATCACTCTTTTTGAGAATTCCAGGATTTACTGTACACTTTTTCTTGTCGCATGTTCCACGGCTTTCAGGACAGAATGCCAAGTATGACATATAAGTAAGTCCAGCCACTGCTGCTGTAGGAGGGACTAGTGCCAACAAGTCTTTAACTTTAAGAATAATAGAAAATCAGTATCAAATTTCATTTAAAAATATCAATCAATTTAAAATAAGTAGTTTTTTCTGCTAGGAAAATAATCTGAAATATCTACTAGTTAATGTTAAAAATGTGAATGTGAGGAACAATTGCTGATAAACATTCTTTACTTATTTTATAAAGAGAAAGGAAAGATTAGTATTCAATGAAAATTGTAAATTCAAGTAGATAATTTTACAGTACATAGGAATCAGATGTAACAATTTTGATCTGGATAATATGTCAGCAGAAAGTCGATATCTTTTATTTTACCACTTATTTTATTAAGACGTAAAAAGAATGGATAGCAGCTCGGACAGCACACATCCTTGAACAATGGATTAAAAAAATTATACTTACATCCTAACCTAAACCATCCTCCAAAAGAATCTGGAATTGGTAAATTAGTTAAATAAACTGGAAGAGCCTCTTTCACAATATAAGCAAAAGGTTGCATTTTTTATATCGAGTTGGCAGACAACAAAAAATTATCAAATTACAATTGGGTCCTAATGAGAATTGAGAATGACACACTTATTACTTCCTTTTTCTAATGTCAAATTGGTTGTCAAAATTTTCATATCAGAGGTTATATGTTTAGATTATGTGAGGTTTGTAAGTTTACGTGCGTATAAATTGGTTTACTTAACCAACCAATCATAAAACAGCGGATCCCTGAATAATTTATTTTATCACTACAATCATTATCATTCGACCAATTCAACTAACAGCCTATTTTAATCTTGATCCCCTTTTTTGTTTTCAGTTGTGAATTTTTAAACTACACCAAATATTTACGAAGATTTGAAGCCGTCTCATTTGACAAACGCAACTTGTTAAGCTGATATAAGGTGGAAGAGAGTAGAGTATGTTGCCGAACTAGAAGGAGCAGAATTTTAAATCCTACATGGTGCCCTAAGGCTTCCGCGACAGACAGTTTGATAGACTATAATAAAAGTGGTCTCTATTATTTGTCTTTTTTGAGTAAATCGTGTAGGTATGATCTGCTTTCATTTTCCATTCTTGTAACAATTAATTAATGTTGTAGGTAGGTGAAATCAAATATAGTACTGGCCTTGTACAATATCATGTTTCACTTTAAATAGTTCAAACTTGTTCTTTCACTAATGAGCAACCATGTAAAGACTAAGAAGTAATGCTGAGTAAGATATGCCCCATATGCCATTATTTAATTTTACAACTAGACAATGTGATTGTTCTATCATGTTTTATTTTCCAACAGCTTGAAAATAAAAGGAAAGAAAAATGCTGAGACAATACAGAGCGAATATACTTTTGTAATGATATTGTTTCCTAGGTTACATTTTGTACAATAAACAATTAGAGAATCTGACAAAGCTAAGCTACAGAAACTTACACAGTGCCGGGAAACCGTCACATTGGACTTGTGGATATCATATGGATATCATGTGGCGACAAAGAGCAAAACTATGGAAGGATGATCGGACTTCTCTGAAGACTGCAACCAAGAATACAGAACCAAATGGAAAGTGATGTGGCTTTGGAAAAAATGGGGAACAAACCACAAGGATATATAGCAGGAAAGAATTGTACAAACTGGTCCATGGGACAAAGAAGCTGGACTGGGTCCTATCGAAGACTTTGTCAGCGTGGCTAGGGAATAGAAAAAAACAAATAAAATTTTTTAATTTTCATTTTATATATGAAAAATATTAATTATTAAAATCCCAGAATTTAATAAGTTTTTTATATTAATAAATACTTCAAATTTACGGTAGTGAAGTCACTTTGTAAACGAATCTAAAACAAGTTTTCCCAGAAGCATTTAATCAAAATTTCAATACCGCCAAGTCAATCCAGCCAATGCTTGAAAATGATTTAAGTCGTTTAGAAACTCAGTTGATCGAGCGAGGTTGTAGCGCGACTTATTATTTAAAGTGTCTACTTCACAGTTGATCATGTTTGAATTTTGATATCACGCAATTTTTGTTTTTATCAGATTCACCTGTTATCTTTTATTGTATTTAGTTTGAGGGCGACTAGCGCGCAGTGTAACTGAAGTGGTTTTAATAAGAAAAGTGTTTCATTTTGATTATTTACATTTTTGATTTCGAGATTGGTATGGAGTTCAGAAATGCTACTTGGATTTTATTAATATTCCTTTTCTCAAATAAAGGTATGCTAAATTTATAAACACCTTTTATCATCAACATTTTACGCATCTATTAGATACCTACTCTGTAATCTAAATATATAAAAAAATAATAATTCAAGATAATAAGAAAATTAATGAGATTAAACTGAAAATGCTTTTTCTCCGAACGTTTCAAAGGAACCTACTAATAAACTATCTATTTTTTGTCAGATTTGGAATCAAAATAATTCTAGTGCTCATACAAATATTTTTCTATAGAATTAGACGATTATAAAAATATCAAAGAGCAGCATTAAATGAAGCAATTTATATGCAGGGACGTTTTAATAGAAAATAATATCTTTTTACGAATACAATTTGTAAAAATAAGTTTTTACTTCCAATAAAGAAGTTTGAAAGAGTGCAAGGAAGTCATGATAAATATTTTTTGTTATTGCAAAATGACTTTTTTGGATACATAAACAAAGCCAGGCAAATATTTGAAATAAGGTCAAATTTACGTATAGAAAAGTATGCATCTAGTTCATTATTGTTTCCTAGCGATAAATACAATATTAATTTATTCTAACATGTACAATAAAGATAATTGTTTAATTATAACCGGTGAAGGTAATATATTTACGGAGAAATACCTATGAGACATCCAATGTACGTAAATGTGCAACCAATAAAATTATAAAAGTCCATCTAATAGGAAATTAACTTAATATGACTAACGAGCTAGAAGGATAACTGAATACACTCATTTATATTTGGTCAACGTTTAGCAGAAATATCAAAATAAGTTCCTTGTTCTGCAACACACAGTATCAGGTTAAAATTAGGTACTCATATCTTCTGTAAGTTCCTTGTGGCATTACTTATTCTTTTTTCTCTTATTTTTTTGGGAATCGAACCACAATAATGTTTTTTTTATTTCGACGTTTCGGTAGCGTTCCAGCTACCGTTGTCAAGATTAACTAGTAGATTAACGGTAGCTGGAACGCTATCAAAACGTCGAAATAAAAAACATTATTATGGTTTGATTCCCAAAAAAATAAGAGAAAAAAGAATTAGGTACTCATATTTAAAGAAAAAAAAATGTATTGATAAGTCAAATAACTCTTCTACTACATTGTGGTGCAGAGTGATATTTTCACTCTTTTATACATTTTTTCCACTTATTTCTGTCACTGGCCAGATTTTTAGCTTCCATCCAAGTTTTTCCTTTCCGCTGTAATATTTCCCCAAGTCTTCCTGGGCCTAACTCTCTTTTTATTCTTTTGAATTTTCGCTCCCCATATTTTTTTTGTTAATCTAGACTCCTCCATACGCTGCAAATGTCCCCACCAGCCCAGCTGTCTTTCCTCTTACTTATGGTACGGTGTAAGCAAAAGCCAGCAACGAATACATATCTGTAGCTGGTCCAAGAGATGCGAACAAGCTGACCAAACCATTTGTTTGAAGAAATTCCTTTAAACACGTGCAACTTCATAATTGAGATACTTGTCGGACAAGGCAACATTTTTTGTGTAATCGTGTTTTTTTAACATGGAACCATCTACCTGAGGATATTATACCGGCAATATTTTTAAGAACAGAGTGGACGCTATTTTATTTTCTAATAAAATTTTTTCCTTGTAATTTTTAATTTTCTAATTACGTTAATTTTTGTAATATTTGTATAGTATAATTCAAAGCTTATGGATCTTAGGTTAGGGTCCCTGCATTTACCTTATTGTAATAATAATAATAAGATAATAATGTGAATAAAAAACAAAAATGTTCTTAGAGGTGCTACAGTTTTGCTCCAGATAACCCCTTCTATTATATAGCTACTGCATCCTACATTCCTATAGGGGGTTTCAAATTTTGGGTATAGAAAATCTTATGAATGCACTCCGTATATTTTTAAATTGAACTCTTTTAAAAATGTGTCAAAGTTTTGGTTGTCGGTTTTTTTTGCGGTCAGTGTTATTTATTAACTAAACAGTAATTTAAATCAAAATGTTATTATATATTTCTTGCCATTTTATGAAACAATAATTGTATTCGTTTGATTCGATATGATGTAAGTAGTTTCTTTGTTAAAAAAAATACAAAACAAGCACGTTTAATAACACAGAAACTAGATAAAAATTTAGTAAATACAATAAAAATCACGTAAGAATTAATAGTAGCCGTTAAGTAGAAGAGAGGTGCCCAAACTCGCTTTTTGAACTAGCATCAACATTTTTGACGATATATGCGCATGACAGCTCTGCCAATTCAAGTTCACTTATTCTGCTCTCTAATATAGCTTGACTCATAGAGAAATAAATATAAGTTCTCTATGGATTTTTTTATCCATGTTTGTCTGAGACCTGAAAGATCTATTTTGTCCCCTTACTTCTCTCAGAGACTTGTAGCTCCTTTAGTCCTATTTCCATGAGGAATTTTGGGATATCTGCAGGCTCCAACTTAGGTAAATAATCTCCTTGTAACCCTCCGTATGGGTAGTTACGTTTTGCCGGGTAGGTACGTACAGTCAGAGACAGGATTCCAAGATAAAATAAAGTTTATTCTTAAAAACACTATGTACAGTTGATATTTACAAAAAGAGCATTCGGATTTAACAGCTAATTCGAAATGAAAGCTTCTGCTCCTGGGATTTCGCCGAAGGTGACGTCTTCTGTTGGTGGGGTTTCGATCGGAGGAGTGTCTAACGGTTCGTACAGTAAACGCAGCTGAATACCCCAAGTCAATACCTTAGAGACGGGAAATTCAGGAGAGTGCGAAAGTCAATGCCTTCCGCTCTCTATCGGGTTTCTGGATGTACGCTGAAGTCAATACCTTCAGCGAGGGTGAAGTATCCCTAAGTCAGTACCTTAGGGACAATACCTTTCGCACGCTAGCAGGTTCAGGATTTTCGCTGAAGTCAATACCTTCAGCGCGGACAGGTTTATTCAGACAGGTCAATACCCTGCTGAACGAGGAGAGGGATTGTCGACAAGTCAGTACCTTGCCAACCGGAGAAGGAAGCCCACCGAGTTAATACCTCGATAGACTGCCTGCCTTTTTTATCGGTAATCTATGCTGCTTGCTACGATTCTCGGTCGTCCTTTTATATCTACACTGGCTTGGTAAAAACAGCTTTGTATCGAACCATAGTCGTCTCTAGAACGATGTTTCAGGGGGACATCGTTACATCATAGGTGCTGTGCAATTCTAATTGGCTGTGCAATTCGCAAGTATGTGGATGAAGGTTTCTTCTTCCATATCACAGAATCTACATTCTTCTTCCTCCACTATTTCGAGCTTTTTCAGGTGCCCGTTCAGGCGGCATTGTCCCGTTAGAATCCTCGTTAAAACTCTTAGAGCAGTTTTACTTTGATTCAGGCATTAATTTGATCTCATCGGGTTGTAGTCACCCATCAGAATATTTGATTGTCTAAGCCCTACTAGATCTTTCTTTTTCCATATCGTCGTCTTTCATGAAGTGGAGGTTCACTCAATTCCCTTTGAAGATGTTCTATAGGTGTGGTTTTTGAATCCCTCCATTTTTAGTTTCATATCACATAACTTTTCTTGAACATTACAATTATTACGATCGAAGGGGCTTATAATTGTATCTGATTTGCTTTTGTTCACCATAAATACATTGCTGAGTCCGTTTCAATAAGGAAGAAGCCACCTGAAGTTGCAGTCGATGCGCGACCTTGTTGTCAAAACCAGCGCCATATTTAAAAATTGATATTTTAATGTAAATCAGTAGCGTAACGTTTTCACATTTTGTAGGGTAACACGAAACTAGAATATTAAAAATGTATTTATCATATGTATAGTTTGAACAAAACATATTTGGGAATTTAGATCAAATAAAACAAACAGCACTCACAAATAAACTAGCAAAACGTCTTAAAATATTCAAAAATGAAAAATATTCGACTGTAAATGATTGTTTCAAACACAACCTCAAATGTCAATTGCTGTCGACATGACACATCGCTTGTAACGCCAATGGCATGGAACGATCGCTCGACAGATTTTGACTTATGCGCAGGTCGGTAAGCAAACTTCAGGTGGCTTCTTCCTTATTGAAACGGACTAAAAAAATGGTCCAAAGACGTTGTTTTAATGCAGTAACGATGAATCTGTTTTTTTCTATTAATAGAAAATTAAGCAGCAAATAATTATATTGAACCATTTTCTTCTTGTTACTATCTCTCTTTCAACGATCATACAAAAGATTCACAAACACGAATAATTTTCAAATATTCTAAAATATTAAATTTAATGTGGGACAAGGTACTAAGGAGTGTGATATCACTTTATGCTTCAAACTCATTAGATGCGTCATACATAAACTATTTTGGAAAAATTCAAGTTTTTAACCTAATAGCTCATGCCATGATAAAGACGGGTATGCGTCATTAAGATAATATTAAATAATGCTTTTTAACAAATCAACTCCTTAAAATTATTACGTAAAATAATTAAAATTTCATCGCATAGCTTCACACTAATTTTATTTTTATGATTGTGTCCTGATTAGATTTTTTCTAAGACCGAAAGTTAATATTTTCTCCTATCAACTACCATATAAATATTTGTAATAAAACAAAAGTTACTTAACTCCCCTAAGAATACTAATTACTAAAGTCCGCTCGACATAGTGCAATACTACGTGCAAAATGCAATGCAAGACTTCTTGATCGAAAGCATGCGCAGTTGAGACCCAGCTGATCAGTTTCTGCAATTCGATGCAATTGCAATTGGTTTGGTGCCATTTATTTTGCATACAAGGCGCAATTCTAGGGAGAAATCTAGTATCTTTCGTGTTACCAACCAACTAACTATTTTCAATCGAATGATACCTACGTTAAACTGGTTAACGAAAATTCTTATGATGGATGACTTCTGTTACCCCAAATTGTGCTACTTCCGTCAATTGCATCTGATGGAATGTGATAGCCAGTATAACTGGGCAGCTCAGGTAAAGGCACTTTTTACTTTTATTGATACAAATCTTACTTGGAATAACCTCTCCCTTCGCTTTTTACAGATTAATAGAAAATCTCTCTTACTTTAATTTAAAAATAAATTTTTAAAACTAGATATTTCTCTTTGCCAACAGTCATCCTTCCTTCCCATATACAAACTTTTAACAGTATCTGCGTCACGACAAAAATATCTGTGCCTAAAAATGCCCATCCAAGTTTACATACAAAGGGTGTACCTATCAGATAAACCCAAATGAAATCTGCACTATTTGTAACCAAAAGGAGTTAGAAACGATTGAGCACATACTTTTTGATTGTCCAATTTATTGTTGTATGAAACGATCCACCTTAAATTACCTTGCCGACATCAATCTTGTAGCTGATTCACTAAACATTATTTCAATACATTCAGCCAAAGCAATTACTAGCTATATTTGGAATGTTCTCAAACTCAGAGCCTTTATTTTAAACAAATAAGTAATATTTATGTCATCATTGAAATTAGGTTTATATACATTGTTCTCACCCTTTCCATAAAATTGTAAAGATTTTGAAAGTAAATAAACTATCTGACCGTGTGGACAGATGTTTTGTCATTTTTTATTTGATAATCGACAGTTTTTTCTTTCAGCTTTTCTCACTTCCGCTATCTTCATTTTAAATAATAATAAACTTTACATTCAGATGTCGAAGAATAATTATTTTTATGTTCATACTTCATGCATTTTTGAAAAATAATATTTTTCAAAAACAGTTACCGTTCAATTAAGGAGCAACAACTACTTCCCGTGCAATATGCACCGCCGGATATTGAATTACACCCCAAAATCAAACGGGGTTGGTATATCTACAAGATATTTTAAAACCATTCTGGTTTGCGATTAGATGTTGATAAATCACTTTATTACATACGACAATATTACAGAAAACTGTAATAAGCTTTAAACTTTATATATTATGTGTCAATAAGTTATTTTTTGAGGATATATTATACAATTTTTTATTTCTACTATTGTATGAGTTGGCAGCAAAAAGTATTGCATGATGTCAAACAGCACGCAAGATTCATAAAATGCAGTATACTAACCTTGCAAGAAATTGCTGTAAATTCTTGCACGTTGTATGTCAAGCGGCCTTAATAAAACGCCTATACAACGGAGATACTTAATGGAGTCGAAAATTTAATATCACTCCTTGAATTTGATCTTGTTTTGAAGGTCATTTGTACAGCGTGTACAAAATATTTAATAATTGTGATTTTCCTTACTACTTCAAGCTACATTTTTCATTTTTACAAACTAACGAGAGATTAGATTCAGCAAAAAATCATAAAGGTTTTGAAAGCTTCTCTATCGAGATTTTTATATTATTTTCATTCAAAGCTAGTTTTCTAAATTTCTTCTTCAACACTCATTAAAAAATACAAATATTTTTGGAATTACGAGATATTAATTCATGGTTTCGACAGGTTAATAAGTCATCTTATTTGCCTTTTTGTAAGATGGTTTGTGGAATCTACCTCTAATTCTTTATGCGTGGAGTCCATATCTATGGTCTCAAAAATGTTTTTAAACATTTTTTTAGAGCCGATTATATTATAAGGATTTTTCCCAAAATTCTAGCACAGACGCTTTCCGAGATACGGCAGGTTGCCACCCTTTATCAATCACCCTTTATGTTTTTTCTCCTTTTATTGTATTAGTTTCCATTGAACATACGATTTTTGAGTTGAACAGTGAACAATCATCATAAGTTTCATTCTTTTCATTGCCCTTACCCGATGGCAAGGGACACTTTGTTGAGTCTACCTCTTGAGAAGAGTTTTTTTTGCAGTTTGATATTAATTGCGACGTCCCTTTTTTGTCATATATAGTAACAACCAAATAAAGTTGCGTTTACGTCACCAAGGTCGTATTTCTATCGCATGTGTGGCTACATTTCTATCGAAAAGTGCATATACTTAAATTTGTTAATTAATCGGCTCTAAAGATAACCCAATCAATAAAAAAACTTTTGTACCAAAATAATGTATAAGCAATATAGCTTTATTGGGTTTAGACGTCCCTCGATGTAAAAATTTATGTTGACGGTAAAATAGTCACTGCCAGAAATAATGTCATGTTGCCGCGTTGTTCGTGACTTTCCTACTCGTGTAGTGTCATCGATTTTTGAGGTTATAGTTACGTGCTTTATAAAATTTTCTTGTGACAAATATTTATAATCAATACTGTTTTCTTTCAAAACAACAAAGCATTTTCTTCTGTGATTGTAAAAATGTCCAAACAGCTGAATAGCCGATGCAAAGAACTTGTGGCTTCATTAGTAAATTATTTTGAGCAAGGAAGGGATAATAATGGTCCTTTGTTGCCATTAAATGCTGTAGGTACAAGAGGTAGGTAATACGTGAATAAAATATCCTTACTTTACTTTACGAAAATTTCTATTATTTTAGCGTGAAGCTGCTGCTTTAAAAATCAGTGTAAGAACGTCTTCCTCCTTACCATTGCATATTCAACTCTATCGTATTAATTTGGGGCATAGCAAAAAATTACTACAATAGGCATACTGGTAGGGATGGTAACAGTGCGAATAACTGCCTGAACATGTGGAACGAAGCACTGCACATGATAACTCCTGATATGTGGAAAAATTCTATACAACATACTGAAAGAGAGATATTTAAATGGTAGGAGAGGGAAAGAATATTTGATCGTCCAGAAATTAGTCCGATAGTTATAAATTTTAATAGTGAAGAGAGTGACACTGATGTTGAATCAGATGAAGAAAATTAACAAGAATTTGAATCTGCCTAGTTTCGTTTCACAATATGTTGATTTGTTTAATGTTAGTTTTTGTCTTTGAAAATACGTTCATTATTAAACATATTTTATTTTATTGCTTGTATTTTTATTATATTTATTTATTGAAAGATTTGGTAACTCGGTAATAACCTTACCACTTTTATTCTAAAATTCCTTACTTTGTGAAATCTATTCATAAATTTAATTAACAAAAAACGTAAATGAAAAAACTCCACACTATATTAAACGAAAACTATCAAACTATCGATAATTTTGTAGTTTTCATTTATAATATTGTGAAATTTTCTACATTTACGTTTTTTGTTGACTTCAGCTGTACATATTTCGTGAACAATCTGACAACCCTGCAAATGTTCACAATGATGACGTAAACGCAACTTTATTTGGTTTTTACTATAGGTAATATTGCCATTTTTAATTTAATTTTCAGTGTTATGTACGTCAGATACAGAAGCCAGTAACGAAACAAAAAATGGAGACGCTAAATCTACTATTGAATTTAAACCTGATGTCGAAAATCCTATTAAAAGTCCACCATCAAATGCAACTGTGATGAAAAGTAATACGAACGAAACTGATTATGAAACGTCAAATGTCAATGAAACTTACACTGATGTTATACCTAATGAGCTTAAAGATTTGCAACCAACGAATTCTTCTAATTTTGCTTATATTTACGATGATCAAAAGTCTAACAATAGCAAAAAAGATACAGAAGCTTTGGATATGTTAAAAAAGGTACCTGCAGCTTCAGTGGACTACGATTTGGCTCCAGATCAACCGGATATTGTTTACAAACCAGATGATCCAGTTGATACACAGATTATATTGAAAGATGATACTATAAATCTCAATTTCGAAGGTGAAACATTATTTCATAAAGTTAAAAAATTGCAATTATTATCAAATTTAAAATTTTCTAGGAATGAAGCATTTGGAAGATGATACAGTCGTTGGAACAAAAGATTTAGATCATATCGCGATAGTACCTGGAACGATAGCTGCCATCTTAGCAGGGGTATTTTTAGCGATTTCAATAGCTGGATACATTAGTTTATTGAGCTGGAGAAGATATTTGGAGTAAGTATTAATTATTTTATGTTGTTTTACTTCTTTTTCAAAAGAACGTACGTTCCTGTTGCTTCCCTTACAAATATTTAGGTTTGTTCCAACAAGGGTCTACGAAAAATTAGTTACGAATTAATGTCTAGTTCGGGACTGGTTCTGTGTTCCAGCTTTAGCCGTTTGGGACGTACCGACCATAGTACTTACTCAGGATACGGAATTACATATATCGTTCTTGAACTGGTTCTGATATACACTGTGGGCCGAAATAAAGGAGTACATTTTTTAATTGAAAATATTTCTTTTGTTTTTTAGGCGATTTATTTTCTTTTTGCAGGGATAATAACCTAACATGTCCTCAACATGACTGTAGATTTGAAAGCAAAAGCAATGTACAGGGTCGGACTTATAAACAAAATTATATAACAGTAAATTTGACTCGTTGCAAATGAAAACTGTCTTAGCTAAAATTGTACTAATATGCTTTTTCGGTAGATAAACTATCCAGAACACTTCAGTGAAAAGAAAATTTTCCGAAATTACCGTATTCGCGAAATACCATTTTTTTTTATTAAATAATGGTGGCTACATATACAGGGTGCGCCAATTATTTCCACTCGATCTCTAGCACCGAAACTAAAAGAGGTATCAACAAGATTTCTTGTAGGTTTATACGGTGTCACTCGGACTACAATTGTAAAATATTTTGATGTATACAGGGTGGCTAATTTTTGTGGAATGAAAATTAATTTGGTTTTTTTAAATTGAACACCCTGTATACGATTATGTCTTCTGATTCTACTTAATATTAGCTTTACGGTAGTTTTTTGAATTTGTAAATCCGACGCGGCGTTGACAAGTTATTCCTATTATAAGCAGATTTAATGGAAAAACAGCACTTCAGAAATATTAGCACAATAAACACATTTTTTCAAAAATTCCTCCAAAAGGCTACTATGATGTAAATGAAACATACACCTACCACAATAATTACCCAACATCTTCACCTGTTGCACAGGGTGTTTGCCGATGGCGTGCAAATAGTCTAGTTTTCAAATTGCAATAACTTAATTTTTTCAAATGGTACACCCTGTATATTTTTCTTCAGTTAGAAGCTCTCCTCAATACACATTAAAAAAATATAGGGTTTTGGACATCTAACTTTACTATTTACTTTAATAATTGACGTTAAATGAGAAATAACATATTTTACACAATTTTTAATAAGTACAAAATTTTACAAAGTTTAATCGTAAGAAAACTACAATATTGAAAGTTAAAATTTATAATAGGTGTTCAAAATGTCTTCCATTTTCATTTATACATTTTCTTGCCCTTTCTTTCATTGATTTACGCACATCTCTTAGCATTGCAGGGGTCACCTGTCTAAATGCTGCAGTAATTCTGTCTTTCATATTTTGTTTTGTGGTAACCTCTTCTTTGTAAACAATATTTTTAATAAAACCCCACAAGAAAAAATCGCAAGGTGTAAGGCCCGGCAGGCCAATTTGTAGGTCCTGCCCTTCCTATCCAACGATCCTGAAATTCCCTATTTAACCAATTGCGAACATTTAATTGGTAGTGTGGTGTGGCACCATCTAATTGAAACCACATTCCGTTGCGATAATTTTGAGGCACATTTTGCAAAAGGTTTCTAAAATCAAGTT
Source organism: Lochmaea capreae (assembly GCA_949126875.1). NCBI lineage: Eukaryota > Metazoa > Arthropoda > Insecta > Coleoptera > Chrysomelidae > Lochmaea > Lochmaea capreae. Next base: position 16,836,245 of record OX421399.1, read on the forward strand.
CTAAAAAATTTAAAAAAGCAGCTCCATTTACAGTCCCATCAAAGAAATAGGGACCAATTACATAATCACCTATTACTCCCGCCCACACATTCAAAGACCATCGTTACTGTGATGTGGTTCTAAATAAATGTTCATTGTGGTCCGAATAATAATGGAAGTTGTGTCTATTTACACAACCGTTCTTATGAAATGTGGCTTCGTCGGAGAATAAAACTTTGTTTAAAAAGTTACGCTCTGTATTTATCTTGTTTATTAACCATCTACAGTATTCTTCTCTACGCGCGAAATCACGCGGTAACAATTCTTGGTGAAGCTGGATATGGTAAGGGTGATATTTATTCTTCTTTATTATGCGTCTAATTGTGGTATTGGAAATATCTAACTGATTGCTTAATTGCCTTGTGCTTACATTGGGATCTTCAACTATACTGATCATTACTTTATATTCGTTGTCAACAGTAACAGCTGTAGCATCACGTGAATGTTTTTCATACTTGACGGTTCCCGTTCTATCAAATCTATTCTTTAAATTCTCAAAAGTATCCTTTTGTGGATGACGTCTTTCTGGGTATCTTTGACAATAGACCCTACTAGCAAGAAACGCATTTTTTTGACATTCACCCAGTATCCATATCATATCAATATTTTCTTGAACACTATAATTCTTATTATAATCCATTTTTTATACCTAATACCGATTAAATATAGTAGACGTGATATAATACAAAATTTTATGTTGACAATTAATGCTACAACAAAATATACCTACTGTCATTTTCATAGATAACTTCTTTTCTTATTAAAAATTGTGTAAAATATGTTATTTCTCATTTAACGTCAATTATTAAAGTACATAGTAAAGTTAGATGTCCAAAACCCTATATTTTTTTAATGTGTATTAAGGAGAGCTTCTAACTGAAGAAAATTATACAGGGTGTCCCATTTGAAAAAATTGAGTTATTGCAATTTGAAAACTAGACTATTTGCACGCCATCGGCAAACACCCTGTGCAACAGGTGAAGATGTTGGGTAATTATTGTGGTAGGTGTATGTTTCATTTACATCATAGTAGCCTTTTGGAGGAATTTTTGAAAAAATGTGTTTATTGTGCTAATATTTCTGAAGTGCTGTTTTTTCATTAAATCTGCTTATAATAGGAATAACTTGTCAACGCCGCGTCGGATTTACAAATTCAAAAAACTACCGTAAAGCTAATATTAAGTAGAATCAGAAGACATAATCGTATACAGGGTGTTCAATTTAAAAAAACCAAATTAATTTTCATTCCACAAAAATTAGCCACCCTGTATACATCAAAATATTTTACAATTGTAGTCCGAGTGACACCGTATAAACCTACAAGAAATCTTGTTGATACCTCTTTTAGTTTCGGTGCTAGAGATCGAGTGGAAATAATTGGCGCACCCTGTATAATATTTTACTTTAAGTTTTAAACTTACTAAACTGTTTTCATAAATGTGTTATTTGTTAAAATGTTATTAAATAAAAAAATGGTATTTCGCGAATCCGGTAACTTCGGAAAATTTCCTTTTTACTGAAGTGTTCTGGATAGTTTATCTACCGAAAAAGCGTATTAGTACAATTTTAGCTAAGACTTTTTTTTATAAGTCCGACCCTGTACATTATTTTTTCAAATTTACAGTCATGTTGAGGACATCCCAAAAAACAAAAAAAATATTTTCAATTAAAAAATGTACTCCTTTATTTCGGCCCACAGTGTAGTTCTTTTATTTGTTGGAATATTTACGGATTAGTTCAGAACTAATTCTTAACTTGCTGGAACTAATTTTTTTAAATATTTCGTATAAATCAACAAAAAACACCAAATTAAACTTTTGTTTTACCTGGAAAACCATACGATTCTGGTTTGCCAAAATAATTAATTACAATTATAGTCTCTCTATTAATAAAATTGACCTTAACCGTCTACGTTTTATTGGTTAATAATTCATTGATTAAATCAGTAGAGAAATTTTAATGGTGAACAAAAACAAGATAGTTGTTGTTTGATTTATGAGTACCTGATTAGATATTTTGTAGTCACTTATTATCAATAAAACGAAACTACGACTATTTTTTAAAATTAACAAAAATTGTCACACAAAATACTGCTACTTTCAGAAAAGGGATTATTATATTACAATTTGTTCAACTCCTAGTTCTTCTTAATTTATTATAAACGTACCTATACCAATCTAGACTGGTCTGGGACTGTCTAGAAAAACTAATAACCCTGGATAACCATAAGAGAGTTACTCTTAAGTGGGTCTCATGGCACAAGGGCATTGTAGGAAATGAAAAGGCAGACATCATAGCAAATCTAGGGTCTGAGACTGCATTAACTGGTCCTGAACCAGTATTTGGGATATCTAAAACTGCTGCACGTGGTTGTACAACTCGGTGGACTCAAACTAAACATCAGTCGTACTGGAGACAAGTGCCAAAACAAGGAACACAGCAAACTCCTGGTCAAAAAACCCTCGGAGACGCTGACTAATGAAATAACATATCTTAGCAGGGGCCAGATAAGGATAGTGACGGGTTTACTCACCGGTCACTGTACCCTAAGGAAGCACATGTATACAATCGGCATATATAGGGACCTATCTGTCGGTTGTGCATGGAAGAGGAGGAAACAACCTCTCACATTATCTTCGATCTCATTGGAGATATAGACTCCTAGGACTAAAGGCTGAGGTGTCGAGGACTCTTCGCCTATTCAATTGGAAATGGAATACTTCCGCTCGTCAGAAGAATGTGCACACACAATAGATCTGCACAGGTCGTATTGGAGAGGCTCTTAAAGCACATAAGCCCCATATACTAATCTTAATATTAAGCTTTTTTTTATTATTTTATAAGTATTTGAACATAAGTGAATGCGCAAAAGAAATAAGAATAGAACAAATTTTCATTTAAAAGTGAGGTTATTTTACAGTATTGTTAAAAACGTTTATTTTTCTTTTTAGAAATCGTTATGGCAACAGAGAAATGCTAGTAGAAGATGATTATTGCGAGAAAAATATAAACGACTTGGAACATTTTTCGGTAAGTTACACATTATCAGTGGCAGATCTAGAAAGATAAAACCGTCCTTCTGGTTTCGGGGTCCTACACGCTTCATGGTTACCGCACTGCACAAGGCATACAAATTATACAGTTATGACCAAAAGGCATGATGACAGTCACTAAGAATTACTGAAATAATAATTTGAAATAATTTATAGATTGCAAAGTTTCTAAAACAATCCCTTTTTTTTAATTACAACTGTGATTAAATTTATTTTAATAAAAATATAAATACAAAATATGACAAGACGGTTTAGAGAGAATACAAAATAAATTTCTTAGGTATTCGTATTATAAAAAACACCATCAGTGGCCTGATTATAATCATGTCAGAACTTTTATGCTAAGAGAAGAATTTAATATACCATCATTAATTAATAAACGTCAACAATCAATGATAATGTTTCTGTTTAAAATTTTAAACAATCAAATTACCTCAAATAATTTAGTCTCTTTGATACCCTATAAAAAGATGTTTTGATATCTAGTTAGCCTAGACCAGTTCCATGCATAAACAAAATATTGCGTTACCATAGCAACGAACAATAACTTATTAGAAGTGTCAGGGTGAAGTAAACCAGAGTTACGCAATAAATTAAAAGAAAAAAGATGTCCACCGAAATTGTTAAAATCGAAAAATTGGAGTATCGAACCATCATCAAGTACCTGTATTTAAAAGGGTTAAGAGGTAAGCAGATTTACGAAGATATGCTTAATACCCTTGGTGATCAAAAGAGGTAAATTTTCCATTGAAGGTGATGACCGATCGGGAATGCTAGTTTCTGTGTCAGTCCCCGAAAATATCGATGCAGTTCATGACATGATTTTATCAGAACGTCGAATTGGGCTAAAACGGATAAGTATATGAACCACTGAATATTTGATACGAACGCGTTCATCGTATAGTTCACGTCAATTTGGACATGAGAAAAATAGCTGCAAAATGGATCCCCAAATGTTTGAATATTGACCAAAAGCGTGCAAGGGTAGAAGCATCGCGTTCGATCTGTGCTCGATTTGAAAACGATGTAGACTTCTTAAACCGAATTGTTAGTATGGAGACTTGGGTACATTTCTACGATCCAGAAACTAAGCAACAATCGATGGAATGGCGACATTCTGGTTCTCCAAGACCTAAGAAGTTTCGTGTCCAAAAATCTGCTGGAAAAGTTCTTGCTTCAGTTTTATGGGATTGCCATGGAGTAATCATGATTGATTTTTTGGATAAGGGTAGAACAATAACTGGAGATTACTTTTCGACATTAATGACCACTCTACGGGAAAAAATTAAAGAGAAAAGACGCGGAAAGCTTGTTTTTGCAGGACAACGCCCCTGCACACAAATATAATGTTGCCTTGCAAAAAATGTGATTTAGAGTTTGAATTACTAGAACACCCCCCTTATTCACCAGATTTGGCTCCGTCTAACTATCATCTCTTTCCTCAACCGAAAAAAAGTTTATAAAAGGTCGTAACTTTTCTTCCAACGAGGAGGTAATAAAAGCTGTGGAGGTCTGGTTTGCAGAGCAAAAAGAAACATTTTTTTTGAAAGGTCTAGAGACGTTGCAGGTTCGCTGTAATAAATTTATCCAATTAAGAGGAGAATATATTGAGTAACAAAATATTTTGACATTGAAATTTTGTTTGGTTCTATAGTAGGCTAAAAATGTTTCAATGTATCCTCGTATAATGTCCCTATGCGGCGAACTAGAGCCTCACCTATGTTTAACATGTCAACGACTGCAGGTTTTTCACCACTTGCCAATATCCTGCAAATAATTTTAATTCAATGGCTGATCTAAATTGGCAGATTCGTCATACGCGGTTTAAGCGAATCCTTCTCGACTATATCGATATATTAAGCGTCTAATTTCTGTCGTTTTGGTAATCATGACCTCCCAAAACTTCATTTTGTATGAGTTTTATTATTTTACATTATTATAAATATTACTACCCATGTACCTAATAAGGTTGTGAAACTTGTTTGGGGTTTCAATAAATAGATAAATAAATAAGTAATGGCATAAAGACGCCATTACTATTTTAGTGTTTTGGTACAAAATTTGAATTGTATTTTAAAAGAGCTTCAATTCCTCCTTCAAAAACCTTTATTTTTTCAGGAAACAAAATTTTTTTTGATAAATCTTATGCGTACCAACATCGTGGAGCAGTTTTTCAAAATCAGTCATCATGCCTGATCCATTCTGTATATTGATTTATTTTGTGTCGGATAATGTGACACCTGTATGTGTATTGGTGGTTTTTTTAAACCAGTAACTATTTTAAGCTCACCTTGTATAGATCTCGATTTCTCAATAAAACCATTATGGTAATTGTTTGCAATAATAACATGTGATTATTATAATCGCAGTAGTCGTTTTACATTTACTTTGAACTATTAAAGAACCATTATAACTTGAGAAGTTTTCAATCTTATAAGTTTCACTTAGCCATTATTTAAAAACAACTAAAAAGGAAATGAATTTCAATATTTATAGTCGGATTTCTATATGGTGGTTTAGTAAATGCATTCTTACAACTTAAAAACCATAATTTTGTTAATAAATATAGACTTTTTCTTCTTCAAGTATTGGTAAACCCGTCGGATAAATGAGCTAGGTCTTATGTTATTAAAAAGTTTTTATCCACTAGAAACATTTTATTTCACGTGAGTTTATTCAGCGCTGGTCCCAGGGTAGTGCGAGAGGAGCGGTCCGCCCTAGGAGCCAGGTAGTAAAAAATCAAAAGCGAAAAATAATTTTCAGAAAAAAACAAATTTTCCTCTAATATTTGGTTATAATAATAATTAGTTATTACAAAACCTATATAGAAAACAGATTTAATTATTTAGTGACTGTTGTTGATGATTGCAATAAACTTATTTGAAAAAATGGATAATTATTATTTATTTAACATAAAACCAAAGTATTATTTATATAGAGTAAAAGGCGCTGAAAGACAATCTATTCTGATCAAAGACTAGGACCGGCACAGAGTTTATTGAATAATAATAATTCACTGGTCTTACTAATTTCTAGATCAAACATATTTTTTCAACAAACATTAGGCATAATAAATTTAAATTGAGAATAAAACGGAAGACATGCGCTCACATATTTAATCTCATAACAGTTTTGTTTGTTTTCAGATATAACCGCACTTTCTAATATGCCTGCATTTTATTCCTACCTTCAACCAAAGAGATAAAATTACAGTTTTATTATAATATACATAAATAGTGAGAAGAGTTTACTGAACTATAAATCGAGATAAGCCCACGATCGACCCACCATCAGTTGTCATTAACGTGGACATTTTTCTACATGCTTAAATTTTGTTTTTTGGCTTTTTCGTAAACTTTTACAAGGATATTCATATAATAGCTTATGAAATTTGATACCTACAGTAAGTTAAACTAAAAAAAAAAAAGATTTTATGAAAATTAACTTGTTTTTATTATCAATTTTAACTTTAACAAAAATCTCATGAATAATAATGTTGCTATGTTAATATCCTTATCCAAATACTAGTTTTTTTTTGTATTGATATGCATGTTTAATTAATATTAGTCTACAAATCCGCGATATTTGTAGATATCTAACGGAAAATCAGGGTCGCTTAAAAAAATTAATTTTAGTTTCAAAATGCGAATAGATTTAGTTTATTTTTAAATTGCCATAATAATGTAGTTACCGTATATTATGTAAATAAGATACATTGTATAGTAGGACTATCAGTAATATAACATTTTGAATCGGAGGATGGTTTTAATGGTATCCTTAAAAACAATATTAGATTTACCTAAGACCTACAATAGAGGACTTCGGTCCAAGTTCCAACCCAAAAATTTTGGAATTTTCTACCACTTCACAAATATCGATATTTTAGATTCAATTACCTGTTTTGAAGAGTCGAGGCACAGTTTGCGGATATTTATAAAGAATGCGAAATTAAGCATGACATGTTGGCAGTTTGGTCCCCCGTTATTAAACGATTTTGGTAAAGGCAACCAAACATGCTCCAAAAGTAAAAATTAATATGAGGTTGCATGCTAATAGAACGTTCGACAGGAATACCGGGTGTCCCAGAAGTTTCTGAACCATTTTAACAGTAAAAATCTCGGAACTCAGAAACGATAGGGAGGTGCGGTTTTCGAGGAACAATATCTTTTTATATAAAGTTTTTTCAGTATAAATGTTTAATTAGTGAAATTTTATATAGGGTGTTTTTTAAGAAAATGGTATTTTTTAAATGAAAATATCGTCTATTTTTTTAATAAAACATCCTATATATTTTTATTCTATCTAAAAGCTGAACTCTTCCCCTTTCTGAAAATGTATAATTTGTTGAAGTTTAAAGGAAAAATGAGTAAGTTATTTGATTTTTAATGATAGGCTGTAATGTAGGTATCTAGAAAGAGGCGTCAATGTTTAATTGAGCTTTGGAATTTTTATTAAAGATAGATGTTATAATCCTATTCCAGAGACTCTGGGACAACTGCGAGGCAACATTGACCGAACATTTCAAGAAATTACCCCGGAAATGTTACGCAGTTCTTTAGATCACTGGTTCAGGTTGCAAAATTGTATAGATCAAAATGGACAACACTTGGAACATCTTAAAGATTTTTATTAAATTAGATAATTTATAATGCTCATTTTCATTAAAATTTGATTCATCTTTCAAGTTTGTTTAATTGTTTTAGATATTCCTAATAAGTCGTGCTTCTTTCAAAAACATTCGGTATAATTTTTTTTTAAACGTAGGTATTAGTTAGCAGACAAATTTTGTAATTGTTTTTTTATTTAAAACGTATGAGCCAGACATATCTTTATCTAACAAACAATCATCATTAAAAACCAAATAACTTACTCATTTTTCCTTTAAACTTCAACAAATTATACATTTTCAGAAAGGGTAAGAGTTCAGCTTTCAGATAGAATAAAAATATATAGGGTGTTTCTTTAAAAAAATAGACGATATTTGCATTTAAAAATACCATTTTTTTAAACACCCTATATAAGATTTCACTAATTAAACATTTATACTGAAAAAACTTTATATAAAAAGAAATTGTTCCTCGAAAACCGCACCTCCCTATCGTTTCTGTGTTCCGAGATTTTTACAGTTAAAATGGGTCAGAAACTTCTGGGACACCCGGTACTGTCAAAACTATCTGCTATCTGGGCTCTATAAGCTGGCGAGTATGACGAAGTCATTTGCTGATTCAGTAAAGTAGAGAAACACATTTTATGCCAGTGCGATAGTGCAGTTCATTGCAGTAGACGACGAAAACCAACAGGCAAAGAACTATAGAATGCCAATTCAATTTTAAAGCGAGTGGACTTCATTAAGAGTGTCGGGAGAAAGTCTAGATCTTCGATAATTAAACAGACTACTTAAATGAATAACCCACTTTGTTTACAACCAACATCTAATCCAAAACAAACAGCTGTCAAAAAAATGTACATTAAATATAAGCGCTTTTGTCACATCAGAATTACAGAAATCTTCAAATTGACATCCTGCGTTCTTTTTGACACATCTCAGCTCATTTCAGTTAATATGATCTGAGATAAAGTGATGTGAATAAGCACAAATTCAATTAAAAAGCGCGATTTGCCGACGCATCCAAATTAAATTTAAAAAAATATTTAAAATATCAACCAAAAAGAAGATTTATACATATAGGGGATATTTCACAAAAACTAACAAAGAAAACAAAATATAAACTTTATTCCCAAATTAATATACATATAATAAAGCAATTCGAATTTTTATATTTCCAAATTTTATAAATAATGAAATGTACACGAGTCTTACAAAATATAAAAAGCTAAGGTTTATGTACTTTTAATGCATATAATAAAAAGCTCTTTGGTGTTTTAAAATTTATTTCTTTCGCAGATCTAATACTTCAACAGACGCATTATTCTCTATACGTACATGGTCGGCTTCCTAAAAAATTCGTGAATCAAATTAATACATAAATGAAAAGTTGTCAGGCTGATAATATATGATACAAAAGGTGTGATTATGTTTATTTTAGTGAAAATATGAATACAAAAAATAACAATCCGTTACTTACAGTAAAAAGTGGAGGATCTGTTGGGTGTGGATGGAACCCATCTTGACTGCAATTTGCAATAAACTTTAAACCGTGGTTAGGAGTTAGAGTAAATATTCCTGTTCTGAAGAGAAGTAATAATGTCTAATACATGTTGGTTAGCAAATTGTTGGTACTTACTCATTATACTTAGGTGAACACACAATGGCAATGGCCTCAGGCATTAGTAATTGATAAGGGCAGTGAGTATGAAGATCCACACTGGATAGAAACGCTGTTTGTGTAGGATGTGTCTTAAAAAACATGAAATAATGAACAAAAAGTAACAACATTCTCCCATTTGTGTGAAATGCGTCATTTTCTACACTAGTAATATAACATTGGAGTACTTACATGAATCCATCCAATAGTAATAAGATTGTGAACATCTTGATATTCAAAAATTTCTTCTTCATTTGTTGTACTACAAGAGTCAGATGTTCCTTTTTGTTTAGGTAGTATCATATGTGTGATAATTAGCTCATTTTTTTCCTAAAATATTTTTGTAACTATGTATTTTAATGGTTTTAATACACCAAGAAAAATTTTCAATAATACAAGAGTATTACCAGTTTCCCACAAAGCACTCCACAAGTTTCAATATTTTTGAATGTGTTAGACTGTGCCATAGCCTGGAATAAAGTCATAACTTGAACTGGTACTATGACAGGTCTAAGAATGTTTGTATCATATCTTCCAATCATAGGTTTTTTACTTCTATCAATTTTGGGTGTTCCAAATCCCCTAAAAGACCAAAACATTGTATTATAACTACTGACTAGAGCTATATACTATATAGCATATATTGTAGAGGTTAATCTACTGAACAAAAGAGTCTAATTCAAAAAAATTAACCATTTTGCATATAAGTGCTGGGTTCTTTATACGGATTCATTAGTTCAGGTGATTTCTTACATAAAATGTTAGTACTACAGCATACCTCTGCACAGCAGCTGTAGAAGGTGGTGGACCAGCAGGTATGTGAGACACATCACTGTCAGGATATGCAACGTCATCTAAATTTTCTGGAACTCTTGCAATACTTATAGTTTCTGATACAGATGTAGTTGCAGTTTTGGGTGTACGCTTATCCAAAAGTTTAGTTTGCTTTTCTGTTCGTTTTAATTCATTCTCATACCTTTCCTGCAAATTATATATAATTCAATATTAAAGTAATCTTTTCAACTTTCTATTATTGAACATAATATTTAGAAAATTTTCTAATTTATATGCACAACACTTACCCTTTCTGCTAAACATTGTTTATAATCTTTAGTGTATTGTTCCAGTAATTGTTGCTTAATTTTCTCAGCTCTTGGTAGTATATCTCTCAGAGTAGCTTGATTCTTGGCCTTGACATTTACAGCAACACTTGCAAATTGTGGATGTTTCCTGATTTTTTCAAGAAATAAGGTCATAAATTTCAAATAGAGTACATATGTATTTTCAAGACTGCCTTCTTTGAAGTACACATTAGCCATCCTGATCATCTCTTGTCCTGAATGATAATACCTATATAAATATATAAATCTTACTAGATTGCATGCAATGAAATTAAAAGTGAATATAATTTACCTAATAGGAGGTACCCCAGGATCGGCTTCTACCTGATTACTGTAGTCTATTAGTTGTTTTAAACGAACTTGTGGCTCTAACGTATCAAGAATAGAATCTCTGGATTTCGCATTAGCCATTTTAATAGTTTTAAAATTTTTCGACTTATATAAGTATTAATTTTTGCTATAATGTAGATACCAGAACAAACTCTATCGTTTTCTATTTATGAGTAATATTTGTTTTGTTGTTACTATTGATTTGAGGTTATATACTATATTTGACATAATAGGCGATTTCAAATGGCTTTTTTAGTTGGCTAATGGTTAACCGGTCGGTTCATAAACTATGGCGTCAGACCCTCGGTTGGCTACAGCCCTTTCGAATTCTTTGTGCATGGAACGGTTGGTTAAACAGCTGTCAAGTAAAAATTGACGTACGGTATTTCAGAATAATTTGTTTACAAGTGAAAATTCAGTTTAGTTATTCCATAAGAGGATAATTTTCCACTGCTCTTGTAATGTGATCTAAATTCATCATCACTTAAAAGTACTTTCAAAGCTGCTTCATCACACATAAAATAAATTACTTTTCCATTAATTTCGAAGCTCACTGCACTGAGATTCCGTCATCATTTTCAAAAATCGCGAACACACTTCTGTTTACAAATCTTTAACCTCAAAACAAATGTAAAAAAACAGAGATAGAACAGATAACCAGAGAGCGGAACGTGCTCCGGAGCACGTTTCAAGTCTCGGTTAACCAACCTTTAACCAGACGATTTATGACGTCATCAATTAGTCATTCAAATGCGGCTGGTCCAAATATGACGAACCAATCTATTAATCAACATCATCCGAAATCGCCTATGTCTTGTGAGTTGCGGTCCAAATCGCGCTGATTGTTAGCGCACCTAATACGCACTGAGAAAACTGTCGAAATAACTTTCATTGCGAAAAAAAAAGTCGAGAAAATACAGAAATTTTATTCTTCATAGATTAAATTAAAAAAGCAGTAACATCGCGAATATTTCTTACATCTAAGATTTCAGTCTTATTAGGAATAAAATAAAATTGCATTCGAGTCTAATAAATATATTTTATTAATATGTCCTTAATAAGATCTAGAAAAATAAATGAAATAAGTACAAAAGTTATACACAGGACAACTAGCATTAAAAATAAAGGAATGCCTTAGCTTTTGTAGGTACCTAGGTATTTTCTTTCTGCATGGGTTTTTTCTAATATAATTATAATGTGCTTACAACATTAGCTAGGTAACCAATGGATGCTTTTTTTCAATGCCATATTTTTTATTTTATTAATACCTACCTAGTACAGTGTAAAATTTTAATAATGATAATCATTTACTTAGAAATAATTGTGTTTTACTAAAATTATATTTAATATAACAATCAGGAACGGTGTACTAAGTACAATATTTGATTGGTTGTCTGGAATATATTGAGTTTTATCCATCATCCAATAAAAACCGTCCATTCTAATTCGTTTTTTCAATTCCTCTCCAACCAAATGCCGTATTTGCTCATTGTAATTATTTAACCATTTTTTCTAAAAAGATTGTAAAACATTTTAATAACTATCGTACAAAAGTTACTATTGATGGCTCTAAAACAGGCTCTGGAGTAGGAGCCGGAATATATGAGATACAAGAGAAGATCACGATCTCTCTAAGCCTAGGGAAACATGCCATAGTCTTTCAGGCAGAGGTATGCAATATACTATGCAGAAGAGTTGATGAGATGGGAGGTGCATAACCATAGAATCGTCATCTACTCCGACAGTCAAGCAGCAATGATATTACCAGAACCTTCCTGTGGAATTGCAAAAAACCTCTCTAAGGAGAGCATCCACTAATGGATAAACAACCAGGCGTTGCGCTGGTGGCATAAAATCCCAGGACAAATAAGACACGCTAAACTATTCCTTAAAAGCCCTTCGGCCAAACTGTCACGCAACCTACTATGTCAAGGTCGAGAAACGACGAGGATGGTGGTGGGATGCTGACCGGAACATTGTAGGCTAAGGTAGCATATGCACACAATTGGCCTAGCAGATGATAGCCAATGTAGGTTTTGCCAGGAAGAAGACGAAACCGCAGAGCACATACTTTGTGAGTGCGAAGGCCTAGTAAGGGTGCGGTTTCACCTATTCGGAGAAGAAAAACCGAGGGCAGAGAGCTACGCAAGGGAGGCGGTCCAGGCTAATAGGTCTAACAAAAAAAAAAGCTAGATATCAAGCTCTAAAAATAGGGAGGACCTGCACAATAGATCTGCAAAGGTCTAATCTAATCTAATCTACTATTGATATTTGAAAAATAAATTCTTATAATACCTGCTGTGTTGACAAAAGACTGAACTTTATTAATTTTGGTTCAAAAGGTACGTAAGTTATGGATTTAAAACCATAATAAGAATGCGTTGTACGTTGTAACCACGGTTTTTCCACTACTTGCAATATGTTTCCCAACCGTATACCGAATACTCCATCTCTGTAGTATGCAGGTCCTGAAATAGATAAAAAATTTAAAATTTGATGACTTTTTAATGTTCTACTGGATTACCGATCGATAAAAAGTAACCTGGTCTGAACGTTTGCTGCGCACTAACTTCAGAATTGAAATGAACTTTAATTGGAGCTAGAAAATAAATAATATCATTAATATTCGTTTCTAAATATTCTATAGCAGTTTGGACAACAAGTGCAATCGTACTGAGCGAAGCCGAAGTCTAAATATGAACAATTCACTATATTTTTTTAATGTTTAACCAATATTTACATTCTTCAACTCCCAGAAACGCTCCAATACCATGTCCTGTTTCATGAAGATAATCCAAACCGACTTCCCAAAGAGATGATCTTGCTAATGTATCGGCAACCGCCATTTTCATATTACTAGGAAATGTTAACGTTGATAATTGAATCAGACCAATCAGTACTCGTGTATATGCTTCTTTCATTTCGTCAGTAGGCTCACCAAAATGGAGGGTTCGTGTTACTTCTGTAGTACCACCTAAAGCAAAACGAAATAGTAAAAAATCTTGTTTTCACAGGTCCATTTCCTAATTTTGTGCTTATACTACGAATGGCAGTGTGATACAAAATAATTACCATAATATTGACCACCAGAATCCAAAACAAGTGTACTGTTTTTAAAGATCTGCGTATCAGTATTGGTTGTAGGTTCATATTTGGGAAATGCACCATTAGCGGCAAATCCAACTCTTGTCCTAAAACTATTTCCCAAACTGTGGTTCTGTTTATACCGGTCTTGATTTAAATAAGTAACTAGTTGGCTCTCTAGTAGTCGTTCCCCTCGTTTTATCTAAAAAAGATTTCAATCTTCAATAAAAGCTTTATCAGAGCGACCCAATGAAGACGCAAAGGACAGAATCCCACCGAGTCGAAGAAGAAGATTCAGAAAGAGCAGAGGAAGGAAGCCTCCCAAAGAAGATCCAGGAATTAGAGATGGTCAAAGCCGTCAAGGAAAATAAAAAGACAAAAGTGAAGCCACCACCCGTCTGGAGTAAGAATTCTTGGACCCGCAACACCTACGGCCTGACGAATTCGACAATTGCGGAACTAGCTAAACGTTACACCCATGCTCAATATCTTAAGAGATGGGATAAAATCAAGGGATGCAGTCTTGCCAGGATCACCCTGAGCGACCCTGGGAAGCTGGAGTCGAAAAAATATTTGGCGATGACCAGGAAAAACCTACGTTTCACGGTAGGATTTCTGACTGGCCACTGTTAGTTAAGGAAACACCTCCTTACAATGGGGCTAGTAAATACACCTCAATGCAGGATGTGTGAACAGGAAGATGAATATGAATCTTTCAGGCATGTCTTATGCGAGTGCCCGGAGTTATCGTCAATAAGAGAGTGTGTGTTCGATGAGTCTTGGCCTACACCTGCCGATATAAAGGAGATGTCTCTTAGTGACCTGTCCACTTTCCTGGAAAGTACAGGATTGACGATGACCTAGGAAGACAACTCCTCGGGAGAATGTACAATGGGTCACATGTGGCCTAACTCACCCTCCCTCCACTACAGACAGACCACCCGTCATCTTATGGAGCGTCCACCACTGCAGCTCTATCAGGAAGGACATTCATCGGCTAGGAATGAAAACGAGATTCATCACCATCCGAGAGGCTGGGAGTAAAGATCCCCTGCGAAGGTCCCGAGGAGTACAGAAACCTAGCCAAGTACCTGAATGGAGAAAGAAAAGAAATTTAATGGTACACATAAACGCCAATTGATGAGAAGAAATGAAGGCTTGTGATCCGAGGACTGACGAACTACGAGAGGAAATCGAGAAGAAAGGAGTGATTGGCAAAATATAACTTCTGTAAATCTACGTTGTGGAGTTAGAGGTCGAAGAAAAAGTGAAGATCAGGAAGATTCAACACGTGAGGATAAGATGGGACAGGGTAAGTATTTTGCTTGAAAATATACCTTTTTATTTATATAAGCGAAACAGTCGCAAACAGCAGCGGCATCTACTATATTTGTATGAAGCATCCATTTAATTTCAACCTCGTTCTTAACAGCTTTCAAATAAATTATAGGAGATTGTTTCAGCATTCTTCTATCTTCAAATATATGTTGATAAATAGCGTGACTGGCTCCGTGGCTGTATACGCAATGGGAGGGAATTAAAATTTTTCTGTAACGTTGAGATAGAGTTCCTAAGTCGGACCATATCTGGTCATAATCTTTTAAGCTAAAATTTAAACGAACCTTTACACATTTTAGCACAGTTTCTCGAACGAGACCTAGAAAAAGTTTGAATTAAAGAGTTATCAACTAACAATAAAACTTTGCTCCAGAGATGAGGAACACATTAAAGGAGCTCTGTTGATGAAATAAGGATTACTAGTACAGTATTCGCCAACTAACATGATGTCCTAAATGCTTTCTAGCTATTGACGCCGCCCATCCGATAACTGTAAACAGTGCCGTGCAAATAATATTTAATTCTTTGTAATAATTATTGATATATTGATTTTAATAGAAACGGATCTGCTTTATACCTGAATTCTGAGTAAATAAAAAAAGCTGTGCTAACTTGCTTGTGATGGCTTGTTAGCCAGCTGGCTTACCTGTTGTATCTTCATCACTTTTTAATGTCTTGAAATAATTAAACACTCTATATATCACTTGACGAGTACATTTACGATTTTCTTCATTTTTACAAACACTTTATTGTACAAAGCAGAAACACTAACTGTGTGACGCAACGCTACTGAAAATCTTAACACCTGATAAGGTTCGATGCAATTGGCGTTTGTCAAAATTTTACCACCAATAGCAGACGAGTAGGCAGGGCACTATTACTCTGTCTCTCTCAGTTGTCATTGCTGGGACATCAAGTTAGTTGGCGAATACTGTAGTATGAAATCAAAGAAATTGAACATTTGCATTAAAACATTTTTTCATAAGATCCATCTACCAAAAAATGTATGCTGGTGCTTGGTTAAATTTTCCAGTATCTTCATCTGTTGTCGTTCTCAAATCAAATTTATTAAAAAATCCTTCGTCACATGCAAATATCAATTAGTAACAAAAAAGTTAATAACAAATGAATTATAGCAATAAAAAAAAAGCAAAATAACTATAAATTTCTCTTACATAACAGTGTCGCTTCTAAATATTCTGGAATCGTAATGAAGTTGGTTTCTAACATTCTGAGGTACTTGGCTTTTATTAACGTATAAATAAATATTTTCCATATCTAAAATAACGTAACTTCTAACGTATGGAGAATTAGGCACATCTCTTCCTCTAATATTCAGTAACCAAGCAATTTCATCCAGTGCCGTTACCACCATGGCATCTGCTTCGTGATTCAGAAGCTCCATTCTAGTTTCGTTCATTTTTGTGACGTAGGTTTTTCCTAAAATACCATTTGAAATTACTCAGAAAAAAATAGAGGCAGGTTTGTAAGGGTGCGTTCACAAAGAAAGCTGTTACAAGCGCTTGTTGGCAAGCGCTTGCAAGCTCCAACCGGCGTGAGAAAAGTCTACATTGTATCAAGCGTGTGCGTTCACAGACAAAGCCTGTCCCGGCTAGCAAGCGCTTGCTACAAGTTCTGACAAGCACGCAAGAACGTTTTGTACTTGTTTTCCGGCTCTTGTTGACCGACCAGTCAGTGACAAACAACTGTGCAGTATGGAAGTCGATGAACTGATATATCAAGTCTTTAGAAAAGGGGCTATTTGGGACACACTTTTAGTCTGTGAAAACTAATGGCTTCCAATTTTTTTCTTTCTTCTTTCTCACTTTGTCCAATTTCATTTGAAGAAATAGATGGTGGTATTCCCCAAACCTACCTCTTCCACGGTTAATTGCATGAACACCGACTTTCCTTCTACGAATTTTTAAATCGACATTTTCAAGCAAAAATAACTCTTCACCACTTGAGGAAGACATTGTCTCAACGAGAGCTGAGAAAACACTAAGCTTGAAATGCAAGCGTTTGTTGTGTACACACAACAAAATTCTCAAGCGCTTGTAACCAGCTTTCTTTGTGAACGCACCCTAAGGGCGGAGGCAATGATGGCAATTCTTAGGCTGAAATCGGGTCACCGAACAATGTTCGAGGACACACTTATACAACTGGGACACTAGATGAACCCATATTTCACACGAGTTTTGATAGCATAATACCGGAGAATATATTCACTGAGCGAGTGAACATCATCATCCCATCTAAGGAACAGGTGATGGTTCCAAAACAAACCGTGGCACTGTATAAACTGGCTGGTATAAAAGGACCTAGAAAGAGAATGATCTTTAGCCTTGGCCGATATACGACTGTATTTCAAGCAGAGACGATTGCCGCTATAGCCTGTACTGATGAAAACATCAGAAGAGGATACACCGGTCAAAAAATAAAAATATTCACTGACAGCCAGGCTTTGCTTAAAGCTATCAGCAACACAACAACTAGGTCTAGATTGGTAAAAAACTGTAAAGAATCCCTCAACAGGCTGGCAAGAGACAACAAAGTGTCTCTAATATGGGTGCCGGCACATGATGATATGGCAGGTAATGAAATGGCTGACCAGTTAGCTAAGGAAGGTTCTTAAGAAGACTTCATAGGTCCGGAACTGTTTTGTGGAATCACAAAAGATTGCATAAGAGGGGAAATCGGGAACTGGCTAGATAGGGAACACCAATTCAAATGAAGGTCAACACAAGGGCACCTCCATACAAAGAGTTTACTGAACAAGTTAGACAAGGAAGACAGTTGAAGACCTGGTGACTGGACACTGCACCCTGAGGAAATATCTGCACAAAATGGACAAAGTTAGTGAACTTATGTGCAGGAAATGTGAACTCTATGATAAAACACCTACTCACATTCTGTGCTTCTGCGAGAACTTACATGGAAACTATATTTTAGATAATTCCCAAACTCTAGGACATACGGTTTCCGAGATATAGTACCTTATTGAATCACCAGGTATAATACACAAGATTTGAAGGAGCTAGGTCGTCGAATTTCTCTTTAATTCCGGATATAAAACTCGACAAATGAATATAAAATAGGTACCTGTGTACTCCTCATCTAAGAAAAACACTTCTTTGTTTCTTCTTTCTCCCCTTTCTTTTTTAGGCCAAATTACATCAACCAAACTAACATTTAACGCTACTAACTCTATTTTGGTTCCTTTCAGTTCATGACCAAGATAATTCCACATGTGCTGAGAAACCAATTTAGGATCGAGACCCAGTCTGGTTGCATTCGGAAACTCTTTTTTCAGCCATTCAGATATAGACGGGATATATCGATGACCTTCGCGAAAAAGCAGCCAGTTACAATTGATTTGCTCGTCTGCTTGAAGATGAAAACGACCGTCTGTCCATAAAGCAGCTTTATTTTGGGTCACTATAATATTAGCATAACTTCCACTGAAACCAGATATGTATTGCCAGCGTTTGTCGTATTCGTCGACATCGGTACTCTGTAATCAAATAAATAAAAAGAATATACACTTTTTGTAAAGTCAATGTGAAGAAAAATATTTTTAATCAACATACTCTACCTGATGTTCATCACTTGAAGTAATTAAATAAGCCTGAATGGCGGTCGTTGCTATAGATGTTTCCGTTTCCATTACTTTTCTCAGTTGAATCAGCCTAGCGGTGGAATTAACTCTTCGTTCGGGTTGTACAGGATGTCCATGTTTAGAGCAAGCTTTTCTCAGTTCTCCGTTCCTTCGAGCCTCCTCTAGTTCCGAATAGCTTTGAGAATTACATGACCAGAAACTAGTATCTGAAAAAAAAAGACTTGTAAGTCTTTAAACTTTTTTCTATGATTGCTGCAGGCAGCCAGTGATGCAAATGAAGCCAGGTTTGTGTTTAATAAACCCTACAAAATAGAAATAAAACAACACAGCGTCAGATGCTGCAAATGCAATACGCATTTATACAGACGGCTCAAAAACCAAAGAAGGCTCAGGATATGGAATTTACTCCAGATCACTAAGCCTAAGGATTAAGTGGGGAATGGGGAAAAAACACGCCTCCGTAGATAAAAATATTATCCTGAGGTGGGTTAAGGGACACGACAGGAGCAAAGGTAACCGCACTGCTGATTCTTTAGCCAGGGAAGTGGCTGGACTAAGAATTCTTGGACCCGGCGACACCTACGGCCTGACGAATTCGACAATTGCGGAACTAGCTAAATGCTACACCCATGCTCAATCTTTGAAGAGATGGGATGAAATCAAGGGATGCAGTCTTGCCAGGATCACCCTGGGCGACCCTGGGAAGCTGGAGTCGAAAAAATATTTGGCAATGAACAGGGAAAACCTACTTTTAACGGTATGATTTTTGACTGGCCGCTGTCAATTAAGGAAACACTTCCATACAATGGGGCTAGTGGACACACCTCTATGAAGGATGTGTGAACAGGAAGATGAATATGAATCTTTCAGGCATGTCTAATGCGAGTGCCCGGAGTTATCGTCAATAAGAGAGTGTGTGTTGGGTGATACCTGCCGATATAAAGTAGATGTCTCCTAGTGACCTGTCCACCTTCCTGGAAAGGACAGGATGGACGATGACCTAGGAAGACAATGGGTCACATGTGGCCTAAGTGCTGGGGGCCTAACTCACCCTCCATACTCTACAGATACAGAGATACTATGATTGCCAGCTGTGGCTATGGAATTTGGCCTAAAAATAAAAGTGTATCACCAAAATTATTCAAGACACCCTGTATATATATTTACATTCGTTCATTTCTTCAAACCCGGCGTTTGTTTTTCATTTTTCGTACGTCTGTAATGCGCGCGCTACCAGATAGAAAAAATACAACAGCAAATTGTTGGCATGTATGTATGTATGTATGTATTTTGGGGTAACATTCACTGAGACCTAAAAGATCTATTGTGCCCCCTTACTTCTACTTAGTTTCTGAGGAGAGTCTCAGATACTAGTAGCTCCTTTAGTCCTATTTCCCGGAGGAATTTTAGGATATCTGCAGGCCTCAACTTAGGTAACTGTCCCTCTTCTATCCAGTAGTCTCCCAGGTACTGTGCCCTAGGATTCTGAAATACTGTGCAGTTCGCAAGTATGTGGATGGAGGTTTCTTCTTCCATTCCACAAAATCTACAATCTTCTTCCTCCACTATTTTGAGCTTTTTAAGGTGTCCATTCAGGCGACAATGTCCCGTTAGGATTCCTGTTAAAACTCTTAGTGCAGTTTTGCTTTGACTTATGCATTCATTTGATCTCAACAGGTTGTAGTCACCCAGAAGAATCTTTGATTGCCTAAGCCCTACTAGATCTTTCCAATTGTCAGATCTTCTCTTTTCTTCGGCTTTACCTATTTCTTCCAATATTACATTGGAGCTGATTCCGCAAAAAGGTTCCGGCCCCCAAAAGGGTATTTCACTCCCCCTCTTTGCTAGTTCATCTGCTATTTCGTTTCCTTCTATTCCAGTGTGTCCTGGAATCCACAGTAAGGTGACTATATTGTTCTCGCCTAGTTCATTAAGTTTGCCTAGGCATTCCCACACCATTTTGGAACTGATTACACAGGAACTCAGCGCTTTAATGGCTGCTTGACTATCAGACATTATGATAATCCTTTGCCTTCTATATCCTTTGTCAATATTGAACTGGGCACACTTTCTTATTGCGTGAATTTCCGCTTGAAAGATACTTGGGGTTTTTCCCAAGCTTTCAGAGTGTTTGGTTCCTGGCCCGTACACTCCTATCCCAGTTCCTTCTATTGCTTTTGAGCCGTCTGTGTACCATTGAATGGCATTCTTTCCAAGTCTGGTAATGGTATTTGGATCCCATTCCTTCTTGTTGCTTAATTCCGTAACGAATTTCTTTGAAAAGTTATACTTTTTCATCATACCATCTTGTGGCATGTCCCAGGTTGTCTGATTTCTAAGAAGTGAAGAGGTGGTTTTCTTTTTAATGATTCCCTCTCTACTTAGTCTGTATCTTGTTCTTTCTGCAACACTCTCCACCACCATATGTAATGGTGTGAGGTTGAGAATCACTTCCATTGCTGCCGTTGGGCATGTACTCATTCCTCCTGTTATGCATATACAGGCTAGTCTTTGAATTTTAGAGAGGTTTTCTCTCGTCGTCAAGAGGCTAGTTCTACTACTCCATGCAATGGCTCCATAAGTGATAATTGGTCTCACTATGGCAGTGTACATCCAGCTCAGGATTTTTGGGTTACAACCCCAGTTTCTCCCTGCCAGATTCCTGCACACCATTAGAGCCATTTTTGCTTTGTATGTAATCTCCTTCTCGTGTTTGTTCCACAGGAGTTTGCTGTCTAGAGTCAAACCTAGATACTTGACTTCTTGTCTCCATTCAACGTCGTTCCCATCAAGTTTAATGGTTTTGAGGTTGAGTTTTCTTTTCTTAGTGAAGGCTATCAAGATGGTTTTGGTGGGGTTGATGCTGAGTCCCACTTGCCTACACCAGCTATTTGTATAGTTCAGACCCTTTTGTACGATGTCACAAAGGGTGTTTTCAAATTTTCCCCTGGCTGTTATGACAATATCATCGGCATATCCTTGGCAGGATATTCCGAGGTCCGTCAAACCACACAGGAGTTCGTCAACCGTCAGACTCCACATTAATGGGGATGCTACTCCTCCCTGTGGACATCCTCTGGTTGTGCAGATGGAGACAATGTCTTTGCCCGTTCTCGTCTCTGCTACTCTGGTGGTGAGCAGTTCCGACATCCATTTGGATGTTGTGCTGTCTACACCTCTTCTATTTAATGCTCTCTTGACAGCCTCATGTGGAGTGTTGTCAAAAGCTCCTTCTATGTCCAAAAATGCACATACTACAGTTTCTTGGTTGTCTAAGGCACCTCGGATATCCTCCGTCAGTTGTACCAGTGCAGTCTCCGTAGATCTGCCTGCCCGGTAGGCGTGCTGATACGGGTGGAGAGGTAGTCTCTCTAGGATTTCCGTTCTAATATAGTTGTCAATAGCTTTTTCCATCGTTTTAAGCACAAACGATGTTAGGCTAATTGGTCTGAAGGATTTGGGGTTTGTTGTGTCCCTTTTTCCAGCTTTTGGGATGAAGGTTACTATTGCCCTTCTCCATGCTTCTGGTATATAACCCAGTTCCAAACTACTTCGACTAATTCTAACCAAATGTGGAAGAATTTCGTCTTGTCCTTGCTGGAGCAATGCTGGGAAAATCCCATCTGCTCCAGGTGCTTTGAAAGGTGAAAAGGTGTTCATAGCCCATTTCAACCTATCGCTACTACAAATGTGCTTGGCCATTGTAGTACTTTCTCTCGAAGGCCTGTTATGACCTTCGAGAGGATTAACTCCTCTGTTTGGGGTGCTTCCAGGAAAATGAGTTTCTAGTAAGAGTCGCACTCTTTCCTCCTCATTTTCGGTATATTTGCCGTCTGGCTTCCTCAAAGCCATATCTGTGTTGACCCTACTTTTCGCCATGACTTTGTAAAGTCTTGCCGCAGCAGGTGTTGTGTTTATATCTTCACAGAATTTCCTGAAGCTATTTCTTTTAGCTTTTCTAATTTCCTTGTAGTAGGTGTTTCTCACCTCGGTGTATCTCTGCCAGTCCCCGGTGAATTTTGCTCTATTAAAGAGGTCCCGGGTTTGAGATCTTAATTCTGACAGATGTTTGTTCCACCAGGGTGCATCTTTGCTGCTTCGTTGTTCTTGAAGAGGGCAGCTCGATTCAAATGCATCGATTATTGCCCTGTTCAGATCCTCAAGCTCATTTTCCAGGTCGAGATGGTGCTTAGCCCTTCCTTTTCTCTGGATATGTGCTAGAGTTCCTTTCAGACAGGTGTTATAGTTGTCCCAGTCTGTTTTCCTTGGTTTTCTACGGAGGCTTACCTCAGGTATACCTAGCTCTAACTTAAATGTTATGATACTATGATCGGAGAGAGATGGTTCACCCGATACTCTCCAATCTTTTACTTTATGTTTTAGATCACGAGTTGCCAGTGTGACATCTAAAACTTCTTGCCTTACCCTTGTTACAAATGTGGGGGTATTCCCTATATTGTGAATATCAAGGTTTTTATTAAGGATATATTCTAAAAGTTGCTCACCTCTTTGGTTGGTGTTGCTGCTGCCCCAAACGGTATTGTGTGCATTAGCATCACATGCTAGAAGTAGAGGTAGTCTCTTCTCTTCACAGTACTCCACCAGCCTTTGTACCTCTGGGGGTGGTGCTAGCCCATTTCCCTCGAAGTAGCATGATGCTACTACTATCTCCTTGCCCTCCTTCTTATGTTCGAGGTGTGCTCGAACTGGAACGAGGTCCCGAGTCATGTATTCTGAAAGACAAAAATAGTTAATATTCTTCCTTATCATAATACATGTTCTTGGTATATCACTACCAGTGTGATATACTATTTTAGCATCTTTACATGCTAATCCTCTTACCTGGTTATTATTGACCCAAGGTTCTTGGATCAAACACATCCCCCATTGGTCCTTGGTGAACAATCTTGTGATCACCGCCGAAGCTCCTTTGGCATGGTGAGCATTAACTTGAGCTAAGTTAATTCCCGCCATCCTGTTGGTTTCCTTCTTGGGTATTTCCCTCCTTCGTCAGGGTGATGTCCCCTTCAGTAGGAGTACTGTCCCCTTCCTCCGACACAATCTCCATTCCCTCCTCGGACAGCGGCGACTCCTCCCCAAGGAGTTTGGTAATGTGTAGACTTTCTACACTACCCGAGTCGCAACTGGCCTTGGAGGAAATGGAAGCCTTCTCCAGGTCTCCTTCTTCTTCCTTTCTGAGGCCATGTACGGGGATTTTCCCAAACCGGTAATGGATGGTGAACCCGTTGTTCTTGATTTTTTGGCAGGATAGATTGTCTATTCCTGCCCTCAAGACTAGGCCTTTGCCCTCTTCTTTGAGATTGAGGACCTTCCACTGGTCTGTTTCCAAACCATCGTTCTGCGCTTTGATCAAGCGAAGCAGCTTACCTTCCTCTACGCCTTTGCTTCTTGGGAGGAAGATCGTGGCAGTATGCATTTTTGGGATGTCGTCTCCCTGGCACACCGTCAGTTCTACTCCCTTCCAGCTTTTCAGCTGTGGTACTATCAGCCGGAGCCATTCTGCAGTCTGTGGTGTTTCACAGTCGATTAGAACGACTCCTGGTCTGAAATGTATGCCACTAAACTGGAGCTTATGCTCCCATCCAGCATACATTTCTTCTATTATTGCGTTCTCCAGCAAGGTTTGGTCGTCCGCACTGAGGGAAGTCTCAGGGTACGCCCTAGGAAGAACTGCCATTCTTATCAGCTTTGCTGCAGCTGCATAGCTGCCAGCTGAAGAAGGGATGGATATTCTGTCCTCCTTTTTCTTCTTCACCTGTACTTGCGGTGACTGGGCCGTCGCCACTTCCCGCTTACGTTTTCCTCCTTTAGGAGGGATGTTTTTCTCCTCTCCTTGTTTTTTCCGCTCTGTGGCCTTCTTTCTTGCTTCCTCCGGTGCAAGTCCCTGTTCAAGGAAGCGAAGATACCATCTTACCCCCGCCCCACTAAGTCCACGCCTTAGTGGATCGTCCCTTCCTCCGGGCTTGCCCAGTTCTGGAAGGAGGGGGGTCTTCTTATTCTTTATCCAGGGTTTTTCCCGGAGACTTTCGCCAGTTGAGGAGGTTGAGGGTATAGGTGCCCCTGCCTTTCTCCTCTCCTGCTTTTTTCTAGCTTCCTCAACACGAGGTTTGCTCGCATGTGAGGAAGATGCTGTATTTTTGGGCACTGTGGATACATTGCTCCGACTTGTGCCCGAATGCGGTGCTTGCCCGCTTGATTTCTTTTTTTTTTCCTTATTCATGGTTGATCCCACGAGTAGCTAGGGAAGTATAAGGTCCACTCCTGCAGAGCCCCGCATGCAGGAGTAAGGGTATTTAAACTGGATGTCCCCAGGTATCCAGAGTCCGCATATTAGCGATCAAGCTTCCCCTTGACCACGCAGTCCTCGGCATATGCTGTTCCACCTTGACTTGGGGGGTTTTTATTGTGGTCTCCTTCCACTTGGCCAGCTGTTTAAGGCAAGCCCCCACATCTAGTGAATATACCTCATCAACCACCTTCCACTAGATACGGTTTATATCAGGCAGGTTTCCACAAGCAGTCTGCTGCTCCGATGACCTCGCTGACTCCGGCAACTGACCGGTTATCAACAAACTCATCGGGACAACAGTCCACTCTCCACGCTGAAGATCCTGATATCGGATTTCTGCATTCCACAGAGATCCGTTGAGCTGTCCTTGGTTTCACGTATTCCTCTTGAAGAGGAACAGCTACTCGGCTCCCCCACCAACGACCAGGTCTCACAGCTCCTTGGGGGAAATTGTTGGCATGAATGAAATTGGTGAATTACGATTTTAGTTTACATGATCTCTAAATATTTAGATCTACTTGTCATCTAATTCAAGTACGTGGGGGAGTTATTCAGTCCAACATTGAACTACTTTTAACAGGAGAATATAAACGAGAGGTAGGTAGAATTGTAAGGATCGCTAAAATTAAGGTCCATTCCGGTTTTGGAATTTGTATAACGCGTGGTCTTTCTACCTGAACTACTTAATACATTCTGAAAAATTCAATTGTAGATATTTACCTGTCCAGCTATTTATAATCAGACGTTTGTGTTTTCACAATATTTGTTATTCAAATTTTTTAAGTTTTGGATTAATGGGAATCATTTTTGATGTTGTTCGAAATATTATATCAAAGAAAAAACATCTTTTGAAGTTAAAATTCCCAGGGACGGATACAAAATTAAAAACTATTGATAAATTTGGGTGCTTTGTTGCTGAAATTGTATTTGTATTATTTTTCTTAACGGATGTAATACTTGGCTATGAATCAATTGATTGATACTACACTACACTTTGGCACTTTGACGCGAGGATGGAAAGAGATTAGAGACTCCCACCTCCCACTATGCATAGTTTGGAACAATATTGTGTTGTGTGATGCAGCTATATCGAACTTGCGCATGCTAATTATTAAATTTAATTAAAAGGTATAATTTACTATTTATTTATTATTCTTTTGGGTGGCGTGGTATCCTCATCACCCCCTCCATATGGACGCCCTTGTCTATATATTTAGTTAGCTTAGATCTTTCATAAAATTTTAAAACTATACGTTTTTTCGAATGTCTCAAAAGCTCTTGTACCGATCCGATCCACGTTGAACAAAGTTTTACTGGGTCGAACGTTCTGTGGAAAGAAGCAGAAAATCTTAAGAATGAACGACTAAACTAAAAACATATTTTCCACCATCACCCACTATTCTACAAATAATGAATAAAATTTCTTTCTTTCATAAATTATCGACTGAAATCCTTGAACCCACCCATTGTCAATCTTCCCTTCAGCATTTCACTCTTCTCACAAAAATCCGTAGGCCTATGCGAAGGGCTAAATTTCTTCTCACCTTTCTGATCTCCTAACCCCCTTGCCACCGCTCATGGCCATTATTTCAACCCTTACATTATTTATCATCCCTTCGCCCAATACATGTTATATAATAGACCTGCAGACGCTCACTATGAAAGGGTTTTCGTGAACGAGGGAAGGTCGTTTACGCAGAGGGTTAACCGTAGGCCTGAATAAGGGTGAGTTACCTTCTGCTTCTTCTACTCTCCTAAGAGTTTTGAGCCTATCGCTCTAGTTTCTGATGAGGGAATTTAGAAAATCACTAGAACTTTTGCGTTTAGAGCTGGGAGAGTGCGGTGGAAAGGATCATTGAGCACTTTAGAGCTACAAGGGTTGAAAGAGCTGAAACGGATCGATTCATTTATTCATGCACTCCCTTGTAAATTGCTGATATATTTTTTGTATTGATTTTAAATTGTATAAGCAAAAAGTATTCTTTATATACGTCGGCTTTGTTGAGTGGTTTCAGGATCGTACTTTCTACCTGGTGATGTCAATATAGTCAGTTGATTTATTGTTCTTCATGTAATTAGATAGAATTACCATAAAAATGGTCCATAACTATAAGGATTACATACAAATGGGACCTACCCGAGGTAAAAATACTAGTTTTCATGAAGAAGGATTTGGAAATAATAAAAAGCAAATAGCAATCTATGGTATTGTATGTGTGTGTTCCTAAATGTCAAACATTTTTTACTGTCAGTGAGATTAGCTTAGATAAACTAATAATAAATTTACCAATATAATTTAAGAGAAATATTATGTAGTATCCTGTTTTGCTTATGTATTTGGATCAAACACAAGATGTAAAATTCTAAAATTAAGCCTGGTTAACATCTGGAAATCTTCAATGACGCAATAAAAGTTTCAATCAAAGAATTTGACGAGTTAACGTCAGTTATGTAATCGACAAGTGAATTTATTTTTCGCATACGATTTATACAATGTCTGGTTTCATCGTCATTCATTCAAAAAGCGATAAAGATAATGAAAATGTTATTTATTAATGGCCAAGAAAATGGAGTAATCAGAATATGGAATAAGATAGAGTAGAGCTAGAGGAATTTTGAGCAGGTGCGGACTGGTTTTAAAATTCGAAAATTACAAGAAATTAAGTGGAGCAAGCATCCATCCCACCTGTCTAACGTAACGTCAATTTACACTTTATTAATAAGGTGGATGACATCCACCAACAGAAATGAAATGGTGGCTTGTCAAAAGATCCTAGAAATATTGGCCACCAATGCGTTGAGTATTCAGCTAAAACGTCATTTTAAATTTTAAAATTCACGATTCGGGGGTATATTCATTGTCTTAATAAAGCAATTTAGATGTTCGTAATGATAAAAAACCTGCAAAAATCTTATGTTTTGAATGGTAGACATTAACTGTCATTATTGGCAGAAAAACCACTTTTTGTTGGCCACACTAACCTTAGACTGAACTCGTCTATTACCTACTGTTTGACATCTAAGTGTCATGTTTCGTACGAGCCTATGGATATCTTCTAGAGGTATCTTATCCCATTCTTCGATTAGGGCTCCTGTAATTGTGGACACCTCTGAACACATCTATCTAACAAATCACAAATGTGTTCAAAAAGGCATAAGTCAGGATTGCAAACATTGATAATATACATATGCTGCAATTATGCTAAAGAACGTTTCACAATATTTCATTAACTCGGCATCTGGCTTTAAAGATTTACAGCCTTATCAATAATAAATTTAGATTATTCTAACATGACTTTAAAATCAAACTAGTGAAAAAACATATTAATAAATACATTTAACATTATTTTAACATACTATAAGTACGCTCTTAGTAACCATTAGTTAGTATGGTGTTATCGTCTTTATTATTAATAAGGCTGTTAGTAATTCGATAGATACCTTCAACGTTAATAATATACTGAATCAAAATTTTCCAGCTATTATTAGGAATGTTACTTGTCACATTTCTAATTAAACTGTATAACACTTGAGTTTAATGTAAGTGAAACGTTTTCAGATAAAAAAAAATGGATTAGACTGTCCATTTGTTAAAAAATATATTTAGTCGTTATAGGAAAATGCTTCTACATGAAATGGAGGTTAACCATTAAATGAGGCCAGAAAATGGGGTGAAACAAACGAAATAAAGATCGAACAACTTATAGAAAGTGCAAGATACTTCTTTTTTATTCTGATCTCCTATTGTTAAACTGACGTCTGATCTATTGTTCCCACTCGCAAAACTTTATACCCTCGTTTGCGACCATTACAGACCAAGAGCTGGAAATAAAACAGGTTCCGTAAACTAAATACATTGGATTATATCTATATAGATGAAACTAGGAGCAACGGACCTGCATTTTCTTTTTCA
The DNA here is from genome assembly GCA_949126875.1 of Lochmaea capreae. Taxonomy (NCBI): domain Eukaryota; kingdom Metazoa; phylum Arthropoda; class Insecta; order Coleoptera; family Chrysomelidae; genus Lochmaea; species Lochmaea capreae. The sequence continues at coordinate 16,865,318 of OX421399.1, forward strand.
GAGGTAAAATTAGCGTGTACATTATATACTAAGGTATCTAGATCTAAATCACGTCTCAATTAATTAATATTAAAGGACTTTACTCTAGTATTTTCTTAATATAAATATTTGTTATCACCCATAACCTAATAATTGGATAAGAGGAAAAGAATAATAATCTATTGAATCCCAAGATTTTTAATAATTATCAAAATTTACAAACATAAATGATTTTGCAAATATTCATTAAATCAAATACATGGTGAGTCAGAACTCAAGTAAATTATTTTCTCAGTAATTTTAAATGGATCACCCTGTATTTTATATCTTTTTCGAAAAGTACCTTACTTCTATTTTTATCAAGCTTTCTCCATATTTAAAGTCGTTAGTTTTTGATATATTTTCATTTTCCCAAGCAAAGTAGTAATTAGGTATGAAATAGTTTACCAGATGTTAGTTTACAGTTGAAAATTTACAAAAAATTATACTTAGGTATAGTGAAACCAAAGTCAGTGTGATGACCATAAAATAAAGCAATGTTGTCAGATATATTTTCTAAAATTGTTAGGCTCGCTACACAAATGTTCCTCTTACTTCAGTAAACTGTTAGTTCGTGATGTTATAAGAAAGCTAGGTTGGAAATAGTTTTAAAAAAATACATAATGTAAATTTATTAGTAAACATTAAAATAAGTTGCTTGAAATTACTGAAAAAGAAAAATTAATTAAAACCACTTTTTATATGTTACAATATTTAAGAAAATTTTGAAGAGTTGGCAACGTAGTAACACCTGCTGTAAAAACTTCGAAACAACCAGTCATCAACTGCAGGATTCATCGTAATATAATGAAATAACCGAAGTATAATCCGTTGGACGTTTTTGCAGAAAAAATTATACGGTCTTGATGGTGTTCGGGGGGGTTGTGTTGTGGTTCGGCTTATAATCCATTAGTATCATTTTTTAGTGTCGGGTGTGAATTTTGTTTTAAAGAAATATTTAATATAATATCTATTTCTTGGTTGAGTGAGTTTAGTGAATTGTTATAGGTATTTATAGGAAAGTGTAGGTGATCTAGTGTAGAAAGGTATCATTAATATAAAACCTTTTTGATGGTGTAGTGGTTAGGTCGCGTCAGTGAATTGATATTAATATAATATTCATTTGTTCGTAGACGTTAGGGTAAGTTTTATAATATAATTAATTAGAATGGCATTTTGGAGACCATTTGAAACAACAGTCCAAGATGATGCGAAGGATTATTGAATTGTGGATTTAAATATAAGAAGTTAGATCATCGAATGGTAATAATGGAGTCTCGGCGTATCGCTGAACTTAGACAGGAGTATTTGCGCAAAATAAAAGGGTACCGTGATTCAAATAGAACTAAAATTTTTTTAGACGAAACTTGGTTTGGTACACACATGATGTTGTCAAGTGTTTATTCATTTATTTGTTATTCAAACAATCCTTACGGTTTTATTACATGAATAAATATATAAAATAAAATACATTTTAACTTAATATGTAAGAAAATAGTAGTATTGGTAATTATATCATAATTAAAACTGTATGAGGGTATACACCCACCTTTAAAATATGGTTGGGTTGACGATACAAAAAACTATTCTTTAGATACTCCGTGTTCTAGAGGAAAGCGCTTTATTATTGTATTACAAATTTTATGAATTTTGTATGCAGGTTAATTTTTTTCATTCAAATTGATATAGTAAATTAACATTATTTCACAATATTCGAATTTTTAAAAAATTGATATGCACGCCATTGGGCGGCTTTTTCCTTCAAAGGGATTAAAAATATGGGTCATCACATTAACTTTAGAAGAACTTTATGTTGAAATAAGAAACAACACTATTTTCACTAAATAAGTAGGTCTTAATTACATTACATTTAATGAATCTTTGTAAAATCATTTTTGTTTGTAAATTTTGATAATCATTAAACATATTGAGTTTGAATATGATTACTATACTTTTCCTCCTATCCAATTATACAGCACGTTGAATTTGTTACGATTTTGACAGAAATATGATATATGGTATAACAGATTATAACCTCATATTGTTCGAGTGGCGAAGTGAAGCGCAAATTTCATTTTTGAAGTAAAATATAGTGTGTTCCATTTCAAAAATTGGGAGGGGTGACCATAGGGAGAGGGGTTAAAGTTGTAACGTCTACATATGAGCAAAAAGACGTCCGTCTCTTTATATGATTTTTGACGTTTTTTTTCATAAAAGTGACGCCTACAGAATGCGCTGTGCATTGGTGAAACAAAACTGAAGACAGTATTGCAAAGTTGAAAAGTATAAACGTCTCCAATATCCGAAGCCTATTGCTCGTGTAGTATGAGCTCTCTACCTAAAATTTTTATTGCTAACCTACCCTAATATGCATTGCCCTATCGGCACACTTCTTTTCAAACATTAGTGGTTATATACGCTCATTAGTTTATGTCTCCCTGGTACTCCAAGATTTTTAAAGGTTTTTTAAATGTCTGAGGTGATTTTCTTAGAATTTTTGTCTGCTGATGGTCGGGAATATTTAGTAGAATGCCTTTCTAAATTTCTACCGGACCCTTATAAATGAAGAGTAGCCGTTGAAGTTGATTATTGTACTGGGGTAACAGAGTCGGATTATAATCGGCAGGTGTTTAAGGTGTATTATTCAGTAAATACAGTGATTTTTCAATTAGGTTGACAGTTTTGTTATTTATTTTACCAAAGAATGCTTAAGGGTCGGTTTTTTCATTTTTAGTGATCTTTTTAAGTAGAAAATATTAAAGATGTTTCTCGTATAGTGAAAATTAGTCTATTTGTCATTAGATGACAAAAAAGTAGTGAAAGATTCCTTGCAATTATCTACAAAATCGAGAATTCAAAGTAAAACTAAATCAAACATGATGAAAACACTTCTAAGAGAGGTAACAGACATTTTGTCGTCTTTAAAACAAATTTGAAAATACTTATAGTTAATTTCTGTTAACGTCTCTTTAATTTCAAGTCAAAAAGAAAACGACAAAAGGAATGAGACTGGTGATGATTAAACTTTTTAAATCTGCCAACTCTGCCAATGCAACAGTTACAATAGTAACAACCCTAGTGCGTGTACCTACATACTCGCAATGAGTTTAAAAAAGACAGAAATGTTCTTGAAGATAACCCGGTAGATCCTACGTTTTGCAGCAAGGGTCATTATTATTTTTATTAGGTAGGGCATTATTATAGGTATTATTATTAAGCGAAGAGGTACAAGTCCCTATTTTACCCAAAACCAGAAAATAATATGTAAATCAAATACCTACTAACAAGTTAATACATAAATTAAATGAATAAAATTATTAAAAAAAAGAGGATAGCAAAACAAAAGTACAATAATTCGTATTAAAATAAATATTAAATGAAAAGTTATTAATATACAAGGCGATCCAGTATATTTTTAAATATGTTGGTAGAAGAAGTAGCAATAATGTCAACATCGAGATTATTCCAGGAGTCAAAAACTCTATTAGTCTGAAAATTTTGTCTTGATCTGGTCACAAAGTCAACCAACAAACATCTTTTTAAAATCAGACACGGTAGAGCATATCCTCTGGGATTGCTAGACTATCATCCACTAGTGAATTCGTGTGGTTAACGTTGGGAGGTTTGAGGAGAACGCTCGAAGGTCCTAATGAGGCCTAGGTGCTGTTGGATTGCCCTACCCTGCCAGCCTATCAGATCAGATCCCAAAAGTTTTTAAATTAATTTCAATAATTTTTGACGTAACAGCTACTGTCAGAACGAAATATAAAATCACTTTTTGATGCAATCTGATTCTAAATGAATGTGATTGTGGATAAAACGTTGTATTGCATTCGTGTTTTAGTTGTGTTTTATCCACTTAAAAAAATTAAAACCTTCAGCTTCGCTCTCGAGGGTTTAAGCTTTCCTGCGTGGATAAATCACTATCTAATACACTAATATAATAAATAACTATCATTTTCAAGGAAATTATAATTGGGGTTAACGATAGAATATTCAAAATTTTGTTGATATTTAGAATAAATTCTTACAAGAGTACACTCTGCTATTAATTGCTGTCACATCCCCACAAAAATTCCTGGTTTACTGAACAATTGGCCAATAGTTCCTTATATTATATTATATAAAAGATGGGCCCTGTCTTATTACAGGATCAGGTGCATCGCTGTCTAGGGAAAGCCAGACGTCACTGCAAAAAGTACTTATAAACTTACAGTAATTGAAGTTAATTGTTTCCCAATATAAAAGACATCACTTACATCAAATATTGTAATGGAATATATTATTTATTACAGTCTGGTAGGTACTAATTTTTAGTGTTGCTGACTTAAAATGTAACATTAACTTTTAACATTATAACAATAAAAATGCTACTATTCTACCATGTAAGAGGTTCATATCACGATTGATGTAAATAAGCTTGTGAATGAACTAGTTCTTGTAAATGACGTCAAAATTGTAACAGGATATCATGAGAACATTGGTTAATGTAATACCATCGATACTAAACCTTGTCACCCTTTTGTTGAAAAGAAGAGATTTCTACTACAATACTTATCAAAAGTTTTATTGTGGTAAAGCAAAAATGTTTTTCTCATTCTGACTTTATTTTACAACATTGTTTCCGATTTTTTTTTAAACTATACAGTAATATTTGATAAATAGAACTGTAGTATTTGGAAAAAAATATGAATATTATCTAAAGGTTTTGGAATAAAAAAAAAGTTATAAGCTATTTCTTGGGTAAAATTAGTGCATAGAGAAAAGAGTTTTTTCTCTTCAATAGTTTATTGACAGCCAGACAAATAAAAGTAATGTATACAAGTATGTACCGTCTATTGAGATGTATGCCGGAATTTATAAAGAAGAGTCAAGGATGAGTACGGCCTTGAGCATTGGTATTTGACATATGTTCCTTCTATACCTTGTTTTTAAACTAGGAGGAGCATTTTAGGAAACCTCAACCACACCACTAAAAGTTACTAGATTGGGAGTGTGTTCCGAAAGGGTCGTGTTCAGACTTTTTGAACTAAATGAAAATTACGTGAAATATGTATTGTACTGCTCGCTGTTGTCGTGGCCAATGAGGGATCAAGGCATGTCTAAATATCGAATGATGATTGGCCACAGGTCATTGCGAAAGTAGTAACCAAATGTCACATTATTATGAAAAGATGTAAGGTTATAATAAGTAGTTTATGTAAAATGTTTTAAGAATCTGAGGATTAATGAGAATATAGAAATGCAATTGTATGATTACATTTTTTCTAACATTTGAGGCTTTGGTGTAGCAAAACTAAAAGTGAACAGAAGTTTTGTTATCGAAAAATACCATAATATAGTAACATTTAGTAACATATAGTAACAAGAAAAAAGAAGCATGGATTTTTTTCATGAAAGGGAATAAATAATAAAAATAGCAAATACCTTGGGTAACATATAATACTTTGTTAAAAATAAACAATAAACAACAAACGTGGTAGTAATGATTGAACTAATGAGTTTTTTTTATATAAATAAACACAAAACTGACAAATGTCAGTGTCAGTGGTATCAAAAGAGTTGTATGAAGCTGGTGGCAATCTGACCAATCACTAGGCAGCAGAAATGCCAACATAAATTCAAATCGCTCCTCTTAGTCTAAAACAAGGTATAAATGTATCAAAAACTGATGTTCAAGGCCGTGCTCAGCCTTGGGTTTTGTATAAAAAAAAAATAAGCTGTCGTAAAGAAATGCCAAGTTCAGACTGTATAAAACAGTAACATATGCATGTAAAAAGTTAAAAGAATTGTGGGAGGTAAGAAAGTAGATGAAGGTTGCAAGAGAAGGACTAATAGTGAAATATATAAGAAGATACGACAAATAATTAAAATGAGAATTAAGATGGCAATACCAAAAACAGTAGGGTGGAAAGAACTGTTATGTAAAAAAACGGTGAAGAAGATCAAGAAAACGATAGCAAGAAGCAGTAACGGAGGATTTAAAAGAAAATAATTTATAAGAGAGTGGAGATCAAGATGAAAACGGTAAAAACGAGTTACACTTTATTTTTCTTAACGCTTCTTATATTTTTTAATCCACAACTTTGTTATCGAAAAAACTTAAGATGTACCTATAAAAATATACATATTACAAATTAAAAGAAGTAAAATTAACCCTATATTTTCAAGTTCCTTATTTTTTGAAATTTTGATTCCTCATTCTCTCGAGTGATTCAAAATTAGTTTAGTAGATTTTCAATTTACTTATTCGAACTACCACCCTGTTTTATTCTGCATCTGAGACCGTTGCTCTCAGTGATTCGGGGTCAAAGTCACTTAGCCAAGAGGCCCCTACGGGATGAACTGTGAGGATTCTCCAGAGACAGGGTAACAGAAATCATCGAAAATAACTATATATTTCATTTGCAGGTTTCTTTAGGCCTTATCACCAACCCAAACGAAACAAAGATATTATTTTTATTCTCATTTCTGTGATCTCGTCAATCAAAATATTATTGCTAATCGTGTTTATAAATATTTTTGTTGTTTTTTCTTATCACGTTTACGATTCGCGATGATTTTTATTTAAACGCCAAAATATTTTGAAAATGCTGAAGACATTTTTGATTTCTAACCTAAACGTAAAAAATAGGATTAAAAGAATATTATTAAATATACTTATTATTAGATATACCTATGATACATAGACCCACATATTTTCCAAATTTTGTGTAAGTACAGGTGGTTTTAGAAATTATCCAAAAATCATTAAAACATGGTAACGAGGGTGATTGATTAAAGTACCTCGTCACTAATTCTAAGAAAACATAAAAGGTTTTAACAAATTAAGTCATTTGACTAGCTCAAAATTGTGGGGTTGCTTTATTCGGACCAGTAGAGTGGGTCGTGGGGGAGCCAGAAATAAAAGAAATAAATGATTTCTAGGTTTGTATACCTCACACTGGACAGCTCATTTACCTAACTTATCTAGTTGCATATTTACAGATAATATGGCCCCATGTATTAGATACTACACGGTATACATGTGAATTATTTGTTGAAAGCAAACAAAATATAAGGTGATTATAAATGATTTGTTGAAGGAAACAAATATAAGGTGATCCCAAACGATATGTTGGAAACAAACAAAATATAAGGTGATTCTAAATGATATGTTGAAAGCAATCAAAATATAAGGTGATTCTAAATGATTTGTTGAAGCAAACAAATATACCTAAGGTGATCCCAAATGATATGTTGGAAGCAAACAGAAAATAATGGAAAACTCTTACTTCCTACTCCATGTGGAGCGACTCTACCTTTACCGCTGGTGGTATGATGTATGGTGGTATATAATTCATAATAGTATTAGATGTTACCAGAACTAATATAGTTGGCAGCTAATTGTTTAAGTAGTTATTCAAATATTGGACTAAAATTACGAATATTTTTTATTAGATGAGCATCTCCGGAAATCATGGTAACTTACCGAATATGGGCAGCGACCGTATAAAGAAAGGTACGTAAATCCACAGAATGTATGCATCAACTGATGCACATCAATCTCTTTGATGTTACTTTCTTTGTACTAGGGCTGTTTAGATCCGAAATAAAATTCGATTATATTTAAACCACATGGTCTGATTCGGCCCAGAAAAAAGACAAAAGACAGAAGGAAGATAGATAGACAACCAGATAATTTCTTTGGCTAGGCAATTTTTGGTGATATCCAATCCCATAGTTCTCATGGTACTAGAGTAAGGTTTATGTTTTGTATTCAAGAAGAATTTTAGTCCAAGGTCAATCAAAATTTAACAATGTAAACAATGACTACAGGTTATCCCCTGGGATATTACCCAATAAAGGAGGAAGAAGAAGAATGACTACAGGTTATTTCAATAAATAATTAGCTGATCTTTGTTAACATTTATAATCAATAGTAAGAATTCTTTTATTAATTCACATTCAGTCAAAAATATATACTTAATGAGCCCATAATACCTACGGCTATTAAATTAAATCCTTCTGTATGTTCCTTGTAAATTATTCTGTTATTGATTAGAAATTAAACCACAATGTTTTTATATTTTTATTTCCGACGTTCCGGTAGCGTTCCACCTGCCATTATCAATAATTATTTTTCAATTTTTCCCTATTTGACAATTAATAAAAATATTTTGAGCTTTACGGATGCAAAAAACTGTTAAATTTTCTTAATATCAATTCATTACAAACTGTTTCTATAATTGTGTATATAGAAATATTTTGAGTCATTATACATTTTTCAATATTACAGTCTACTGGAAATGGGATCCATGAGCTTTATTTAGGTGAAACATCTAGTCCACTGAAAAACGGAATAAATGAACACAAAAAGTGCAATAGAGAGATATCGCATCATTACATAAAGCTGCTGTTAATAAAAAATCCTTTAAGGTGGTTTTAAAATTACAGTATTGAAAACGTCTCTTTGTATAAACTCTGTATAAACTATTATGACATTTGGTTAATTAAACAGAGTCTTTATTAATAAAACTAAATGCAGAGAAAACATTTTAGCAGAATGTATTCTTTGGTTACTAATGTTAGAGATATTCACAACAATCAATTAAAGTTTGTTCAAAATCAATTGCTGAAGCGATTCCCTAGACGACTTCCACCTTCTGAAATGTCATTTTAATACTAACGGTGATGAAACAAATACATTCCAACATTTGTTTTTTGTTTCGGCACAAAATTTATGAGGTTATATTGTATCTAAATTTGAAAGAAAATGTATAGGCACTACATATTCAGATTAGGGCACAACTTATGCTGTTACTGAGCTAGAATATATGAAACATTTTCGAAGAAAGGCCTTATACTTTCCCGGTTTGATGCGATCCTGGTACCTTGTTGACGTCATTTTCTCCTGGGTCCTCCCACGCGCCCTATTTGCGAGACACAACAACCTTCACTGCCTTTATCAAGGTCTTTTGGACGTTTTAAAGGCCAATGACGTTGTTTAGAGGTCGCTCCGCAACACCCGAGAGATCTTTTTGTATACTGGCAGTTTGTTTTATTTATTTTTATTGTAGATGAGGGTTAGAAGACAGTTGTTTTAATATCACAATAAATCACGTAGAAACATTACATCTAATAGAATTTGGAAAAATATATCCTTTGTATTTGTATTTTATGAATTGTTAATCAAACGATTACACGCAAGACCATTATTATTAATATTCTTCTTTGGTGTGACACATAATATATCGTTTATTAAAAACGAGCACTTGTTACAGTTATTCTTTTAAAAACTAGATTATATTGAATAATGGAGAATATTCCGGAATCCAGATGGCAGGGCCGTATTAACCACTAGGCGAGATAGGCCATGGTCTTAGGGACCACCAACGAAATAGGCGTCCATTCCTTCTTTCTTGCACTAGTCAAAAAATATTTCGATAATTAAAAAGTTTAAAATAGTGAGCAATTCTAAAGATCAGGGTAGTAGTAAAGCTTATTTAAATGACAAAAAGAAGGCCGCGCTTGGTGCACGTGTTCATTAATGGACAAGGTAGTCTTGCAAACTGTGAAAATTTCCTCTTTGCAGGACCGGAGTGAGCTTGGCAGCTAAAAATTAGCAGCCAATTCCCGAAGAATAACGAACGGTCGTAGACGTAGGTAGATATTTTTTCAAAAATCAGCACACAACAAAACATCACATCATTCATTATTGAGAGAAATGAAAAAATATTGAGAATATAATTTAAAGTGGAAAAAGCAAGAATTTAAAATGACTCCGATACATGTTACTATTTTATTAATACAAATAATACAATCAAATATATACTATAGTTCAAAATTAAACATAGTGTATGATACTATGTGCAAAAGGAAGATCACTTTGATGCCGTTGAAGGGGTAGAAATGCTACCCTCAATATTTAAAAAAATGATTTCAACCCGAAGCAAACGAGAAATTTATAGATATAATATGTACTAAAAAACTAAAATACTGAATAAATTTAAAACTGAACTTATCCTAAATATTCACCACACCATTTAGCCATTGTCAATTATTATTTTTGACACTTTCACTTTGAAAAACTGTATATTTTCATTTTTAATTAAAAGTTAATATACTATAATAAGATATTTTATAATATTTATCTACATTAAAGGCGATGTGTTGGAGTCTCGGTTGGAGTGTAATGTAATTTATATCAGAGCTGGTTTTGATGTTTTCTCATTCTGCCATTCATTACTTGTGCTGACCGTTCGAATAAAAATGATCTAATTCCTCTATAAAAATATCTGGTACTTCTCCTTTTATACTCCATTATGGAGATATATGTTTGTTGTGTGCTGATTTAAAAAAATATATCTACCCACGTCTATGATCCTTCGTGTGTCTTCGGGAATTGGCTGCTAATTTTTGGCTGCCAGGTTCACTCCAGTCTTTGCAAGACATTTTTTTTTATTTTTCCATGCCTAATTTTCATCAGTCGATATCCCTGATTTCGTTGTTCCCGCATTTAGGGGTATTACTGACTGAACACTTTTTTTTTATCTGTAGCATAGGCTGCAAAATAAATGAACAGTCCCTAATAGGTGCCCTAATAGGTGTCTCCCAATCTGTCTCTAGTGAGGGAAGAGAAAAAAATTTAAAACAACTAAAAACGAACGTCTATATTTTATATTGTTCAACAAATTCTTCAAATATACAAAAAAAATTAAAATATTTTCAAAAAGAAACCTCTATTTTCATCACTTTATATACCACCTTATTTTTAAGACCGTTCAAAATAAACTCCCTATTGTCAGCAAAGTTCACTGACCTATCGATGTTGTTTAGGTCAACTCTTCCTGCTTGAAGGACGCTGTTAGAGTCGAAGAGACGTCAACAACAAACCAGGATAACATATTTTTCGAGAGGTTCAATGTAAACAAAATGGAAGGGGGTTAAAACAGAACGTACAAATCCGTCCTCCACTTAAACTATACCTACACGGGCGATTGTTTAGGTAAACATGTTTTGATGAATTGTATAGAAACGATTATGGATGGTTACGAGTAAAAGGCAACCGTATGCAGTGTTGACGTTTAAAAATGTATTTTATATTGTCACTAACAACGTTTTATTTGAAAATTATACACGCAAGTTGGGTGAAAAATGAGATAGGGCAATATACATTCTACAGAATACTGCTATATTCATTCGAATTTACCCTAAACAACTTGGGAGGCAAAAATTGGAAAAAATAAAAAAGGGGTCAGTCCAAGAAAAACTTGGGATGTGGTAATAGCTGGATTACTGAATAAAAGAGGAACAAGCTGGAAAGAACCAAAGGACTTAACTCAAAATAGTAAAGAATGGAAAAAATTAGTGACGGAAGAGTACCTGCAACACACCCTACACCACTAAGTGGTAGAAGGGCTTTTGGATTATATATAAGCTCACATTATTTGATAAATTAAAGGGCTTACAAGTTTAAACAATACTAAACATAAAAATGTGAATAAAAAACATTACCATTAACCATTGTAACCAATTTAACACCTTGTACAATATTTAGCATCCAACAGGTGTAGTGAAAATGCTTTAACAAGTACTACTTTTAGTTTTATAGGTAGGTACTATTTTGCTTCGAGGACACAACAGGTCCTTTTTGGAGATATCCTCCTTGGGTGGTTTGGACCAAGGAGTATATATCTTTCCTTACCTGGCCCCTGCTAAGGTTTAATATTTTATTAGTCAGCGACTCCCAGGGTTTTTTGAGCAGGAGTTCCTACTTTGGCACGTGGCTCAAGTACGTCTGATGTTTTGTTTGAATCCACCAAGATGTACAACCATGTGCTTCGCTAGAGTGTATGTCGTTTTATTGCCTACAATATCCTTGTGCCCTGGGACCCACTTAAGCGTCTTCCTATTGTGGTTTGTCATGGTTAAGAGTTTTTGAAGGCAGTTCCACACCAGTCATTTGCAAGTACGTGTCGAATACGGAAACGATTCGACTATTATTTTTAAAAACAATGTTAGTCTTAAAAAATGTAAACTTCAACACATTTTTCATTGATTGGTTTATATGTAAATTAAATATGAATTTACACATTTTAAGACAGTAGGAATATTCACAGAATCCCCGAAATTTTATGCCGGCCTGTCATTTTCCAGTAGTTAGTTGTTAAAATAGTTGAAAATCGACAAATACCAGTGGTATGATAAATTCTGTTAAAGCTACGACCTTCGCGCACCTTCAAAAACTGAACAACGATTTCCGATATACATCATGTTATCTTGCTGAATTGGTGGAGCTATGTTGTAGACCACGAACTTCTCATACAATCCTGCTCCTTTCCGATATTTTCAACTAAACTGATTTCGATTTGTTATGTTCAATTCTTACCTAATAATAATACGGGTAGATGTATTAGTAATACTCTCCCACGATATAATTTGGCATATGAAATGAAGAAATACATTTTTAAATAAATAGGTGTGTTAATTAGAGAACTGTACATGGACTGTTTGAGCTACTAGATGTTTTTTTTTGTATACCATTTACGACCTTATTAAAAGAATTTTACCTGAAATAAAACCTAAGAGCAGTCGACTGACAAGGCAAGGGTGGGCCATCAGGTTTGTGCCAGGTGTATGATGGCTGCGTTGAATTCATTTGGCAGTATTAAATATTCCGTTTTAGCGCGCGTTTTCAAAGAGCTTTCTATACGAGTATTATAAATTATCATTAATTTTTTTTCGCAATGTTGCGTCGAAAATACTTGTCATTACATGCAAAGCAAATTGTGAAAAATGTGTTGTAAGTAGAGGATTCATTAAACAAGAAGAATTAAAAGAAACCTGCTTATTTACAAAGACACCAATATCCTCTATAAAGAATATTATTAACAGTGAAAAATTAAGTGGAAGAAAGAGCATTTGTGGCATCAAGTAAAATCAAAGTTGAGAGCAGAAAATGTTACTTCTACTTTGGGTCCCAGTGTTATAGAATTAAAGAAAAATGTGGTTAATGATATATCCATTCAAAGCTGGAAAAATTCTGTACAGCACGTTTATAAAAATTGAAGATTCATACATTTATATTCAAAATAATATAGATCCTATTGTAATTAATCTTAATGATAAGTCTGACAGTGAAACAGAATTAGATTTAGAATAATATTAAACCATACCAATAAAGTTGGATATTGTTTTTTTTTTACCCGGTTATAGTTTATTTAACTTAATAGTATTTAATAATCTCTCATTTAGGAGAAAAAAGAAAAAAGTTTAGAGAAATGGTCTTCACATATTAAATAAAAAACAAAGGATGTATGATAAAAATACAAAAAGTTAGATATTGGCGAATTTGCACCTTTTTAAAATAATTTTTAATAGTCCGCCACTGGCGACCTCTTCTACAGCAGCTATTGGCCATATGATTTATTGCAATTGGCCCATTAATTTTATGATTGCCCGCAAAAGTGAAGACAATATATTTTGAGACAAACTTATACCGTTGAGTGAAAAATTTTTCACTCAACGCTTATACCTTGAGTTCTATGCACTGGGCCACAGAATAAATAATAACCAGAATTATAACTCTTCGTCGGCATTCGCATTTCGTTTCGTAACCTTGTCGCAGTTCTATGCTGATATACTTAATTGTTATGGGCGATGTTGTTACTAGGATTTCAGCTGAATTTGTAAAAAATTGCTTCCCTGATCAAAGTTTCGAAAAAACTCCTATGTATGGGTGTGCTTATAAAGAAAATTTTTTTCATTACTGATTTCGGCTAAACGAGAGTTTAGCATATTTATTTTGTCATCTTTGGTAGAGCCAGTGTTACAACAAGTAAGGCGAACACAGTATACTAGCAGCATATGGTGCAATGCACATATGATGAATCCAACTGACAAAAAGCCAGAGGATTATGGATGGATATCAATTGATAATAATAATTATTATTATTGGTTTGACGGACCACAAAGTCCATCGATCTATCAACTGCATGTCTTCAACAGAAGGTATTGTATTTATAATTTTTAAAATTCTTATTTCTAATGTAACGATTCTTATTTATATAATGTTACTTCTTTTATTACAGAATCTGAACAGTATGATACCGATAATTCTGAAGATGACGATAACATCACACATAGTGAAGAGTCATCGAGTTAAGAATCTGATGAGGATTGATTGATTTTTTAAAATATTTATCAATAAATTATTTATAAGTTTAATTTTTGTCATGCACTGTTACATTGAATTATTATTAAAGTTCTGATAATACACACAAAATACAAGCTTTTATTTTTAAGGCGGGTACTCACTAGACAAGCCAAATGTTTATAAACCTTCACAAACGATTTTAAACGCGGTGTTTGTTTGGTATGTACTACGGCCGCAAATGCTTGCAAACATTTGCGTGTGTTTGTATCGTTTCCAGGTAAAGTGGGAAAGATCAAAATATTTGCCGTGATACTGTGTTTGTTTTGAATTTGCGAAATAGTTCGGTGTGGACGGTTTGTCAACAGGTCACGCAAATAATAAAACAAAATTTTTATTTCTTGTTATTAATTGAAACTGAACAATGGAGTGGGATCATGAACGATGTTTAGAACTTATACAATTATACAAGTTAAAGCCTGCATTATGGGATCCACAACATAGCTTGTATCCTTTGAAAACAAGAAAACAAGATGCTTTGAATGGAATAGCTTTACACTTTAATACAACTAACGATATAATAAAAACCAAATTAAATGATAAATAAATGATGCAGCACACACAGCCGGTTTGTTTCTTATTATTATAGACATGGATCTTTAATTATTATTTATTATTATAAAATAAAATAATAATAACCTTCAACATTTAAAAAATGGATCCTTCACAAACTTTGCGACAAATTGATTCAAACAATACTGTTTGTACAAATGTTTATCAGTGGGGACAACAATTTGGTAAATGTTTAAAAGCATTTACAAACATTTGCAAATGTTTGCAAACGATGTTTGCGAATGATTTTTGGTGAGTACCCGCGCCTTTATAACATTTGTTTAATACAAATGAAACCAGTGGTTACAAGAGATAAGTACGGAGCACGGATTAAATGATTCGATTTTTTGTTTTTGTAGGTTAACTAAAAAAATACAATTTTTTTTGTAGGTCACTATTATATTTAGATTGAGAATTAAGTAAATAATCATAAATTTTTCGTGGCATACGGTTATTAATCAAAAAAAGATTAACATAATCTTGACAACTTTGGAGTGTACTGCCCTGTTAAGCATAGAAGTCGTATCTACATTTTTGCACATTTTCAGCTTAGGGCGTTTACAACTTGAAAATAATAAACCACATCACTCTGTTAAAACTCCAATAAGTCGTATATGTTATTCTCAATAGCTATTAAATGTCTTCAATGTTTAGTCGTATCTGCAAAACTGCCGTGTTTGTTAAGTTTATTTGTCATATCTGACAATATTAGAAGTATATGACGACAAATTTACCTAACAACGTGTTGCTTACGACAAATTTCATTAACAGTAAGAACCTTACGCTAACCTCACATTTTAGTGTTTTGTATGTTAGTTTGTTGAGCTAGTAAATAGTTATTTCCTGTAAAAAAAAACGAAATTCATAGAGCAAAACCGTGTTGTCTTCTGCGTTATTTGGCATGAGGCGATATCTGGACGATCTACCCAAGATATTACTAGTACGTTCTATGCATTTTTATTATCGGTTCGAGATGCCAGACATGTTATTTTGTGGTTGGATAACTGCTCCTCCCAAAATAAAAACTGGACACTATTCGCTTTCTTTGTTCATATTGTAAATTCAGCAGAGGTTTCGCTTGAATCACTAAAGGTCAAATATTTAGAACCAGGGCATACGTTCATGGGGGCTGATTCCTTTCATCACCAGGTCGAAGGGTGTCTCAAACGAAAAGGCAAAGTCTATGATTTCAAAGATTTTAGTGACTCAGTAAAAGATGCTTCCAATAATGTCAAAGTCATTAGTATGGAAATAGGTGACTTTTATGATTGGTAAAATGGTACATCGCAATACAAACTCAGTAAAATCACTCCTCGTCCCTACTTTAATGAGATGGCAGAAGTTGTATTTTCAAGAGGACAACACACACTGGTGTACAAGACAGATCTCGACACTGTGGAAGAAAGAGAACTGAATTTTCTAAATGCTCGAATCGCTAAGCAAGGTGTGCCAAAACCGTCTCCAAAACACATCCCAAGAGGAATCACCGCAGAAAGAAGAGGTCTCATATTATCCAAAATCTGTGGTACAATGCCAATAAATAGAAAGACATTTTGGGAGGATATTCCTATTTCAACGGAAATTCGAGATTTAGATGATTGAAATCAATGGTAGCCTTTGGGCTGAGAAAATAAATACGTACTAGGTTTTGTAATACTTCTATAAATACTTATTTGTTTTGTAACACTTCAATACTTCTTCGTTTTGTAATACAAAAAGTCGTTTTGTTATTCAATAAAGTTACTAACAACTACTCACGTTTGCTGTAGATACGCTTTATTGTTGCTTAGCAAAACCAGTATAATGTTAGTGCAAAATGTCGTATCTATCAAAACTCTGATTTCTGATTATTTGTTGAAATAATGCTCTGGATTATTAATTTCTGCTTTGCATCCTTTAAATGAAAGTTACACTCAATTTTCACTGCATTATTCCACTTTGATGGCATAACAAATTTCACTAAATGTGGAATATCTCATAATAATGATTATGTTAGTTACGACTTCTATGTCTAACAGGGCAGTGTAGGTCTCAAAAAAATTACCAAAAAATTTGTATGCCGATGCATTTTTTATAAAAAATATATATTTTGCAAACCCCAAAACAAAAATCAGCTTGTTATTAATAAATTTAATTTAATAATAAAGTCACCATTCTGACATATTAGAACTTTGTATGCCACAAGTTTTTCTCATATTTTCTCGAAGTATTGATTTTTAGAAACTGTTATTATTTAATTTAGGACACTCATCAAATCGACGTGTTTTGCTTCCTATGGGCATATGCTTATTGGGTCCCAAGTAGCAGGTAGTTCAAAAATAGCGTGCTTATTGGGTCCCGAACTTTAGTCCTACCTGAATAATAATGTATGGATTCGGTCCCAGCCACCTGTTGTTAAACCAAATGAAAAACAGGTAGTAAAACTAATTTAAAAATTTGATATATTTATTACATTGAAATATTATTGTAAAGGTATATCTACATTTTAGGATTTAAAAAAAAGGTAAAAATAAAATAGAAACACATATACATAAGATATATTATATATATACATATACAATTAATTATTAATAGAACAATAAAATGAGATACATTTAATGAAAAAAAATCGACTTATTTTTCCTTTTTCATATTCGTCAATTTTTTTTGCTATGAAATTTTCGCGATTTTTTATTTTATTATTTCGCGTTTTATACATAATATGTGTACTTTGCATTTTAACATAGGTCTCCATTTGAAATTCTTTTAGTTTTTCAATAAAAACAAATATATTCGGGTGGGCTTTATAAAAAGAATTATTAAAATGGCTATGAAAGGATTCACAGGCATTCGTAGTGCGAGTAAGATCCGCTGAATTTTTTGCCCAAAGGGATGGAGGAAATAAAGATTCTTCAGATATATAATTTTCAATTAAATAATCGCAATATTTTTTTATGTTTTCCTGGTCTGGTGCTATTGAAAGCAAATCAAAAATAAAACAATCACTCACTTCCCTAGGAGGTAAATACGTTAAAGCAAAGGTCATCCTTAGCCATCTACCAACTTCAGAAGATTCCTCGCTGTACATTGATATTAAACCACATTTTTGTATTTTTTTATACCATGACTGTGCAAGGTGAAATCGACAGCCAATAACATGGGCTTTTGGCCAAACTTTTTGAATAGCAGTATGAATACCTATTTCAAAATCTATAACTGCCTCAGTGATATGTAAGCTAGTAGATTGTTTTAAAGCGATATCTTCGAGAATATTAAATAATTTTTGATAAGTTGAACTACATTTATTAGGCAACAATGAAAACACTAAGGGAATGTAGTGTCCATTAAAATATCCATGTATAGTAAAGAATTGGCAAAAAAATTGTGGACAATAATTAAATGTGCCGTCTAAATAAATTCGATTAACTTTTCCCAAAAATTCAATATTTGACTTGCATGAAAATACAACGATCTGGTCTATTTTATTACTAAATAAGATAAATGGTTCACCAGTATTTGTTCCAATGTTTTTGTTTTTTAAAATATCGAAAGTTTCATCGATGTTTTTTGGCAATGCCGGCTGCATTTTCCTACGGGAGCAGTACATATACCTTCTAATATTTGCTACGTCATTTGTTGTAATGGTTGATGGCAGATTCTCTTGAAGTACACGACGAATAATTTTTGCAGGCTTTTCGGACAAGTCTTCAACTGCCTTGCGTTTGCAAGAAGAGCTTACAATTTGGCGATTCAATTTTTCTATATTTGCGCTATGACAATGCTCTTCAATATGTTTTGTCAAAGTTATATCTTTCGATTCACCCAAACTAAGTATATATGATTTACACTTTTTATTTGTACATATCCAACGCCTTTCTCCACTTTTTAAGCACTTTTGAAAACTATATTTAAAGTTATTTATCACTAACATTTGTTTTCCTTTTTCACTTAAAATAATATTTATATTCATTTTTAAAATGTTTAAAACAACAGACAAATTGATCTGAAATATGAAATGCACTCCATGAAATATAAACAATGAATGAAACGGAGTTATCTAGTTCCTCGCACATTAACAGGTAGGTACAAAATTTGTGTTCAGTTCCTCGCAGCATACGAAGGGTAAGTGATTAGGTATCAGGTAGCAAGGTCCACAATGACAGATATTTTTATTTTCTTATTGTTTTTTTCAAAAATTGACTAAAAATACGAAGAATTTTTCGATTCGAATTAGGGTAGGGGGTAAGGTAGGGTGGTTTTGGTTGGGTTATTATTGAAAATTATCATAATAATCTGTCAATTACACAATTCAATTTTTCGATTCGGATTAGGGTAGGGGGTAAGGTAGGGTGGTTTTGGTTGGGTTATTATTGAAAATTATTATAATAATCTGTCAATTACACAATTCAATTTTTCGATTCGGATTAGGGTAGGGGGTAAGGTAGGGTGGTTTTGGTTGGGTTATTATTGAAAACTCACGAATGCATAGATACATTTTCCCTAATGTTAGGAACATAGCGGAAGAAATATATAAATAAATAAAACAATAGTGTGAGGAACTGCAGACTGTGAGGAACTGCAGACCTGTCTTAATCCTACCCTCCGTTCGAAAAGGGATTAACTCAGGTAGATGCGAGGAACTGACTGGTGTCCGAATGAAATAGTATTTAATTTAAACATTCAGATACAATAAAAAGAGGGAGGATTGGATTTCCGAAAAGAGGTACATTTCCCCGAAGAATATCTTCAGGTAGTTAAGTACCATTGGGACCCAATACGCCTATAGATAAAGGGATTAAAATTTACACATTTTAATCTATGACCTGCCGGGACCGAATCCATCCACACCGCTTCCTATCGCGCTTTTTCCTCCCACAATCGGAATTTGGTCCAATTATAAAAGTTGGGTGTCTCGTCAAAACGAAGCTGTATATAAACTTTCAGCCTGTTATTAATCACTGAAATCCCTTATATGTGGGCCCGTTGACTATAAGTCAGCAGCTTTTAATAATAAACATCCGATGGTGAGAAATATTTGTGGAGGCGTGAAGGTTTTTTATTTGGCAATTAAAAAAAAATGCAATTTTGCATGCCAGAATTAACCGACTGGAAAAATATATTTCAGTACTTTACTTTTTTAGAATTAACGTATAATAAAATGTAAAGGTTCATAAATAAACAAAAGCTGTATAAAGAATATGAAAATAAACAGTTTATAGAAACGGTATATATACACACCTCGATCGTACAAACAAAATTTCTAGAAGATTATTAGCCGCTGAAAACCGAAAGTATTAACGCTAAAAATAACTTGTACTGTATAAATATAAACAAGATTTGGTATCATAAACTTCGCATTTTGTTTACTTTAATTGCCGGATAATAACAAAAAAAGGTTATTAATAACGTTGTAAATTAAACTAAATGTAATCATTTTTTAAATCTCCCAATAAACTACATATAGAAAGTATTTTATGTATATGTTGCAGGCCAAACTGTTTTTAGGACGAACTAGTTTGTCCTAGGATAAACTAGTTCGTCCTAAGTGCGTTCGGGTAAACTACAACTCGACCAAATTCATTTCAACATGTGGGATTCGGATGCGCGGAAATCAAGAGTAGATCACAGAACGTTGCATTGTAAAGATCCATTTGAACTCCGCGTAGGAATTTTAATATTGAATTTAAGTCGCTAAAACACAAGATTTTGTGTGCACAAAGTCGTGAAATGGTGCATGATGTTTTTAAATTTATGACAATGGAGGCACAGTTAATAACTAAAATGGAAGCTATTGCCAAATTTCTCAGGATTTTATTTAGGAAATTATTTAACTAACTAACTTTCTCCGCCGAGTGTACATGCGTTTATTCTGCGGCACTGTCATAGTACTGTCTCGCTTCTTTGTTTGCGCATCTCAGAGTTGAAATGAATTAGGTCGAGGTGTAGTTTCTCCTAACGCACTTAGGATGAACTAGATACCAACTCAAATGGAGGTCTACACAAGGGAACCTCCATACAAAGAGTTTACTGAGCCAGGTAGACAAGGAACTCTCAACCAGGCTACTGAAACTGATAAGAGACATTTGAAGACAGTTAACGACCTGGTGACTGGACACAGCACCCTGAGGAAACAATTGCACAAAATGGGCAAAGTTAGTGAACCTATGTGCAAGAAATGTGAACTCTATGATGAAACATCTACTCACATGCACTGCTTCTGCGAGAACTTACATCGACTCAGACGGGAGCACTTTGGAGAGGAAATAATACAACCATTACAACTACTGAAAATCCCTTCAGTCAAACTAGTGGCCTACATAGAAGACACAAAGCTTCTGGAATGGAAGTAGATAACTTGGGAAATGGTACAAAGACTCAGTTCAAGTGCCTGGGCTGTTGAGCTCAACCCAATCGAATGAATGAATGGAAAAAGGATCACCTCAAGCTTTTGCAAAATAATTTACATAAAAATGGTATAAAAAAGGAAAATTAATTTTTTCATTATTCAATTAACGAGCCTTCAGGCGAATTATTTCTTCAGAATTGTCGCTTTACCTTTTTTCTCTCTCTTTTACAATCTGATAATGTACACATTCGAGTTCGGCGGGGCGTTTCAGCAGCTTTCAGCTTTCACGCGGGTGGCGCTCACGTCACTAGGCGATTATAAAAATGAAGAGGTATAGCGACGCTTTTCAGGCGTCGTGAAAATTGAAAATGTTATCGACCGAAACTCTAGAGACGCCTCGCGTTCAACACGTCGCCGTCGTATCGGGCGCATAGTCATGGAATTATTTGAGGGGTATTTCGATCGCTGGAAATGCCGGAGATTTGTCTGATAAAATAATTATTCCAAAAATAAGAATAATCGATGTTGTAGTTAGTTCATTTGAAGAAAGGATATTTATAAGTTAGGAACAAAAATTTGAAGATGATATAGATGTTAAAAAATATATTACTTCGTATAAAATTTGTTTATTACTACCTTCATTAAGGAAGTATAGTCCTCTAAAGTTAGAAATTGAATCAAAATTTACCAGTTTATAAACAACATAAATGCAAACTTGTATGTATGTATGTATGTATGTATATTGGGGTGAAATTAACTGAGACCTAGAATATCTATTGTGCTCCTTTACATCTACTTAGTTCCCGATGAAAGTCTCGGAGACTAGTAGCTCGTTTAGTCCTATTTCCCGTAGGAATTTTTAAATGCACACTTGGCTGGCGTTACAATCAGATCTGCACTACCCTTGTGAACTCAGTACTGAATACGTTCAACGGTTTATCATTAAAAAAAGCAACCTCTTGTGTACCTTCGTCGATCAAATATTTTCACGAATGGAAGGAAGCATTCCCGAACAAAGAGAAAGTAAAAGACAATGTCAGGAAAGTGGACGAAGCAAGGACAAGATAACTCGAAGATTTTCTGTGAAATATGGACAGCGGAGAGCCTTTGAAGGACGTATGGATTACTATGTCTTTTAGAGCTACAGAAAAACTAAATAACAAGATACAAATTTCCACTAACGCAATTGTAACAATACTTTTTTTGTTTATTTCCGTCTGTGTGGTTCGAAAAGATATTCACAATTTAATTGAAAGATCAATTCATACTTATCTTGCAAGAAAAAAGGATTTTAATGTTTATTTCATCTTGGCATTAACAGAGGATATATTAGGTAGCTAATTGCTCTTAAAAAAATAATGTATCTCCCTTAATTTTTAATTAGACCTATGAAAAACTTTTTTGTACAAACAAAAAATAAAATAAATATTTGAATTTTGTTTTTTCTTAATCTCTGAACCACACAAATATATTTAAAATAACAATAATATACTAGCAATATGGTACGATTAAACAGGGTCCCATTTTTTTTTGTTAGAGAATACTTTTACAGAAATTGCCGCCGGCGTCGAAGCGTGGCAACGCCCCGGATTACAGATAATCCAGCGCCGTTGAATTCTTGCTGGAGTTAGTGGTGCGAAATGAAGCTAAACGCTGGATTCTGTTTACAGGAAAACAGAGACGTAAAGAGGAGTATATCCGATCATACAGGATAAGGCGGGATAATATACCGGGATAGGCGATTAAAAATTTACGCGATAATATGTACTTATGTCTAAATTGATCATTCACTTTAACGAAATGTTTTAGTAGGAAATAACGATGGGTATTAACAAGCCTGATGTGAAAGAAATTACACAGGTTGAAGTTATTTCATAAAACAAATCAAATAATTAATCATTAACTATGAGAAAGTCTTCTCTCCTGTTAATGTTGAGCAGCAAAACTGTAAACTTAACTTTTAGATAAATAGCAACATGAATTTTATACTATATAAATCGTTTGTTGTCCAACTTTCAATTTTGTGGCAAAATTTGATAACTATCTGATTGTCTCTTCATGGAAATGAAAAAATATTACTTGATTGACTTCATAAAGTTCAAATTGGTAAAAATGTGATAGAAAGTAGCAACCATTAATAAACAGCTGGAATTCAAATAATTGCAAAATATATAAGGGTATTGCTCCCGGCGGTTTATCAACAAACCTCACCGCACATGTCATTGACATTGGCAATAGAATTTTGATAATAAGTTTAAGGTTTCATATAAAAGTGTGTCCTAGACAACAAATAGTAGCTATTTTTATTGATTTAGTTAAAGTGTGAAAATGTCGATACCAAAGAGGGATGTTGCTGCTGAACAGTTGTCTGAATACGCTAAAAATAATGAAGTGAGTAAAAATTATAAAGAAAAGATAAGTATAATGGTTGCAGCTGGCTTAACTGAATTTTTATCGTCAAACTTTTGAATAATCTGCTTACCAAAATATATTATGTACTTTTTCTTTCATTCCACATCTTATGATCTCGTTTTTTTTTATCATTTAAAGTCCATTTCTTTTTGTACACAACCTTCACATAATAGGTGTTCAAAAGTTCCTTCTTCTACTTCACTTTCTTCTACAATTTTCCATAAATATACCAGGATTTCTCCTAGAGTTTCCTTGTTTTTGCCTTGTTTATTCTGTGCCATCACGCTTCTTGTCTGTTCATGAAGTTTGCGACTACAGTTTTACGATTTAAAATAATTTTTAGGGTAACGAAGAGAGAATAACTAATACGTGGGGTGTATCAGTGCCTGAAAAAGACGCTAGTTTAACTGTAGGTTACCACGGTCCTATTTTACTTCAAGACTACAACTTAATAGACGAACTAGCACACTTTACCAGAGAACGAATTCCAGAAAGGGTGGTACACGCAAAAGGAGCCGGCGCTTTTGGTTTTTTCGAAGTAACCAACGACATTACAAAGTACACGGCTGCGTCAGTTTTTTCTGAAATTGGGAAAAGGACACCCATAGCTGTAAGGTAAAATACCAGTATACACTGGATTATATATTTTTCCTAATTCTCGATGAAAATCGAAATTGTCTAACAATAATTATTGTATCTACTCATGATTTGACCCAACAGTTTTTCCCCGATATCCAAATTGCCAACACTTTAGGCAGCAGAATATAGTTTTTACGCACCGCCAAAGGCTATAGCATTTCCAGATCTATAGAATGGAAGAAGGTGAACAGTGGATCCCCCGATCTTACCCATTTAATCTTTTTTTTAATGGGTTATTTAAATCTAAAGTCTATACTAATAGATCTGATGATGCCCGTGATCTAAGAGACCGAATCGGGCAGAAAATAGAGAACGTAACACGTAATGCTATGCTACAAAATTCAACTTGTGATACGTTTTTGGTTGACTCAGCAAAGTAAACCCGCAAATTGGAAAAAGAAGGGCCTTTCCTTTAAAAATCTAGATGCTTTAAATTCTAATTAATTTTCTTGACAGGTTTTCTCAGGTTGCCGGAGAATTAGGTTACCCGGATACTATAAGAGACATTAGAGGCTTTGCAATCAAATTCTATACTGATGATGGTATATGGGATATAGTTGGAAACAATGCTCCAATATTTTTTGTTAAAGATTGTGCCGTTTTTCCAAGTTTTATTCATGTTATGAAAAGGTACGTGTTTCCAAAAGGTTCATTCTCGATTAAATTTACAATTTTAATTTGATATACAATATTTTCTAATCCAGAAACTCTTAGTTAATTAAGTACGCTTAGAGACAATTGCATTATTGAATATAACTGAATATCTGCCCTTTTGTTATAAATATTTACGATACTTCAAATAAATGAAAAACTATATTTTTGTTTGGTTTTTTTAAGAAATCCAAAAACTCACATGCGGCCTGATTATGACATGTTTTGGGATATGATAACTCTACGACCTGAAACAACTCATACTTGCCTGATATTTTTCTCGGATAGAGGAATTCCTGCCAGTTTTAGAAAAATGCACGGATTTGGAACTAATACTTTCGCCTTCGTAAATAAGCAGGGAAAATTCTTTTACTGCAAATTTCACTACAGAAGCGAACAAGGTAAAATTTCCTTAAAATACAGCTCGTCGAAACTTGATGTAATTTTTTTCTATATTGTAACCAGGAGTCGAGAATATTTCACCGGAATTAGCACAAAAACTAGCTGGTGAAGATCCAGATTACCACCTTAGAGATCTTTATAATGCAATTGAAAAAGGAGATTACCCATCCTGGAAATTCTATGTTCAAATAATGACTCCTGAACAAGCTGAAAGCAACCCTTATGATCCTTTTGATGATACCAAAGTGTGGCTGCATGCTGATTATCCTTTGATACCAGTTGGCAAATTCACCTTAAATAAAAATCCTTCAAATTATTTTACCGAAGTTGAACAAATTGGATTTGATCCTGCACATCTAATACCTGGTTCGTATAAATCATGATATCGTTAACCAGCCTCAACTTTGTGATTTTGCTTTTAGTTCTTGTTCTTTTTAAGTTTTTTTTTCATTTAATATCCATTCAAATACCGTTAACGTCTGTAATTCTCTCCCTTAATAGTCGTTTTCAGATACAATGGAAGAAATATGACGAACAAAAGAAGACAAATTGGATCAAGGACACCTTTTCCTATATTTGAAAGGATATAAAGACGAAGAAACCTAATCTTCTTATTTGATTTACATATTAAGAACAACTACTACCAATTATTAATTTATAAACCTTTCAGGGATTGAGCCTTCACCCGATAGAATGTTGCAAGGGAGGCTTTTTGCATACGGCGACACTCATCGCTACCGACTAGGAGTTAATCACATGCAACTTCCAGTAAATTCTCCTTTTAAGGCTTCACATTTTTCAAGAGATGGCCAAGCAACCCTTCATAGTAATAATGGAGCACCAAACTACCATCCCAACAGTTTTAATGGACCTAAAATTGATGCAAGAGCAAAAGCATTGAGTCCTATCATTCCACTTCATGGTAACTTTTTATTTTCATTCTGTTCGATTGTCTGGAAAATTATCCAGATCTAAAATATTCCAATTTTCAGGTGAAGCCAAACGAATTGACAGTGGAGACGACGACAACTTCACTCAAGCTAAACTTCTTTATCTGAAAGTTATGAAGCCTGATGAAAGATCTAGAATGATAGACAATATGGTAGCTTGGTTGAAGCCGACGAAAGAGGCGCTACAAGAAAGAGCAATAGCGATGTTTTCGAAGGTTGATGAAGGGTTGGGAAAAAAGTTAAGATATGGATTAAAATCTTCTCCTCACATAGATTTGTAGTATAGAAATGGATTAATAAAGCAGTTTTAAAACTATCACGTCTACTATTATTATTTTACTTTTGCTGTTGCAGAGAACATTAAGAATAACTATATTGAAAAATTTGCGTTATCAAAATTAACAATAACATCGCAGAAAGTCTTTAACCTTTTAAAATATATTTTCAGGAACGATATCGATCTGTATTTTTATATTTTGTGGTAATAGTCTGGTTGTTTTGTAAAGTAACTTCCTTTTTGATAATTTATTTGCAGTATAAAAATGTAGAAAGGAGCACCAATCAAAGAGGCTTCTATTGATGTTTGTTCGACCAACATGAGTTCCCGTGATCCAGTTTCGAATCAACTACTGGAATATTCAGGCAAACAAGGGGTAAATATTTTAAAATGTCGTATTCTTATTATTCGTTCAATAAAAACTTATTTTGATTATAAAACAAAGTCAAACTATCCGATATGTCATATCTGTTAAGTTAAGCATATACAGTTACTTTTACTACGACAGTACTAAAGTCTCTTCACTTTCGATTTTCCTTGCAATTCTCTTGTTTGTTTAAACTTAATAATATGTGAAGGAATGAGGCTGTTTACATCCTCTGTACGTCCAGAAGCATATCTCCTAGGATCTGAAGTCTGGCTCGTTCAGCAGCCAAAGAGTATCACAGATTGGTTTTATCTTCTTCTCAGTAGGGTGTTTTCGACCAGCTATGCTCTGCCAAGATGATAGTTCAAGTTGCAGTGTCTAGTAAAGAATCCAGTTATAATCATGATGTAAAAAAAAGGCTTCTGCTTTATTTTTTGGAATTCGTTATATACATTAAACCAGAAAGCACTATTATGTTTGTTAGTTGATATTTTTGTTCATAGAGCCAGTCTGACTCAATAACAACTTCCGGAGGTAATCCTATTCCAGAAAAAGATGCCAGTCTTACGGTGGGTTACCACGGACCTACCTTGTTACAAGATTGGGTGTTAATAGATGAACTTGCGCATTTTAGTAGAGAAAGAATCCCCGAGAGAGTAGTGCATGCAAAAGGTGCTGGTGCTTTTGGATATTTTGAAGTCACCCATGACATTACAAAATATACGGCCGCTAAGGTGTTCGCGGAAATCGGAAAAAAGACTCCTATAGCTGTAAGGTTAGTCGTACAGATAAATAACATTTTTATGAAGTATCTAACAACTTAAAAAATATCCTTTGAACTTTCCAGTTTTTTTTTTGCTTTTTAGATATTCACAGGTAGCAGGTGAAATGGGTTACGCTGACACTGTAAGAGACTTTAGAGGATTTGCTGTTAAATTTTATACTGAAGATGGTATATGGGACTTGGTTGGAAATAATTTCCCAGTGTTTTTTGTTAAAGACGCAGCACTCTTTCCTAATTTCATCCATACTCTAAAAAGGTAAATAACAGATGAATTTGTAAGAGTAATACTTTGTTCTTTATATTCAATGAGCATAGTATCAAATAGTAACATCACAGGATCTCATGCTCTGGCTCTAAAATTATGGATTGTTGTGTGTATGTATAGAGTAGAAAATTTTCTAGAAATCCAGCAACACACGTTAGACCTGATTACGATATGTTTTGGGACTTCATCACTATTCGTGAGGAATCAATGCATTCTCTGTTGATGATGTTTGCTGATAGAGGAATTCCGGATAGTTACAGAAAAATGCACGGATACGGCACTAATACGTTTGCTTTTGTTAATGACCATGGAAAATTAGTTTATTGCAAGTTCCATTATTTAAGCAATCAAGGTGAGTACTTGAACCTTCCTTCACCTTCCTTTTTGTGGTTTTCTTCATAACAATATTACTGGCGTCTTTTTTTATTTGTCCATCAAAAAATAAACAATAACAATATTTTCATAGAACATATTTACAAATAGGGAATCATAATAAATTTTACCAAACCAGGCATCATTGATTCAGTGAATATTTTTTGTCCGGTATATCCTTTTCTGATGTTTTCATCAATACAAGCTATAGCGGCAATCGTCTCTGCTTGAAACCAGGCATTTAGCCACTTTCTAGTAATGATTATTTCAATTTCACTAAAAAATCACAATTTTTAGGTATCGGATACCTAACATCAGATAAAGCCGAACGATTAGCTGGATCAGATCCAGATTATCTCATCAGAGACCTCTACAATGCGATTCACAATGGAAAATATCCTTCCTGGAATATGTATGTTCAAATTATGACAACAGAACAGGCTGCTAAAAGCCCATATGATCCATTTGATGATTCTAAAGTATGGCTCCACGGAGATTATCCTTTAATTCCAGTAGGAAGGTTTGTTTTGAATAAGAACCCGACAAATTACTTTGCAGAGGTGGAACAGATGGCCTTCGATGTTTCCCATTTAATTCCAGGTAAAAAAAAGAAAGAACAATCAAAATTAATAGATTCCTCAGTTCACAGTGTTTTTTCTTATTTTATTTACCTAGGTATTGAGCCATCCCCAGATAGGATGCTTCAAGGTCGTTTGTTTAACTACGGAGATACCCATCGTTACCGCTTAGGAATAAATAGTAACCAGCTACCAGTTAATAGCCCATTCAAAGTAACTAACTATCAACGAGACGGCCAAAGTTCTCTACAAAGTCAAGACGGAGCTCCAGTGTATCATCCTAATAGTTTCAAGGGACCTGAAGAAGATAAGAGAGCAAAAGCTCTATCTCCAATTTGGCCATTAATTGGAGACGCTCAAAGAATCGATAGTGGAAATGATGATAATTATACACAACCAAGGTAAGTATTGATATAAAAGTTTCCAAGTGTACTTGGTAGTGCTCTCTCACCTCTTCTGTACAAAATGAATTTTTGTTAAATTATTTAATATATTTTTTGAAATATATACATTTTAGATTGCTGTATCAAAGAGTACTGAAACCGTTAGAAAGAGGTAGACTGATTGATAACATAGTCAGCTGGTTAAAGAATTCTAACAGTGTTCTCCAAGAACGGGCTATCGTAAATTTTTCAAAAGTTGATGAAGATTTTGGAAAAAGGATTAAGGAAAGTCTTCACAGTAACGTTCACGCACAAGTAGATTTGTAAATTGTTGAAGTAAATCGATAATAAAGTATGCAAACAATATAGAAAGTTTATTATTTTGTTATAAAAAAATTGCAGGGAAGAATACGGATTCAAATCAAACATTCACACATATAAATTGGTAGGTATTTTGAGTGACAAAAACAAAATAAACTTTTATTTCTAGAAAAAATAAGGTTTTCTAGAATTTTTCTTCAACTATCCGGTCGAGTTAAATTGTTTTGATAAAGTTACCCATTCTTTGAAAAAAAATTTACCAAAAATCCTGTGCAAAATTTCATCCAAATCGGTCCCGTCGATTAAGACTTCAGCGTGAACCCGATTGCAGCACCACCAAACGGGACTAATTGTTAATATAAACCATCCAGGTAGGTACCTACTTAACCAAACATGCAAACAAAATTTTATCAAAATCATTCCTACACACACCCTGTACATTACTTTCTAAATATTTTCAGTTAGTATATTAATGTTTTAAATATATTACTAATAAAGATTGTTGAATACACCTTTTGAGTCCATATATTCTCAGTATTTCTTAACAGATTCTTAAAAATATTTTATTATAACCTCCAAATTCTTACTAGTCTCCTATTCTTTAGAATTCGCCGTCGTCTTACCCCTTTACTCTACCGAAATGCCAAGAATTCCGAAAGCACAGTCCCCTACACTATACTTTCACTCTCTATCTACCATATCTTCTGTTCTGTTGGTACATTTTCCTTTTAATTTTCGATAATGCATGCATAAATTAACCAACCATCTTTTATATGTAGAAGATGGAGAAACAGTTTTCTTTAGTATACTCCTCGATATTATGCCATCCCGTTGAAGATTCTGGTGAATTCTTGTTAGTTCTGTCAGTCAAATTATGAGAAGAAGAGCCAGTCAGTTTGAAATGTTTCTACCGTTTTACTATGAAACAGAAATCATAGAAAAAGTATATACTTATGGGATGAAAGAGACTAACTTTTTCTTCTTACTGATGACCTCGTCAAATTATCACAATCATAAAAATGATATATTAGTATTTTAAATGAATATATTTTTTTAAACTTATCGCAATTGATTTTTGTTGTAGGAATCTAAATAAACCAACAAAAACCACTGTTTTAATAACTAGTCTTTTGTCCTAGGAAGTTTATTTTTTTTTTTGGTCTAATCAAAACATAAAAATATGTATAGGAAATTTCATAATGTCAACAAATCATAATATATTTAAAACTGATAATAATTTTTTTACGCCTTCGGGAATTAAATTAATAATATAATTTTCGTCTTATACAACATGTGAAATAGAATTGAGCCATGTTGATGGATAAATTCACTCTACGAATTCCTGCTATCCTGTTAAATACTGAACGTTGTAAGAAACGCACTCCCACGCTGCATTTTCAACCAATTTACCACCGAAAACAAATTTTAATTTTGATTTCTCCCAAGAACTCGGCCTCATTTCTAAAACTCCATCATTAAATAACTCCAAGACGCCGGAGTAAAAGTACAATTATTCAAATCACACGAACAACACGCGTAGAATACAACCGAGCGAATAAACGCGGCAATTTTAGAAAGGAAATTACGAAAAACAAATAATGAAAAATCGATTTTAAACGTCATAAAGTTGTAGAATGCGTTAAAATTTGAATTAATTGATTGCTAATAATATATTAAGCATATATAAATTAACCCAAACATAAAATTATTTATAAACAGCGTCTGTTAATGAACGCTATGGATTATAACTGAGAGAACTTAAAATAAATTCCATTAATTTCCAAGTTTATCAATGTTCAATATTGTAACACCTTTTAGGTATCTACACATATGATTGGATGTTAACACACATGTGTAGAAAAATACGTCTTTGGAACTTCTGTTATCCTGATTCTCATATGGATTTCATTTCCAATAAATTCACGCATGACTTGCTTCGAGACAAAAAAGTAGGTAAATTATATTTGGATGGGATATAAAACAAAGGAAATATTATTTTTATTTTCTTTATATGCACAGACCACATATAACCAATTTATATGTGTTTAAGGGATGAGTTTAGGGCAAAATGTATTTAATAAGAGAAAAATATACCTAAATTGGGTACTGAAATTTGTGTTGCAGCTAGTTGTTTAAACTTTAAACCCACCATTACTTTCCTTCTACATTTCAAACAGATAAATTAAAAATAATAATTCCCGGCGAAGCTACAGTTGTTACTTTTGACAACTACTGTCAAGAGTGTCAAGGTTCAAGGCACAAGAATAATACAGAGGGTCTCGTATTGTTTTAATAAGTTTCACTATAATATGTGTTTTCTTCTGTAGGTATTATATATGTTTTGACTACAATGTGTTGTAGCTCCCGTACTTTAAATGTAGTAGTAGAGGGACATTTGTCAGTGCATTGTGTTTGTGGTTCTTGAAAATATTACAAGGCTGAATTTTAAGAAAGATTACCAGTTCAGAAGCTCATAGAAGACGATTTTGATAGGAGAACTTATATTTGTGGACAAAAATTGATGGAAATGTTGAATAACAATAATATCCATGGGAAAGAGTTATGTTTTGTGATGAGTGCACTTTTTCACTTAACGGACATGATAATTGACCAAATTGACGGGACGTTTAAATTTCTTAAGTTACACACATTATATCTATTCAAAATAATTATTGTAACAAATATACAAGATGATTTTTAAATTTGGAATGTTTAGTTTTTCCTTGTAGTTCTCACATACCTACGCGATATCAGAAATAAGCGTCAAACTTTTTTAAATATATAACCAGAATGCTGTATAAGTTTCTTTATCTGTAGTATCACTCCATACATACTTTTAGTTTTTCCGAAGGGACTACTTAACTCATAGACACAATGCTAGACCTGGCACGAACTGAAATCAAAAATAATGAAATATTTTGAGTGTGACTGGTTAAATTATGTCGCTGACAGAGCGATTTCTCTTTTAATAAAAATAATAATTATTGTGCAAAATAAAATAATATATAGAAATACATATTCCAAATTTATTTTTAGAATATTGAAATATATGGTTATTATTATATTTATTTATTTGTTAGTATTTTCTTTGAATGTGTAAAACGGCAAATTTTGAATTTTTTACTATTAGGCTTGTAGGAGGTAAAGTAGGTGTTTAAAATAAATCCAAAAACATTTTTTTGTGTAAAATAATTCATCTTATTATCAATTATTTAAAATAATACTTAATAAGATTACAACCACTGATGTAACTTCGTTATAACTATTATACTGCATTTATTCACTATGTTTGTAATGCCATCTCAATAACCAAAACTTAATTTTGAGCAAGTACTTTTTAGTAAAGAAGGATTCTGTCTGTATGTTATAATTTTTCGGTAAATTTTAAACCAAAGTTAAGGTTTTATAAGTTATCTTCAAGAGTTACGGGTAGAAAATATTTTTTTATCAATCAATATCATTATGAATATAAGTAATTATTATTAGGAATTCGATAATAGGAAAAACTACAGTTTGTAGATAAAACCAAGAATTTTGAAAATGTAAGGAGTTAATTGTTTTCTATAAATAAATTCACAAAAATAATAATTTTCTCTTTACAAAAATCGCTTAAGAAATATATTTTCCTAAATCTACTGCAATTAATCTAGCTAAATATTTATTGATTTTTCTTTGATCTGAAGGTTTTCAAGTTGAAGTGATTGAAAGTGAGTAAATTAATTATACTCATATGAAGAGCATTTTCTTTCATCTCAGGCCAATTAAAACCAAAAGATTACAAAACAATTTTGAAATGCTAGCATCAAGGGACCATAAGTAAAAAGAGGTGTAGCCTGCCCAGAATAGAGTACGAAGGAAGTAAGCGGTGTTGCCGTAGCGCTTATTTCATAATAAATACTAATAAGCAAAAGCTATTTGTAATAAATAATTTACTTTATTATAAGTTCACTATTGGAATTATTTCAAATTATAGTAAAAATTATGCCAATAAAGATGAGTGATGAAAAATGCTTATTTTTAATGTAAAATTTATAAAAAGTGCTATTTTAAACAGCAAAATTGATGAAAAAAAGCTTTTTTACAATGTAAAATCTATAAAAACCACTATTTTAAACATCAAAATTGATGAAAAATGCTTTATTTCAATTTAAAATTCATAAAAACTGCTATTTTAAACAACAAAATTGATGAAAAATCCTTTTTTTCAATATACAATTTTAAAAAACTGCTATTTCAAACATAAAAATTGATGAAAAATGCCTCTATTCAATGTAAAATTCATGAAAACTGCTATTTTAAACATCAAAATTGATGATAAATGCCTTTTTTCAATGTAAAATTCATAAAAACTGCCTTTTTTAACAACAAAATTGATGTAAAATGCCATTTTAAAATGTAAAATCCGTAAAATTCCTATTGGAGGATTGAAATAGTATTTGTAAATATCTCTTAAAATGTAGTAGCTGTAGCATTTCCTCCTTGTTGCGCTAAACTTCCGAACGCAGAATTTATACCTATGATCAAATTGTCCGAACAAATGGTCAAATATTCATCCAATGTTATAGCCGCTATAATTCCTCGGACCACATTTTAAGCTAATTTCTATATCAACATATTCACACACTATTATTTACATCAGTTACTGACTACGAACGGAAAAGTGTGCTGGAACGTCGATGTAAAAGTTACGGAACAGAAATAGAACGTACAGTGGGAATAAACCTTTATTCAGACTTATGTTGTATGTAAAGTGAATGGTTGGATAATATATATATTTTAAGTTACAGTCTGTTACAAATTTCTACTTGCATAATTACCAACGTTGATTATCAGAGTAGCAGAAAACGAGTGTGGTTATTTACACGGATCGAGCAGGTCATCAAAATATTTATACATTGTCAGGAACGCATAGATAACATATTTTATAATCCGGTGATGGTAATTTGGTTCCCGCCAGGTAGTAGATTAGATATCAATTTAAGTTGCCTGCCAATAATATGTAATTTGGTTCCCAGACCCAAAAAGGAGAGGATCCGAACTAAGGTCGTCCTTCACCGACCTGTCAATAATATTTTATTGAATGAAATAAGTTTCTGAACATAATTTGATTACGAAACCCTTTCAAAAATGGTCATGATTATTATTAATTAAATTTATAATTTCTTTTAGCAATTTGCCTAGAAAAACTGTCACCCTAAAAAGTTTCTCAACTCAAATTTACCCGATTATTTGCTTCCTATTAATTTTAACCAATCGCTATCAAGAATTGGTATGTCAAATATAAATTTTAAGTGGAAAAATTACTTAACAACTGTCAACTTAGCTATCAGCAGTTTTTCCGGAAAAAAAAATCGAAAAAATTTCATGCAAGTTTGACATGTTGCCTTTAAAAACAAACTTGATGGTTTCTATGCTATGTTGCTATGTTGCTATGTACCGTTATGAGTTTGAAGTAATGACCTTTCCTAGCTCGAAAAAATGTTGTATTAAAATAAAATGTTTATTTAACTCAGGAAATAATCTTACCAAATATCCCTCGTGCATCTAATTTTTCCTGTGTTTCTAAGTAATCTGTTTTAACAAATAGCATTCGCGAAAGTGGAAAAATCTTCGTCTTCGACTCGGGTTTTTAAAACCGCTATAGCTCATGCTATTTGTTAAAACAAATTACTAAGAAACTCGTTTTTCTGAATTTTTCCGGAAAAATTAAATGCTCTAGTGATATTACCCCCAATAAAATACAAACCTCTTGTGTTATCATGAGTGAGCAATATTTTGGAGCAGTCTACTATAAGTAAAAAACCTACTCACTCTCTTGTAGTTTTTTTTTCGGGCCGAGATGGGAAACTCATGTTCGAATGGGCCATGTCCCATGACCCAGACAGTGCTGGACTCATCTCAAGGGATGCCTACCAACCAAACCCACCTCAAAGCTCGCCGCTACTCCCGCCTCGGAATCACTACCCTAGCATACTTCGAGACGGGCGGCGGTCCCTCACACACACTCCGTCATCTTCTCCCTTCTATCACTCCTACCTCTCATGCCATATCAATCCTTCTCTCCCCCTAATCATTCTCTCCACTACGCCACTTATCTCCATCCATTCCTCCTCTCCCCTCAACATTATCTCCACCATGTTCTCCCAATACACCGCCTCCCCTAGTTTCTGCTCTAATTTTTCCAGCTCCTCCACGTTCTTCCAGCATCTGAAAACATACCCCATATCATCCTCCACTTCACATCTCTCGCACAATCCAGTCTCTCTTTTCCCAATCTTGTGGAGGTACCCTACTCTCGACCCATGCCCACCGTCTTATCTTCCGTCACTTCCAGTCCGCACCGCTCTATCTTCTCCACAATCTTCCTGCACATCCTCCCCGCCTTTCTTTCTATCTCCGCCTCTCCCTTTGCCGTACATACCAGACATACATCATCCGCATACACCGTAATCTCACATCCCTCTTCACATACTATCCCACAAACTTCATCAAACACACATTTCCATAGCGTCGGTCCCAGAACCGAGCACTCTCTTGTAGTTTACGGCGCATGTGCGCACAGGTGTAGTATTGTGTCATTTTCGATAGCTCCGATTTTTCAATTTCATTCTTACAAGTACTATCGATGATCAAATTTTCTCAAGCAACCTTATACTACGTTATTTGCTATTAATTTATCTTTATTTTAAAACTAGTCTCATCTGGTTGATAATTAAGTAGTTCGGACCTTAGACTATAAGCGAGATTGACAAGAGAGCATGACAAGACAAGAAAAAAAAACTGATTGTGACATATTTTAAAAACAAGAAGATATTGTTTGAAGTGGGAAGAAACAAGAAGACAGAATATGACAGGTGCTGAAGATGATACATGCTTCGTTGTAAAGAATGAGAAGCTTCCACCAATTGCAAAACGGCATTAATAATACATAGAAAAAGAGTTTATAGCAAAAAATGTTCACTGTTCTACATAATAATTAACTTGTTCTACAACACTCTATACTAGAAATAATGATGTTACAATTAAAAAAGTTATCAAAATAATGAATATTACTGAAACAATTTAAAATAATTACAGTTGGCGTCATTATTATGTCGATTCACAATTTTTTCAATAAAATTTCAACATAAACCGAAGCTATATATACAGTGCTTTTCAGATAAAAGTATCCACCTTTAATAACTTTTGTAATACTGGTATTTAGAAAAAATCCAAAAACACGTCAATTTATGTTGGAAGGGGCAAGCATTATGGCTTATTTAAACTTACTGGAAAAGCCACCCCCTCACCCCTAGCAGCATCCCCTTTATTTTTTTAAATTACTTTTCATATTTTTTATGTAAAATTTGGATACTCCTCTTTGAGCTGATTTCAAAAATGTATAATACTTGTAGGTTAAAGTGGTTAGTTTATGAGATAAACAATTTTTCTTTTAAGAGCACAAATTTTACTTATTATTTACTTTCACCTTATTTGCCTGTACTAAATTGGGTTGTACAACAGTTCAAACTCTTTAATCTTTTTAACTGTGCTATTTTTTATGAAGTTACAATAAGTGTTCAAAATGAGTACCATTCACTTCCATACAATGGTATAATCTATTTTGAAATGCCTCTCTGACATTGCTTAATACGGCTGGATTTAATTGTCGACATTCATTTTCTATCCTCTCTCGTAAATCATCCAGAGATTCTGGTTGGGTAGCATAAACTTTTGTTTTTAAATACCCCCATAAAAAGAAGTCTAGGGGTGTTAAATCCGGTGACCTAGGTGGCCACTCCATCATCTGCCCCCTTCTACCTATCCATCGAGCGGGGAATGTTTCGTTTAAAAATTGTCGGACAGGCATAGCATAGTGTGGGGGAGCTCCGTCTTGTTGAAATACCAGTAAATCTTCGGAAAGGTTATCATCATTTTCTATTATTGTTGTAATACGTGGGTCAACCCCTTCCCTGAGTAACTCAAGATATGATTCACCATTTAAATTTCCGTTGATGAAGAAAGGTCCGACAATGTGGTCACCTAGGATACCACACCAAACGTTTAACTTTTGGGGATGTTGTGTATGGAATTCACGCATAATATGTGGATCACTTTCAGCCCAATATCTACAATTATGCCTACTTACTAAGCCATTTAATAAAAATGAGCATTCATCAGAAAAGCAAATATTGTTTAACAATTGTGGATTGTTATTGATAATTTGCGTCATTGATTCGCAAAACTCTAGACAACGATCAAAATCATCTTCATTCTACTCCTGCACCAACTTAACTTTGTATGGGTGGTACTTGAATTTATGTAGAACTCGGAAAACTGTAGAAGATGAAACACCGATCGCTATACTTATTGTTGACAACGATTGGGGTTGTTGAGCCTCTAAGCTGACTTAACCTAAAATTGCCACTTGGATTGCTTCGTTATTTACGAGTCCCTCTCGCTTATGCACTTTATTGCAAACAGACCCTGTTGTGGTAAATTTCTCCATCAGTTGAATTACATACTTATGAGTTGCATGTCTTCCGTCATGTAATTCGTTAAATATTCTAGCAGCAGCTGTTGCACAATTATTATTTTGGTAGTATAAACCTACAATTTCAATTCTTTTTTGCAAAGAGTAAACCATTTCAGAGAAACAAAATAAATAATGTATCAAATTACACTATCAATAGTGACTAAAAATTCTAGTTGACAATGTCAAACTTTAATAAAAAGTAGAGTTTTTTGTTGTTTGGATTTTTTAAGTAGAATAAATAGCACAGTTAAAAAGATCAAAGAGTTTGAACTGTTGTACAACCCATTTTAGTACAGGCAAATAAGGTGAAAGTAAATAATAAGTAAAATTTGTGCTCTTAAAAGAAAAATTGTTTATCTCATAAACTAACCACTTTAACCTACAAGTATTATACATTTTTGAAATCAGCTCAAAGAGGAGTATCCAAATTTTACATAAAAAATATGAAAAGTAATTTAAAAAAATAAAGGGGATGCTGCTAGGGGTGAGGGGGTGGCTTTTCCAATAAGTTTAAATAAGCCATAATGCTTGCCCCTTCCAACATAAATTGACGTGTTTTTGGATTTTTTCTAAATACCAGTATTACAAAAGTTATTAAAGGTGGATACTTTTATCTGAAAAGCACTGTATAATACATTTATCCAAAATGTTTTCTATAGTAATAATCTCAACAAAGTAATTGACCTATTATAGTAAATGTTTATTAAAATCGCTGTCTGACCCAAATGTTCCAGGGGATTAGGGAGATAGGTTAGGTTAGCGTAAAAGGATAGAAATGGGATGGTACAAAACAGAACAGCGACGGGGTATTCAGAAGGAAGACTTAACCCAACTGAGGGACGACAACTCTCACTATAATATATTATTTCTCTACGTTCAATCAATACAAATATGACTTGAATCAAATATGACAAATGACATATCATTTTAACGGATGCTGCATATTTCATGTTTCATTCGTGTACATTCATAATTATTGAATCCTTGACGGAGAATAACATTGAAAGTTTGCAGTACACAATAACAGTCCATGTGAATAAAATAATTAATACCCGTGTAATTTATAGTAATTAGACTCTCGTAAAAAAATTATTTTTATACCAAACAGTTGGTTTATTACTATGATATGCCACTGACACAGGAACTGCTGCTGCTCCCAAAACCGGGCGCTCCCATTTCACCTTATTTCATTCACCCATAAAATATAGCGCTATTCACGGCGAATGATATGGATTATTCACGCTAGCTGTGCAAGTCTGTTATTTTATCAACTACAAAATGATTTTGTGATACGCCTGTTAGCGACAGCTCAAGGATGCTTTCTTTATAGAGTTTTACATTGTTTTGAGCTTCGGAATAGAGTAACAATTTAACAAAAAAATACTACCAATCAGAAGCTACATTGCACCAACGAGAATCAATTTTTCGCTTGTGGGTAGGTCAAGACTAGAAATGATTTATGGCTTTTTAATCCTCAAAGAGACCTTGCCGTTTACTGTGAAACAGTGCAAACTAATTTTACTCATAACTATACGTTGTAGTTTAACTGCTGTCTATTTTCTGGTTTCTTTTTCATACAGATTTGAGTATTTAACTTTAACATAAGTATATTAAATTATTTATATTGAAAAGTTGGCATGTCAAAGCGTAAAGAGCTTGAATCATAAACATTAAGTGACAGGTCTTTTAAAAAAATCTTATTATTAAAAATAATAGTATAAGTGTGGACGTGTCTCTGACCAGCTGTAAAAAATCAGGAGTCCGTTCTAAAAATAAAAATTCTGCATTAATTTTAGAAATTCCCAAATGTCGTGTTATTATAAATGAGGTCATATAATAAATGAATTTGAAATAATGACTCAAAACATAACGTAGTAATATGTAATATCAGTGCCAGAATAAAAATAGGACGTATATAAATGCTCAAAATTATATCGATATAAACTTAATAGAAAAAAGTTTCCTTGTGAAATTTTTTTACAAAAG
This sequence comes from Lochmaea capreae, assembly GCA_949126875.1. Lineage (NCBI taxonomy): Eukaryota > Metazoa > Arthropoda > Insecta > Coleoptera > Chrysomelidae > Lochmaea > Lochmaea capreae. Next base: position 16,905,309 of record OX421399.1, read on the forward strand.
GTAACATTTATTTTAGGCAAAACGTCAGCTGTCCTTTCCTTTCTCAACATCACTATGATGGGAAGAAACATAAATATGAAATATTCAACAACTTTTCTGCAATATACAGAGGGTTGAAAGTGTCTTCTTCGTAAATGTTAGTGTACACAATCAGGTATTAGGGAGTCTTTTAGGGTTTAAAATTTGATCTAAATAATGAGCATCCCTTTAAGAAGACTTAAATATTCCCTTGTTTATCGCTTTTGTATTATTATTATTATATTTTCTTTAATATTAGACCTGGAGATTTTTTAGTTTTAGTTAATAACCTAAATATTGTTTTGAGTTCGCATTCTATTACAAACAAGAAAATAAGTTATATTATAATGGGAAGATTCTTACTGAGCTCAATTTATTACCTATTCTTTCAAAATAGAAACCGACGTGTCAGCAACATGCAACATATAATTTATAAAAAGATATATTTGTGCGAGTTCTTTGACCTAAAGTTTAAAGACAATTTATTTATGTCTTATGTTAATGGAGTATGTAAAAAGTAAATAATTTATTGTGGTAATTTTGAAAAGTTCTGGAAACTAAAAATTGGTAAGGATATGGTACACAATATGGTAATTACACTGCTCAAGGTCAGTTAACGGTTAGGTATTTGTTCACACTATATTTTATCAATATTCTTTCACCTCTATTTGTATTAATTGTTAATATTATGCTTATTAATATGATGAGTACATTTTATTGTTGAAATTATATCTGTAAAATTATCCTACTTCGTTACCGGACGGATATTACCGTCCAAGCAGAATGTACGCTGTGGAATGTGTTATTATTAGATAATTAAACATATTTTTAACATCCTGATGATTATAAAGTAAACTGCAACCACCTATAGTTGAGTAAGGTATTGAAAGTACCTACATCATCTCCAGTACCAATCGAAACGTCACACATCGAAAATTTTTTCTCATACAAAAAATAGTTTTGAAGAAATTGTATATTTAAAATATTTCTATGAGTTATTTTGTTTGTGTTTATTAGCTTTAAAAATAGCATTGGGTCTAATTTTGTCCAGCATTGCATAAAATATAAGTAGTCAAGGTCAAAGACGGGTTTTCCGTAACACGATTTTCTTCTAATTAACAAGTATCTTAATTTGGAAACTTATTTGTAGTTAAAATAGAGTAAAACTGATTTCTTCATTGTCTTAAGCAAATAATTGTCAATATTCTAATTTTGAAAGTCATTTTTAACCGAGTTATCATCTAAAATTACTAAAGATAAACACCAGTAATTATAGCTGATGATATAAACCGTTTGATGTATAATTATTTCTAGCAAAACTGTAGATCATCCAGTGTAAGTTCAATTAGATAATAATTATAAAACAGACTCCAAATAAATTGGATCCGTGTAATTGACGCCACTAGTTAGATCGAATTAAATGCTAAATTAATTGTAAGATTGATGAGAGTAAAAAGAAAATATACTTAAAAGCTGCATTGCTGCAACCAATTATTTAATTTGACGTTCAATTTGATAGATTGTTCCTACTGGAACATTTTAAGTTGAACATTATATTTTTCCCAGTTGCATGAATAGTGTGTGGCTCTTTTCAGCGTTTTTTACAACCATATAAACAGTTGCGGAGTTTATCTAAAATCAATTACGGAAGCGGCGAATACGTTTTTAGGCATAATATGCATAGTAAAGGAAAAACTCGGCACACTTGTTCGTCGCAATTGATTTTGGACATACTTTACCTCACTTTCACACTGCATACCGCCAAATTGTTCTCATTCTCACATATTTATGAATTGGTACTGTAAGGGACCTGGAAATGTCATTACCAGCACAATCAGTCTTAGTTATATGACCAATGGTGCTGTTGGGTATTTGATACTATAACATCTTCCTGCAAGCTTCAAAAGCGAATGTTTGGGTCGTTTGGCAGACGAGAACGTATATTTAAAACAAAAACTAATTTGTTAAATAATTTATAGAATATATGAATAGACAAAGAAAAAGATATGATATTACAAATGTTTAAGCTTAGGTATTACTAACCCATTTTCCATATTTTTGTTTTTACATTTAACAATGTTTCACTTAAATTGCTTTCTGTTTTAAAAGAAATGTTGTATTTGTTGTTAAAAATACTATCTTTAGAATATTATTAGAAATATTACCAGCATAAGTAATGGTTTTGTAATTTTGTATTTCTTTAATTTTTTTATGAAATATTAGGTAGTTGTAATGCCAATTTTTCTCTTTTTTATTTATTACATGCAATGGATAACCATTAAATGTCCAGAGTATCCCCATTAAAAAAATCTTGGATAAACTTAAATGTCCAGAATGTAATACTGTCTATATTGGTGTCAAACTAGTCGAAATTTTGAAATAAGACACAATGAACACTTACGAACATACATATTAAAACAGCCAGATAAATCCCGCCCTTACGCAAAACATCTACTTGACACCAAACAAAGAGCTAGATGTACTACATGTTCGTGGTAAGAAACAAGACGTGGATTTCCTTGAAGAATTAGAAGTAAGAATACACTTAAGAGTCCCACAATATGAAATTGTCAATGAACAAATAAATCACTTATTCGTTTTTTAAAAAAATATGACACGCATTTTCAAATCTTCCTGTATGACCCTGTATATAAGATTTTAATACAAAATAAAATAGTTTCTTACTATTCCAAAATAAAAAGGATTCTAGTTCCTTCTATTTCTTCTTGTTCAAGAAGTTAATAATAAATGAATGTAATAATAAATGAATGTAATAGTAAATAAATATTTTACTAAAATTTGAAGTAATGAAGTATTCTATGGTACCCATAGTGAGTATCTGTAGCCTTCAAAATATTTTTAAATTAACTATAAAATATAACTTTATAATTAAATGGAGCTTAAAACTGCTTCTTTAAGTGATTATCTCAATTTACTACATAGTAATAAATGCTTTAGGCCATTACAATTCTGAACCATATAATAATTGAAATTAAATTGTTATTTCAACAATAAAATGTTTGAACGTAACCAAATCTGCATTAAGAAAATATTGCAAAGACAAAATTAGCGATGAACTTACTGCATAGCAAAAGCACAACTATCCAAAGTTTCATAATTTATCAGTGTCACATAAACAGTAAAACACCCACTATATTATTTAGGTAGCTCGCAAGCACACCGAAGTGAGTATCTATTTAGATTTTGAGCCCGTTCAAAATCAAATCGAGTTGTGAACTAAATATTGTTATAAATACGCGCCCAATGTTTTACGAATTACAAAGAGAGCGAGCGCTTGCGCCCACATGATTCCGAAAATATTAAATTATTTGTAAGGGAAAATAGCGATGTGGAATTTTCTTAAAAAGGTGAATCAGTTATTTCATTTTAACAACTTATTTAATTTCCTTGAACGAGCTCGATGATGCATAATAAAACCAATCGAACTCTTTATGGTTTTTTTTTTAAGATTTAACATTTAAATAATTTCAGCCCAGAAGATGATATGAATCTTTGGATTGTGATACTAAATATTTTGGGATTAAATGTCTATAATATTATTTGACAGCGAGGGCAGATTTAAGAACGGTTCAGGTGAGTTCTATGAAAAAACTTGAGTACTACACTGAATATGGCTGAGACTATCGCAAATTAAACGCGTTTTATTCTACTACCTTTTGTCCAAATATTATAAGTGGTAAATTGTATGCAACTCAGTGACCAAAATAACTTTCCCGTGGGTTCCAAGACATTGTACCATCGAGGGTGATGCAAATGCTGATGAATTAGACTGAGAGGACTCGTCATACGTAAGCCTAGACCTTGAGGTTACTAAATCTGCCATCCGAAGATGCATACCGAACTGAGTCGAACGAAAACAAAGGGGGAGATGGAATGCACAAAGGAAAAATATTTATTAAATAACCTTAGGAATACAAAACTGAAGAACGACTCTTCTCACTAGTCATAGACACCTGCAGAAAATAAAGCTGTGGAACGAAGAGCTTCTATTGTAGTTGCTACATCATCCTATTACTATGTATTGGGACTAGGTACAAAAAGACCAACTTTCAAAAATTTAACATATTTATTTAACAAATATCTGCAAATATAACCTACGAAGGTACACGACAATTTACAAATTATATAATCGTAGGTATACGCAAGAACATTTTCTCAATAATAATAATAATAATAGTAGTAACAGTTATAAGTCTTAAAAAAAAGCACTAGAATGAATAATAACAAGAGATAAAAATTGCAGGTAATATATACAGTAAAATAATAAAAAATATACAAAATAGTTCATAACACTATTAACAACCGCAATGTATATAATATGTACAATCAGTATAAAAATAGCATATATTCATGGAAGCACTCTGTAATACTTTAACAATATTTTTTAATAATTGTACAAGTAGATCTTTTATTGCAATACTAATAATAATTTTATACATTTTAGATATTTTATTTATTCATTTTGTGTGTCAACGCAAATATATTTATTGGTCCCTATTGACGTTTCCTAGTTAGTAGTACATGATGTACAGTTTTATTATTATGTTTATAAGGGAATTCAGCTCCATTATGACAATACTATCTCATTAATGTGTCAATCATCATTTTATATAAACTTGACTTTGTTTTTGAAACAATGTGTTATTACACAGAAAATTATATACAATTCGCAAAAAGTGTAAACAACAAAATGAATTCTCCGTCAATAATTTTGTCATTTTTAGTATTTGTGTTAAAAAATACAAACGATCTCCCAAAATGAATGATAAAATATGCCATTCGATTAATAATACTTAAAATAATTTAGCAAATTGTATGAACTATTCTGTAGATACCAAAAACTACATGACATCACTATAAATAGTTAGATTGCAAATATAACACAATAAATTTGAAATTGTTGGATATACACTTGTTTATTTTCTAAAACGAAAACATAACAATTGATAATCAAATAATAAGGATGTTCGGGAATAAAAATAGAAAACATATGCAGCTTTAAGCATCGTTTATCTAGTCAGTGTGAAATCTAAAAAAAAAATCGAATCCCCGACAATTTGAATTTTTGTTTGGATTTCATATTGACTTTGGATAAACTGTACTTAAGTGTATTTTGGTATAAAACAATCATGGACTGTAAACTTTTAGTTACCATTTCAATGAACGAATTCTTTTCAACTAGTCTAATACTAATTGCGTTTTTATACAAACAGTGTGCTGGCGACAAATATTTTCAATACAAAATAATGTTTTTTCTTTTCGAGAATCTTTTGAACTACAAGTCATGTTGTGGATTAGTAATGTATATATTTTACAAAAAAATACCAATTTCACTTCCTGCAGATGAAAATAATAAATTTATACACACAGGTATTTTTATAAACCCCTAAATAATAAGCAGTGTTCATTTAAACGTATTTGCTGATTATCAATTATGTTCTTTGAAGAATGTGTTTAAGGAGTCTCAACATTATAGAATTATTTTGAAAGACCAAAATGATATTGTAAATTGACACCTTGTACAAAATATAAATGAGGTTAATTCACACTATCACATTTAATTATAAACTGCACTAGGTAGTATAATTATAATCCACATAGCTCAAATTGATTAGTAAATATCACATATCTTACAGCCAGTAATTATAATCTCCAATTGGACGAAAAATTCGATTTACACGTTTAACCAGAATAAACCTCAGTTATTGCACCGGTACAGTATACTTTTGTAATAATTTTACATTGTAATCTAAACCTAAATTTAATATAAACTATTTAAATAAACATTAAAATTTTCAGTAAATGACAACATTTTTTTCGTTATTAGACTTTTACCTCCAAGAGAGGTACGATGCACCTCTAAATAGTTTTATAGAAGTGGAGATGGTTTAAATCAGACTAAAAAAAGCCAAAACTATATTGGTATGAGCTTTCCATATAAATAAAACAAAAGATAGACTTAGAAAACAATATATATGACGAAAAAAAGGTGAATTGTTTGAAACAACGAAAATTCTAAGCAAAGACAGAAATGCGGACTCACTATTGGACATTTGAAATAAGGGTATAACAATTGAAATAACAAAAAGAAGGTCTTACAGTTACAAGGTTAAAAAAGTATAAAAGTATTTAAAGTGAGCAGAAGCTTTTATATTTCATCTTACTGAACCAACACCATTAAAAATTTTTAGTATTACAGATTGCGAAAAAGTCATACAATTCACACAAGTACGACAAGGATCATATGAATAGCACTTCTTGAAAGGAAGAAACAAGCATTAAACTCGCAATTAAATCGGTCCACTCTACCAAAACACAACGGTTAGAGGTAAAAAGGACAATGAACACACTCCCACCTGTTTTGGTAGAGGCTGAACTAATTGTGAGATTTGCAAATAGAATCATTCTTGTCTCTCTCTTTCAAATAGTGTTGTTCATATTATTCTTGTCCTACTGGTGTAAATAGTATGACCTACTAAACTTTTTCGCAATCTGTATGTCTGCTTGGAAGTGATAGTGTAAAAATCGAAAATACGATTTAATATGACTCAGGACTGAGTATCATAATGAAAGTGTCGTTGAAGTTTATCCATCTTGTATATGGATTTTGAATCCATGTTTAAGTTCATAAACCAACATTGTTTTCTTAAATTCTCTCTATTTTTACAAAATTCTATATTTGGTAGCGTCATGAATTGTTATTTTAAATAAAATCTTATATATTTATGGTTAAAGAAAAAAATATTAAATTGTGGACCTTGTGCTATAAAAAATATCACAACAATTTCAAACTTTTTCAGAGGAACTTACGCACTCACTTAACATTTAAAAATTCAGATACAAAATATGCAATTCCATACTATATAGATACATTTACAGTTAACACTTAAAAATCATTCTCGAGCTAATAAAATGTGGCATTTAAGCCTTTCTAAAAATAGTATCAGTCTTTTCAGTAGGTACTAATAATAGCAGAAAACCACAGAAACATACTTCTTCCTGGCAACCAAAAAGTAACTAAGCTCACCACATTTTTTTTTAATAAATAACGGTCATATTTGTATATCACAGATTTCAGTCCCAGACCAGTAGAGGTCTTTAAATTTTTTTATTTTTTTCTTGAGCAGGCTCCATTCACTCGTTTCACTAAAAGCAGCATTCCTTGAAGATGGCTTCGGTTTGGCAACGTTGAATTCACGGAATTTACACACTGCAATAAAAATACAGTTAATTAATATAGATTAACATCAAGGTAAATAATTATTGTGAATAGGAGGAAAAATCATATGTATTAACGTGAGTAAAATGTATTTTTTTCCCTCGAATGTAAACTACACTATAAAAAGCAAGTGTGTGTGTGTGTGCGTACAGGGTTTCCTCTATCACCACCAACTGGAATCTACTCCCCGTTATGGTGGTATATACCTGCTGTGTGTAAGTGAGTTTGGTCGAAAGGGGTGGCCAAAGTCTCTATGTCTATCCCCTTCTATATAGATCTTTTAGGTCTCAGTGAATGTTACCCCAAAAGACATACATACATACATACATCCCCTTCTATCAAATGAGGACTTTTCTAAAAATTCTAGATTTTGCCAAAATATTCTAGAATTCCCTGGAACGATCTAATTTTCAAAATTGTTAAAATTATATAAGAAGATCGATCATCATCTAGAATGTTCTAGAATAATCTAATTTAATTTAGATACTCTACAATGATTCAGAATGGACGGTCATCATCCAGAATCCTCCTAAACATTCTATAGTAATCCAGAGTGATCTAGAATATTCAAATATACGCATACTAACGGTTTGATTTTCGTGAAACTTCTTGGATACCCGAAATTGAATATATCTGAATCTTCTAAGAGTATTCTGGTAGTTCAAATTTTGATTGTTGGTGGTATATTAACTAATAATTAGTTAATTGCATTTATGTGCTTTAAATACATCGTATATTTAAAGGTAAATAGATCTTTACATATCCGAGATAGGAGTTTCTAATTTCTAAGTTGAAAAAATGGTGTCTATGAACTCTTATATGCCATTAAAGATACGATGTATTCTATACGCACTATAAGCATAACTTTCAAGTCAATTTCAAACTTAAAAATGTATCAATTATCCTAAATCGAATTAATAACTTTTTTAAGTATGCAATTGTATCACTCTTGTTATTTGTTAAAGGTGGCATATTGTATATTTTTTATCAAATTTTTCTTTCCGAGAAATATTTGGAAATGGTTAGATTTTGCAAGCGGCTGTATAATGAAAGCTGAAGCATTTTCAACAACCTAGTTACATTTGTCAGTAAGCTACAGAAAATTCAAACTTTAAAGTAAATTCAAGTGAAGTAAAAATTGTTTTAATATTGTTAATATAAACTGTCTATTTATTTACTGACAAATGAATAAGTGTTGCTTAGACTCAAAGAGTTCTTAAAACAATAAACAATACTAACTATTATACATCCTTGTAAGTGCTGCCTTTGCTTTCATACGAAAAGTAGAAATAATATTCGTCAATTACCAGTATGGACTGTTATTTTCTAAATGTGTCCAACTAGCAAACTCGGACCATGATTCCATTTTTGTTTGTACTATATCATTACATTTTCGTACTGATGCCTATAAAGGAATTAAATATTTCTATTGAGTTTAAATATACGAGACGGAAATATCAGAATAATATGCAGAAGAAGTAGAAGACTTGGCAATTAAAGTAGGATCTAATATCAATAAGAAACAGAAAATTCGCAGATTGATGTAATATTTCATTTGTTAGAGACCCTGCAACAAAAAACTATTTCAGTTTAAACTAATTTCAGGTACTAAAAAATAATATAGATCTGCTGTTTCACCGACCATATGAATTGGAATGTTACGTTTGTTGAGAGATCTTTGTTTTGAATTTGACCAAATCTTTTACCTTTCACCCAGCAGAATCTTTGACTGTCTAAGCCCTACTATATCTTTACAATGGTCAGATCTTCTCTTTTTTTTCGGCTTTGCCTATTTCTTTCAACAGTACATTGGAGCTGAGACCACAAAAGGGTTCCGGCCCCCAAAAGGATGTTTCAGACCACCTCTTTGCTAGGCTAGGCCGTGTCCTTTGCTGTGTGTATTGCTATCCTTGTATTGAAATGAAAGAATCGATTTATATGTTGGTTTAAAACAAAGTGTTTAATGATAGAAGAGTAAACCTTTACTGAAGGCTAAAAAGAACTGAAAGAGTACGTCTGTAATGTGACAACTCTCTAACATGCCGTTATGCGTTTGTCCATCACGAAAATGTAGAGGTGGGAATACCATTTCTATTCTATGGTCGGAAAAAAAGTTACCATATCTGTATACAATATTTTATATAACATTACTCAAAAGCATTTAAATAATTTCTAAGAATTAATGATACTAAAACCAATACTAAACGCGACAAGTCTTATTTCTTCTACATTTAAAAATATACTTTTTATTTTCTGTTTAGATTCTAATTTTTTAAAAGCTCTAGTTTCATTTAAGAGGAAACGTGTATTTCCAGAGGTGTGGAACTATTCAAACTTAATTAAAAAATCAAAATAAAAAAGTTTAAAATTAGAGTTTTAAAAATAGTACCTACAGAGAAATAGCTCAAGAGAAAATAATAACTTTCCGGAATAGTACTGAAACTTTATTGTTCAAATATAAAAAAACACAACAAACACAACTAAAACAGAAATATTAAGTTAAGTAAAGCAAATCGTAAATTAACCTACCTGACTATCTAGCTCTTTTCTTTTGAAAATATCATCATTAGAGAAAGATCTATTAAGTGTCGACTTCATAACCAAGACATAGTTCTTATTATGGTTGCTGTCCCAGTATTCTTTTCCTTCACACTTGAAGCATACACAAAATTCAAGCACTTTAGCTTTAACGGGAAGTTGAATTTTGAAAGAAAAAGTATCATACAGAACATTAATGTTGGTATTCATATTGTTTGCCACGTATGTACAAAAACAGTCTTCATAACTCTTCCATTCATTTGTAGAACATCTGAAATGATAATATAGGTGTAAGAACAAAAATTTACAAATCAAATTAAGTAATGTTTACCTCACAAAGACTTTTTTGTGAAACGCCAGATTCCTAACTTTAATAGTACCCAAAACATTATCTTCAGCCTCTTTTATGATAACGTTTTCCAGAGATACATTTTCTGTATCTAGTCTTTTTCTGAACGCCACATAATCAGAAGCAGGTTGAGGAAACGTTATCTCCCAGTTATGAACTTGTCCTACAATTTCTCCATTCAGACCTTTGGTCACGTCCGACAAAAATCTGTAAGTCCAAAGTGGTGGGACGTGGGACGGTTCAGTCATTACCCTTACGTGAGTTAGTGACATGCCCTTATCATCGGCAAATACCACCTGCAAAATACAAATAACTTTAAATATACACAGACCATTTCTTTGTCAGTTTATTCTTATAGAGTCAATAATATCCAATATCAATGTTTGTTTAATTTAACATAAATTATATTGTTATACCAATTCAATTATTTCGGTCAATAATAATGATAGTCATACAGGGTAAATTAGAGGCATGATGGGACGTTAACAAATATTTAAAATACCCAAATACAACTTTCCTCTAACCTTCTTAGTTTGTGACATACTGTTGATGTGTTTTGAAGAGACAATAACCTACAAAAAAAATTTAAATTTGTACTTCCATCCCCCAAGAAAAGCTATGCAATAAAATTTGTATTTCTTCTGCACCTTCAACAGCCTGTATCTCACAAACTAAGAAGGTTAGAGGAAAGTTGTACTTGGGTGTTTTAAATATTTCTTGACGATCCATCATACCTTTAATTGCGGTACTTATATAATAATAATAAAAAGTGTTGTTGAGAATTTACCTTTTTTTTCAGTCTTGTAGGGCTCGTAGGATCCTCATCACTGGAGCTCGAAGACTCATCGGTAGCTCGAATAACTAGACAGGGTCTTTTAGGGTAAGCAGGCATTTTTATAGAAACTTTGGGTAGAGAATTAAAAGAATTTGAGTGATGTAAAGATCTGCAAGTACTTGGTGTATAAGCTGCTCGAGGAAACTCTGCACCTAACCTTAAAGATGCGTATTCTGAGAGAAAGCTCGTTGGTGGACTGTGGCTAAACACGGGCGGACTGTGTGGCACCAACATTTCGTATTCCATAGAACACATTTGAACCTGAAATAAAAAAAGGAAGTTTTAAAAGAGGTATTATAAAAAAATTCAATGAAATTTAACCAACACTATTATTATTGCTTTCTACTATTTTTATTCGTAGACATAACATTTAATTACATCTCATTACAAAACTGTAGAAATTAATATGAGGCTTGTCATTGGCGTATCGCTTACATCTATTCTTATGTAAAATTCACGAAGCAAATATTGTAATGAATTAGTGAAAAAGTGGGGTATGACATTTGTTTCACCTTAAATATATAGAGTGGAATCAACGAGAAATAATGTTCCTAAAGTGTTCATGTTTTATTATCTTAATCTTTAATTTGTTGATAGTCTGTTAAATTGTTATCTCTGTCTCAGTGTGTATCTAACAAATCTCAAAAAATGGTATTTATATAACTGTTTATGAATCTTGTAAATTTTTTTTTAAATTGAATTCGATTTATCGTTTTCTGCCCAAATATATGTTTATGTAAAAAATGTTGTATGCCAAATTTTAGGTAATAAATGATCTTATTTATATCCTTTAATCCGTCACCAAAGAAAATATAAAGTTAAAATTTATTTCATGTTTGTTTACAAGTATAATAATATTTATATTTCGAGCACTTTTTTGCTTTTTTCTTCTGTTAAAGGAGAATCGCCGTTGTTAAGCTTTCGTTTATCAAAATATTTTTGAATACCTACTACAAGTTTTAATTTGTTTTCTTTAAACATTTTTTCAAGTTCGGAGCATATGAAACTTTTTTATTATTGATTTATAAGTTTCTTTGTTGTACGTATTTTATGAATGAGGCTCATCTTACAAATGAGATGAGTTTACCTTATGATAACGGTATTCTAGATTAATATAAAATTAACAGTTGTTTAAATAATTTGTTGACTGTCTTTAATTGTTATCACTTTTATTGATACTGCTACTGAATTTATACAAATATGGAACGGAATATTTACAGTTACAGTTATATTCTGTAAATACAGTATATATTGTAAATTAGGACATGTTAGAGATGTACACTCCAACCGGTATCTCGTGAAATGAGGTGACGATGCGCCGTAACAAATTTGAAAGTGGGGATCCAGCAAAGACAATCGTGCGGTAGAGGTTATGCAGTGGGCAGCTCGATATTGGCCGAATACGTTTTCTCTCTGCGTACTGGAAGCTCCGCCTTGTCACAAGATAACCAGCTTACCTGTACCTATCGAAGCAACGTACATTCAGTATTCATTCAGTATTTTTAAAAATAAGTTAGCTTATAGGCTCACTGCTTTAAGGCAATCTCAATCCAGAAAGTGGTATAGAATTGCATCGAAGAACTGAAGACGTTAGCCAAACGGAATAACGTCAAGCTCGTCGACCTGCGTACCAGGTCAACAGGGTATCGAGGGCAATGAAAAAGTTGATGAACTTGCAAAAAGAGGGTCAGAGGATAGGCAGCCTGAACCAGGACAGATTCTCGGTATACCGAAAACTATAGAACGAGGATCTGTAAAGACCTGGATCAGAGAACAACATAAAAATTTCTGGGTAAACGTCCCAAGGCAAATACATGGGAAAAAATTTATAAAAGAGCCATGCCTGAAACGTACAGCAGAACTGCTAACACTGTGCGGAAATCAGATGAGAATCATAACAGGTTTCATGACTGGTCATGCACCAGTAAAGGAACACCTCTACAAATTAAAACTATACAGTGGAGATCTTACATGCAGATTATGCAGTAGGGAAACGGAGACAGTGAAACATATACTGTTTACATGCGAGACTCTTGATCGCAAAAGACAGTTATTACTTGGCCAATTGCAAGGAAGCTATATAGCTTACACCCAGCTAAGAACTTGTACAAACTGGTGCAGGGGACAAAGGTGCTGGAATGGGTGCTACGAGAAAGCACGAGCAAAAATACAATAAGCCATTAGGGTGCAGTGTTATCGGAGTCTTGTCAGAGGGGCTCACTGTATAAATACACTTCAAGGAGAAACATTTTTAAAATCTAAACCTAGAAGGAAAAATGTTTTAGAGGCGTTCAAATAGTTGCAGTTTGAATCTAGAGGATGACGTTTATGAAAAAAATTTAGATTTACGTAGTATTTCATATCAATAAATTTTATAAAATTTATATTAATTATATTTTATTATTAATTATTAAGTTCCGTGAACTCTAGATTCGTGTGTATTTAAATTACAAATTAATATGTTTCTCTATTAAGAAAAAATCAAAAGAAAACAAATAAAAACTTTCGAAAACAAAATTTAAAATAAGAAAATATTAATGAAGCTATAAAATGTAATTACGACCGCTAACCAGTTTTAAAATTCTTGCAGCTTAGATTTATGTAAAATAAAACATTGCTTGTGTAATAAATGTCCATATAAGGATAATTTATTTCTTTCTTTCCTTTTGTAAAAAAACGAACGAAGCATCCAGACTAATCCTTTAAAGAATTTTCTTGATCTCCTTATAGGTCCTATGCTATTAATAAACATAATGTAATTCCCTTAAAAAACGGCTCTCTTATCTATAGAAACCGGTCTGTTGTACTGTCGATACCCGAAGGTGTCTATGTTCTTTTCTAAAACATTTAAACTTCTTTTCGTAAATTGAGAGCATCGTAGAGGTTGTGAAAGGTAACATCTACTTGACGTACGTTTCTGACGCTCACTATATTTATTTACAAGGTGTTAAGTAGATTGATAGCCATAGATATAGTCCCGTTCGGTATTTTATGTGCTGCCGATAATATTTTTCTTTTTAAATCGAGCGTATAAGAAATCTTAGCATAGTATATTAAAAGAACAACCGCACAAAGTCAACTTTGTTCGTTTTTCCACCACCAATGTTGATAAATCTTCTTACTTAAAAGTAGCCAATGACCAAAATTAATTTAATCTTTAACATTATACATATTCTTATTTATACATAAGTTATAAATCCGAAGATTTCAAACTAAATATTTTTGATAAAAAGTCCACCTAATAATGCTATTACTGATGGAATGAAATAATCGTTGCCTTAACGGTCAGGATTATGCGTAAAAATGTTTTGAATATGAAATGAAGAAGAAATCCATTTTTAATAAAGATAAATCTCAAGTAAATATTGAACAAAATTAAATCCAATGCTTTTAAAACCATCTTTTAAACCGAGACAATCTGTAACAGATTCTTTAATAGATCTATTCAACTCTTAACACCTACATGTGCCCGTTTTTCATGAAATCTAGATAATTACAACGAGATATGCTTTTTAAAGTGTCTTGTGTAAATCAACTTGTGTGTTATATATCTCACAACAGAACTAGTTCCACAACCTTCATGTTGTTCTCCTTATTTAGCTAAGTAGCTTTTAGCTGGCGGGAAACGATGCATATCATTTCTTTCCATTAAATCACATTGACCATTGACAACCGCTATTGATAAAATAGAGATAAATGTAACCATGGGCAACGAATGGGCTTTACCAAGTACTAAATACTTTGAATACTATGGCCATAATACATTAGAGAACAATAGAACTTATTAAACTGTACTTTTGTGAACTTCTGCCGAGATCCGACCTAACTAAAAGATAAGATTTTTGAAAATATTTATTTGATAAATAATAACAATGTTATATAAAATGTATTTTGTAATAATAAACGTATAAATTTATTATTATTAAAACGATACAAATATTTAGTATGTGTAGTGAATCTATCATCAAAAATGTTTACTTGAATTATTAGTCCACATGGACTGTTAACGTCCCAGGGTGGATTTGGTTCGTTTCTGTTATTTACGAGATGTTGTGTTCTTAGATGTTGCTTTGAAAGGCTTTAAAATTTCTGAAAGTGGAGAGTACGGATTTGAGACAATAGACAGAAAGAAATTTGGTATGTTTTAGTCGCTATCTACGCAAAAAAATGATACAAAATATGTACAGGCAACTGAAACAAGAAAATAATGGGTCAAAGCATGGAGCTACTGGAAGAATACATAACTGACAAAAGTTTCAAAAAAATCCATTATTACAGTTATCGGTAAAACTGCTATTCATCGAATACAGAAATTGTGACACAGTGCAAATTAATTTTACTCACAACTATACCCAAATATCGTCTACACTGAAGAATCATAGTGATATGATTATTTTAACTCTCTCCGCATTTACATAAGTGTATATATTTTTAAAAAATTATTAGTAAAACCAATAATTATTATTCTGGGTAATAACGTCTGGTTAAATAATCACATGGTTATGTATTTCTGAACTTTAAGTATAGTGTTTCTAATGTGAATGTAACGACAATAAAATAAAGCAATGTAGTCATATTTATTTTCTAAAATTGTCAAATGTTCCCCTTACTTCAGTAAACCGTTAGTTCGTGATGTTCTTAGAAAGCTAGTTTGGAAATATTAAAAAAAAAACTAATATTATGAATTTATTAGTAAGGATTAAAATAGGCCGCTTGGAATTGATGGAAAAAGAAAAATTAATTAAAACCACTTTATGTATGCTACTATTTTTAAGAAAATTTTGAATAGCTGGCAACGTAGCAGCAGGTGGATTGGAAATCGAGTAGTCCAACTCCAGTAATTTGCATAATATAACGAAGTAACTGGTCAGTTATTAATGCGGTCCACTGTGTCATAAAAAATGTTAACGGCTAAAGAGTTGGGATTACTTAGCATTAATTTCATCCAGGGGCGTGTGCGAATTGTGTTGTAGAGAAATATTATCAATATAATATCTATTTGTTGGTCGAGTGAGTTTAGATATATTATATTAGACATTTTATGAGTTTTGTATACAGGTTAATTTTAATCTACCATGTTAAATTCAATGAAAAACATTATTCCACGATATTTGAATTTGTAACAATATGCACGCCATATAGGGCAGCATTTATCATCAATGGGATTAAAAATATAGGTAATTACAATAACATTAGAATAACTAAAATACTCATATTAAAAATACTTCTGTAGTCCTTCGTTGTTAAGTGTTTATATTTCCAAATAAATTTGGAACCTATCCACTTTACTAATCTTTGATTTATTCACTCCCAAACTTTCCCGACAATCACTTCCATTTTGTTTTAAGATGGAATAAATAAGCAAAATATTGAACTAGTATTATTCTGATCTATATAAGCAAATGCCTTGCTAAAAGTTAGGCGTTGGTAAGTTCTTTAATTAAATTAGAACTTGTGCAATTATATTAGTTGATCTTATGTAATCTAATTAAATGTAATGTTTATTGTTCGCATTTAGTTTAAAATAACATCATTTCAATAAATTTTCCCTTAACTTGAATCATTTGTTGAGCGCATAGAGCACGAACGGAATTAAGATAGTTATCTATGCTTAATATTACACAACCATATTTATTATCGACTGATTATTAAATTTATTTTGACTACATTTTAAGAAGTCGTGAAAATCATTACAGTTGCATTCGAAAGATAACGTCTAACCTAACATCATAATGCGAGTAATTTAAATTAAATAAGAAACTGGAACGAGAATATTCAATAATCATCTCGACCTTCTATCTACATATTTCATTGACCGGCGACTATATCGGCTCTCGTTTAAAATTTTCGAATAAAATAAATTGCTAAGGTTCGCTCTGGTTTGTAAGATAAAAAATTTAAATTTCTTCAATTTTGTTTCACCAACAATCAATATAAAATTGAATTTTGTGATAAACATGGAAATTTATTACTGTAATGAGCTATTAGTTAATTATGAATATTTAAAAAGGGAAGAACGGAATTCTTTATAAAGATTTAATTTAATGGGAAGGAAAATTGTGATGAGTGATATTTTTGTATTTAAGAGATATAATATAGACTAGACAAGATTATATATATTATTCAATGTTTTTAACTGCTTTTTACTAGAAAAGATTAGCTGTGGAAAAATGTATAAAGTCTTATTTATCATTTTTGTTTCCTGCAAGTATTCCAGCAAGTGTGAAGCGAAACTTCAATCAGTTTAATAGGTAGCCGTAATTATACAATTTTTGTCAGTTAATGTCTTTATGTCATCTAGAGGGCGCCATATATTTTTTAATGTGACTACACATCAAGTCATTTTAGCCCTTTATCAACCAAGAAATGTCACCATCGAAACGAAACCCGCCTAAATATCTTTGAACAACCGCGGTTAAAATTGTCAAAAATACCCACATAAAACTATTTTAGACGAAAAACAATCAATAAACGGTAAATATAGTAAAATTCACGAATGTATCTCGTTACGTCATAACTCATAAGAATCCGAATCAAATCAATAAGACAGTTTTCACCAGCGGCGCATCATTGTTACGGGATTCGGCATGTATTTCTGGTGATCTAATTATTAGAGGAAATAAATAAAAACCAAATTTAATAGTTAGACTACAATTTGAAATTCTACAAATAAATTGTTACAAAACTTACCTCTTGAATGGCATTTAACGGCAAAAGTGGTCCGCCATTAGCCAATTCCTTTTGGAAATATTCATGTAATTTTTTAATACACTCACGTTTACTTTCGTCCAAACGTTTACCAGGCATTTTGTCGAAAAATATGACAAATGTAAATGAACTTTACCTATTTAAAGTAATGACTATATGACGACGAACTTGAATGGTGACAGAATGATTTCCGCATAAAGTGACGTTTCGCTTTTTAAGTACAATCGTTGTCACAACACAAGATAGAGTGACAAACCGATAAAGACGTAATGACGTAGATTAATTCAGACACAAAAGACATATTATGTACCTTTCCATTTGATTAAATTGGACATATGCGGTCAGTGATATCCTCATAAAATTAGAGTGTCTGATACATTCAGGGAAGTATGACGTAACGAGAAACATAAATGCATTTATTCGATGTGTCATTACTAATCCCTTAAAGACGTCACGTCCTTTGACATTTAAACGCGGTTTTAGTTCTCAATTGTCAATTTATGTTTGTAAATGTTGTGTATCCTGGTTATTCAAACTGAATGCTAGGATGTTATAAGTAGTTATTCAAAGTTATTCAGGAAAGTTTCGATGGTGACATTTCTTGGTTGATGAATACCAAGGTCGAAAAAATATTAACCGGGGTTTAAACCGTTGTGTTCGTGTAAAATCAATTATAGTATGCGTTGGAGACGTATATGAATATACAAATCACATAAAAAATATTCACTAGTTAGTTATATTACAAGAGGTGAATCTTTTTTTAACATTTTTGTGTAAAATTTCTGTAAAAATTGCGCGAGACAAAAATTCTTTAAAAATATCCCGACAGCAAAGCTGGATGTCGTCCATGACTGCATATACATATTATATATCAAAATTAGTAAGGCTGTAATTTTGCTATGTACAGATGTTATTACAAACTCGCTTCTTAAAATGAGAAGTGACAACATGTTGGCCACAATTAATGACACCCAACCATACCATATCCAGCTAAACTGGGATAGGTTGGAAACATGCAGTCAAGAAGGAACGTTATTGGTGTGGTACAGAGACGGATCTAAGACTGACAATGGAACAGGTGCTGGAGTCTATCGTGCTAAACCAGGTGCAATATCCACGCATCGTTGGGGAATCTTGCTTCTGTATTCCAGACATGTGTTTGCAACTGAATATCGAAAGGGGATATAGATGCCAAAAGATCCTTATATTCTCTGATAGTCAGCTAGCACACAGTCTTTAGCATGTCCTCAGATCAGATCTAGACTGTCTACAAAAACTAATAACCCTGGCTAACCATAATAGAGTTACTCTTAAGTGGGCCCCTGGGCACAAGTGCATTCTAGGAAATGAAAAGGCAGCAAAGCTAGAGTCTGAGACTGCATTCACTGGTCCTGAACCAGTATTTGGGATATCTAAAACTGTTGCACTGACTAATGAAATAGAAAACCTTAGCAGGGGCCAGAAAAGGATAGTGACGGGTTTACTCACCGGTCACTGTATCCTAAGGAAGCACATGCATACAATCGGCATATATAGAGAAGAACCTATTGGTCGGTTGTGCATGGAAGAGGAGGAAACAGCCTCTCACATTATCTTCGATTGTGAAGCATTATCTCATTGGAGATATAGACTCCTAGGTCTAGAACACCCAAGGGAGGATTTCTCTAAGAAGGGCCTAGTGAAAAGTCTGTTGAGCCTGATAAGGGCTACTGGTCTCTTCACATAAACGGCACAACCAAGAGCACAAAAAGCCTAAAAGCTGAGATGCCGAGAACATCGACTAAATGCATTTGGTATTTATCGGTTATTCATTATTATTCGCTTAAAATAGACTATTAATTTTCAAATTTTAGTTTAGAAGTATGAAGGAACAGATGAGCATACATAACTAC
Organism: Lochmaea capreae; assembly: GCA_949126875.1. Lineage (NCBI taxonomy): Eukaryota > Metazoa > Arthropoda > Insecta > Coleoptera > Chrysomelidae > Lochmaea > Lochmaea capreae. The sequence goes on from OX421399.1 coordinate 16,924,889, forward strand.
CGGTCAAAATCATAACCCCCATTTTTACTACTCCGTAGACGGATAAATTAGTGAATGACATGAATACTTTAAATTGGGTATATGCGGTGATTATTACAAGAGATTGGAAATTGTGTGGGTTGATAGTTTTCTGTGTTCAGTTTTTTGCAAAGAGAGTTAGTTTATATTTTATAGTTATGTCTTGCAAATCTATTATTGTTCTGACATATTTTAATCGTCTCTGTAGATATAGGTAGATGTCAAAGATTATAACTCACCATTACAATAAAAAAAGTTTTTTTTATACACCACTGTACACTACAAACACACAACACACTTACACATTCACATTCAACGTAGAACTGAGACTACGAAAAACCTAATCGAAAGTAAATTAAATAATTTAACGTTATCAAGGGTTTTAAAATAGATATAACTGTTCACTCACGGAAAGTATGATATATAGAAGATTCTGTATGTTTTGGTTCGAGCTTCTGTAGTCTAACTATTACTATACATAATATTAAAACATTGAAACAGTTTTAAGTCCTCGTCGTTTTCTATTTTCGTATGAGCCGCGCATTGAAAAGATAGAATTTAGTTTTAATTTAAACTACTGTCACGACTGGTGAGCATGATGTCCATGATGAAAAACCGATTGTATTCAGATCAGAGTGTTTTCTAAGATGCTTGGGCCAAATACCGAATTGACAATAAACATTTCTAACGTGTCGATTGTATAATTTAAAAGTTTAAATATGTATACAGTGTCCATAAAAAAATGTTTTTTTGATTATCACGAAAAAATTGAGAAATATTTTGAATTATTACATCATTTTTATGGGTATGTGACTACCTTCTGGTTGCGCAATTAAATTGAAAAATTAACACAATAGATTGTAAAATTTAAAACAAAAGCAGAAATAATTCAATATTTTTATAAATGTGGTACCATTAAACAGTGTTACTGTAAGAGTGTCTTTAAATACACAATAGTAGTGTTAATATTTTGAGACCACGATTTCATTGGAAATACATTACGTTCAATGTCTTACGCGAGTGCGTAGGTAATTGTGGTCACAGATCATACATCATTTAACAGTCCATATAACTGGAAATGCAGGGGTATCCCTGTACGTTAATGCACATCGACGAGAACGGAACGACACGAATGAAAAAGATAGGTACAACACAGTGTTGCCACAGACTCATTATTCTCGTTCGAGAAAATGTATGTAATAGAACACAATAGATCTTTTGGGTCTCCGTGATTGATTCACATACTATCAAATTATAATAAAAGCATTTATTTATTTTTCATTTGGAAACTAATCTGCTCTTCAAATTCATATCTTAACAACGAACAACCACATCACTATATATTCACCTTTACAACTCCTTTTGAATAGAAATAGAATATTTAAACTCTACACCATTGGATGAAAGACTCGTATTCATGACTTGTCTGCTGCTACATTGTCTAGAATTTTCTCTAACAACAGGAGGCAATGAATGGATATTGATAGATGGATAGATGAACACTTATACCTTTCATCCGTCCGTTATTCAAAGAAACTAACGTCTAGACTTTATTCATTAATTTATTTTCCAAATTGCAACAAGAATTCTAACATCGATCATATAGGTTATTGAGGAATGTTTTTGTACTGAAACTTTTCAGTGCACTACATAGGTTAGCCAAAAATTGGTGCCAGAAAAATTAATAAATCTAATTAGAAATATTTCACATCATCCGGATGACCAATAAATGGAAATCATTTTGTGGGTGAAGCAATATGGATGTCGAAACTTAATTAAAAAACTGCACAGAGAGATATAAACTAATATTATTGTTAATCAGTACATCAAAAAATAACTAATTAACAAACAATAGTCAAAACCTCAATAAAGCAAAAACCACAAAATTCGAAGTTAATCTGAAGTTGTTGACGTCAAGAAAAAACCTTTCTATGACACTAACTAGAAATAATGTTGGAGTAAACGTCAAGATGAATGAATGAATCAGCGTTCCACCCGTAAGAAAATACTAAAGTTACGCTCAATATTTTGTTTGACGTGTCGTGCTACAAAAGTTTTGTTTCGTATTAATGGTAACAGTAAAGATAATATAATGCGCCATAAATTTCGTCACAGTCTATACTAATATCCCCAGACATAACACTAAATACTATCAGAATGTCGACAAGTTGCAATGTGATAACGTAGCTTTGTGCTTACTCTCGATCCGTTTGAAATTACCGCACAAATTTTGCTACTATACTCGGGCCCAGTGCTGCAATATGCTTCCGAGCATGTATCTATATTTTTTAACAATAATTGTTATAATCTTAACAATGAAATGGTCAATCTTTTTTTCAATTCATTGATTAACATTTAGTTTTCGGAAATATTGTGACCGACAATATTGTCGCAGGCACGGTCCTGAACAGAAAACTCATAGAATCCAAAACTACACTCCTTAAAACTTTTTCTGTTTATAGAAAAACATGTCGAAGAGCAAAATCATTATACTTTATTCTGAAATCTCGTTTGGATTGGAAAATTCCAAAATCGCAGCCTTAGTAACTTTTCGATAGTTCTAGACGTGGAATATTCCAATACTTCCAGAAAAGGAATTCTGTATTTCAATTGAATATATATAAAATGAAGAAATAGTAAATTCCTCCATGAGCGTGTATTGCCCTTTTGTAATTTTAATTAATTCCGTTAAGAATATTTCAAAGCATCAACATTCCTATCGATTATTCTTAATGAACTTTACCGTTAACTAAGTGGGTTCATGCAAGTACACATGTTTTGAGAATATTATATAAATAAAAAAAATACACAATTGCGAGTAAAAACCACCACTTTCTTCCAGACAACTAAAAAATTATTATTAGAAAAAAAATTTTTTTGTTCCATAATTACACTCACAGTTACATTTATTGCATATATATTGTTCGCGCGTCTTCCAGAACTTATCATTTATCAGTAAGCAAATATTTAACACAAGATTGCGTAGTTTATAGGTGCATTTTAATTCAGAAGTTAGACAGTCGGGAAACCCAAGAATTACGACAAGGTTCATATAAAACCAGCGACCAAATGTCGGTAATTATTAAAGGAAACGGTACGAAATAGCGGTTAGCAGACACACTATTATTCAAATTAATTTGTTATGTGTAGTTAGTTCACTTTACATTTGTAATTTTTATTTCTGGTTCCCGTGGATAGCCAGGACAGTTACTAGACCATAATCATGTATTTTGAATTCATGTAAAAATTCACTTTAATCTGTGGTCTGTGGTCAAAGCCTCAGCTTTTTAAAACTTTTTATTGAAACTAGTACCCCAATAATGGTGAAGTTTTATACCATACCATACCAGCAGCGAGGCCGCTTGTGTCGCCTGCCAAGACTAGTCTAGTGAAGCTTTAAGACATTTCTAAAGAAAATTTTCCAAATTCATGTCTGTTTGACTTACAACACATTAGATTTGTTTTTGTTTCACTTTGATCAAAAACAGATTTATTTTTAATAGATATTTATAGTTATGTTTTGTTTATTTATATAAGGTCAGATAAACCCATCGATTAATATCCAAAATTAAATGTTTTAATTAGTCTACTAGGACTAATTTTAACCGGTATTTTCCATTTAATTTATGGAAAATTGCAAAAACAAGATTTTATACTGAGTCCGGTCCTGATACCTATTCCGTACTGGTGTTTTGATATCAGCTCCTGTTGTTTTAATAATTTAGTGGTGAACATTTATTCAAATTTGTATTAAGTTTGTGTAAGTGTACGAACAACGTTATCAACTCTAAGGAAAACCAGTGAGTTATGTTTTTCTTCCCCATAACCTGATGGTATATTTAAATTAACACAGAAACTCTAACAGATAGGATAGTTTTCAATTATCTTATCGCTTGGGCAGCCGGTTCTTATCACCGGACTGTTCAATAGTGAACAGGACCGCATTTAAACAAATGTCCATTAACATACCTTCAACAATCATGAACGTAGAAACGACTGAGTCTTCTGACTACAGAAGTACTCATACGATAACTCACCCCATCTCTCAACCTACCTACTCACTAGCAGCATCTAAGAAAATGTATCCATCAAAAGCACTGGCCCTCATATTTCCATCTTTAGACGGAGTTAAATTAGAAGAATATGTATATGCACTAGGACCTAAAGTTCAACCAAAAAATATAACGTTTGCATCAAGAATTTCAAACAACCGAATTTGCATTTACTTATCAAGTAAATCTGTCTTAGAAGAATATTTAAGAAAAGATGGTAAAATATCTATAAATAACGAAATTATTCCAGCAAGAAGATTGATTACCCCATCAAGTCGTATTTTACTATCAAATGTTTATCCCTCCATTCCCGATGAGACCTTAGAGGCAGAATTAAAAAATATGGGCTTCAATTTGCTATCACCTGTAAGTCCCGTAAGAGCGGGTTTTTCTAAAACGGAATATGGTCATATCGGTAGTTTTCGACGTCAAGTGTACTCGACTCCCCTACAAGATGATGCAAATATCCCAGATTCATTCCTAGTCACCCATGAAAACACATCCCACCGTATCTTCATGTCCATCGACGGAATGTCTTGCTTTAAATGTAAACAACCTGGTCACATTGCATCTCAATGCACAGTCATCTCTACTACTCCAATCGAACCTCATGCCCCAACTACTGTTACTCAAAGCACTACTTCATCAACATTGCTACCACAACCTGAAACATTACCAAATTCTCAGCAAATTAGTACTGTATCACTGCCAACATCCTCCACTAACCCAATTCAACAAATATCTGAACCACTCATTTCGAATCAAGTTAAAAGGAAATCTTCAGATCGACACTCACCAGAAATTGACAATGATACAGAACCTCGATTTGTAAAACCCTTTTCCCAGCCCCCAAAAAAAACAAAAGGAAAAAAACCCACACAAGAACTACTTAAGCACACTAAGTCTTTTATCGACGATCACGACTCTCGTTTTCCTCTTAACTTCGACCAACTCATTGATTTATTTGATAACTGCTATGGTTCACCCAATCCCGAATTGATTGCCCAAAATTATACCGATGACTTGCCAGCCCTGTGTAAAATGCTTGAAGAAATATATCCACATCTTTCTGATCGCGGTATTAAAACCAGATGTACTAAAATCCGGAAAAAATGTAAGCATGCTTGTAATCCTCAAACTACTGACACTGAAAGCGATTCATCGCAGGAAACCTATTGAAAATCAATTATTTTATTTTAATTTTTTTTTTTCCTTCGAGTTCAATAATACAGTGCAGTGGAACATCAACGGCGTATTCTCACATCTAGAAATGCTACAAGTATTAATATCAGAGCAAAACCCATCAATATTATGTTTACAAGAAACAAATTTTACAAATGATAAGACTTATACTCCTAAAAACTTCAACGGCTTTTTTCTTAATAGACAAAATTGTGGACGAGCCAGCGGCGGCGTATCAATTTATGTTAAAAAAGATATAGAATCATGCTTAATTCCACTAGTAACTAATTTAGAAGCAATTGCAGTTCGCATACATGGCATAACCAAATTAAATATATGTAACATATATCTTCCTTCCAGTAAGGATATTAACATTGAGAGCTTAGCCAATCTCATTAATCAAATCCCTCTTCCTAGACTAATTGTCGGAGATTTCAACGGGTATAATGTATTTTGGGGTTGTCCCTACACTGACCCACGTGGTAAAATAATATACGACGCTATTGAACAAAATAACTTATCACTCCTGAACGATGGCCGTCCTACACGCTTCAACAGTTATAATGGTAATTTGTCACACATTGATTTAAGCTTTTCCGATTCCACCACAGCACTTAACCTTACTTGGAACGTACTTTCAGATCTTTACGGAAGCGACCATTTTCCTATAATTATAACAAACACCCGATGCAAACAGACATCACATCACCCTACTAGTAAATGGAAGTTAAAATCTGCAAATTGGACATTGTATAAAAGCCTTGTAGATAACCTTTTAAATCAAACTAATTTTAACGAAATCGACAATAGTGAATTATTAAATAAATTTATGTCGATTATCACAAAAGCCGCGGATATAACGATAGGAAAATCATCTTCCTCCCACAATGGTCCTACCGTACCATGGTGGAATAATGCAGCTAAAGATGCAATAAAATTGAGTAAACAAGCATTTAATAAGTATAAAAAACACAATACCACACAAAATCAACAAGATTTCAAAAATCTCAGAGCTAGAGCGCGTTACATAATAAAAAGATCCAAGAAAGAGTCTTGGATAAACTTTGTATCTCATATAAACATCTCTACGCCCCCCACAGAAATCTGGAATAGGATTAGACGAATATCTGGAACTTACTCAAATTTTAATATCAACATGCTGACAGAACGAGGACAAGATCTAACGAGTACTCAGGAAATTTCCGATACATTAGCAAACACTTTTGAACAATTTTCCGGTAATGCCAATTATGACAGTAAATTCCTTGAGTTTAAACTCCTCACTGAAAAACTTAATCCCATTCGTATCGATTCCAACAATAATTCTCCCCTTAATACTTCAATTTCGTTGGAAGAGTTTTACGAAGCACTAAAAAAGGTCAAAGATAGTAGCCCCGGTCCAGATAATATTCCATCAGCATTCATAAAGAACCTTTCCAAGCAAGCTTCGATATTCTTATTAAATATCTTCAATTATTACTGGCTTCAACAACAATTCCCCGATACTTGGAAGGAAGCAACAATAGTACCGATCTTAAAACCAAACTGTCCCAAAAATGCTGCTAATTCTTATAGGCCTATCTCCCTTACCTCTTGTGTCTGCAAATTATTAGAAAAAATAGTTAATAACCGACTTATTTGGTTCCTGGAGTCCAACTCCTTACTAAACAGGGAACAAAACGGTTTTAGAAAAGGACGTTCAACAATTGATAATATAATTGACTTAGAATCCGACATTCACGAAGCATTCCTTAACAAGCAAAAAGTTCTAGCCGTATTTTTTGACATCAATCGTGCATACGATACAGCTTGGAAGCATAAAATTTTATCAAAATTAGACGACTGGGGAATAAATGGAAATATGCTTGCGTTTATTAAAAACTATTTATACAAACGATCCTTTCGTGTAAAATTGAACGGACATTTCTCGAATAGCAAAGAACCAGAAAATGGTACTCCTCAAGGTTCAATAATAAGCGTAACACTTTTTTTAATTGCAATGAACGATATTCTGAATAATCTTGATAAGCCACTGAAGGGGAAACTATACGCAGATGATTTAGTTTTATATATTAAGGGTAAAAATATAAACTACATGACGTCGGTCATGCAGCAACATATTCGACAACTTGAAATTTGGTCCGAGTCTACAGGATTCCAATTTTCCACAGAAAAAACGAAATGTATAATTTTTTCCAAAAATCCATTTTTCTTCAACCCTAAACTCAAGTTATACAACAATAATTTGAATTTTGGTGATCATATAAAATATCTAGGTATGATTTGGGATTACAAGCTGACTTGGACAACTCACATTAACGACCTAATTTGTAAAACTCATAAAAGTTCCAATCTGCTCAAAATGTTATCTACTAGGAATTGGGGCGCTGACTCAACGTCTTTAATACGTATATACAGATCACTAATTAGATCACGTCTTGATTACGGATGCGTAGCATACTCGTCAGCGAAAAAAACAGTACTGAATCTTTTAAATCCAGTCCAGAATACTGCGATCAGAATTTGCCTGGGTGCATTTCGATCAAGCCCTTCCGAGAGCCTTCTCAGTGAAGCCTCCGAAATTCCCCTCCACCTCCGACGGATTTACCTTAGTGTCTCTTACGCGATCAATATATCTGCAAATCCCAATCATCCAGTTTATGACAACACCCTCTCCAATCGTTATTCGGCTGATTATAAAAAAAGGAAGAGAACAGATCCACCATTTTATGAAAGAATTAACAGGTCCCTCAGCCTTCTACATATATCTATTCCTTCAACGTTCCCCCAATTCATTCCCTCCCCTCCTCCATGGAAAATAAAATTACCAATATGTGATACATCCTTGAGAAGCTTTGATAAGAACGAAACAAACCATACTCTAATTAGAGGAAAATTCCATGAGAAAATATCTTGTTTACAACAATATACCCATATCTACACAGATGCCTCCAAAACGTATACTGGAGTTGGAGCAGCACTTATAACTCCAAATGTGATAATCAAATTTAAACTACCTTATATAACAAGCATTCTAACTGGAGAACTTTATGCGATATTTCAAGCTCTAGTCCATGCCAATAGAGAAAACTTAAAACATGTGCTCATAATAACTGATTCATTGAACTCAATTGAAAGTTTACGCCAGACATATCCATCAAACCCATTACTGATACTTATTAAACAGGAACTATCCCAGCTGTACAATTCAGGAGCAGTTATACAGTTATTATGGGTGCCTTCACACACAGGAATAGAGGGGAATGAGAAAGCTGATGTAGCAGCCAAAGCTGCAATTCAGAATCCTAGTGCCACCGAAGTCACGAGAGCTGCGACGACAGATATAAAAATATTTATTAAGACATCGGTTAACAACGCTTGGCAACACCAGTGGTCCCAATCTCACAGCAAACTTAGAGAAGTGAAGAGAACAGTTAAACCGTGGAGGGCCGTTCCAGAAACCAGGAAAGAACAAGTTATCCTGACCCGTCTTCGAATAGGTCACACCCGATTTTCCCATGAATATTTAATGTCGAAATCCGAACAATCCCGCTGTACAGTGTGTCAATGCCCTTTAACAGTCAAACATGTGTTAATAGACTGTCCAAAGTTTTCACAGCAAAGAGTGACATTTAACATCCCACCTACTATGTACCACTTACTCGGAGAAGAATACAATATGGAAAACTTGGTAGCTTATCTACGTGCTATTCAGTTTCTGCACAAAGTTTAACCATTAATTATTGAAATTGTTTTTTTTTCATACCTATACTGTAGTACTACTTAGTATTTATTGTTCATTTGGTAGCGCTAATAACCTAAAGGGTTGATGCGCTTTATTTTTCTTAAATAAAAAAAAAAAAAAAAAAAAGATTTTATACTTGTCAATAAATCTATTATTTATTTTTACCCACGATATTTGAAAATTGATAATAAAGTAAATCATGTCCATTATTCATGAGTGTTTGCATAAAACTAAAATGGTAGAATTCCACTAAAACTGTCAACTATATTACCAACAGGTGATAGGAAAATGTTAGTTGTATTTTTTTTTAAGTATTAACAGCGACTTCACTTTAATAAATAAAGTCCTCCATCTGTCATTTTTAAAACTTTCTTAGTTAGACTAAGAGCGGTAGAACAGTTCTGTTGTATTGAAAAAAAAGGGTACACCTATTACAGGGTTCATAGTAATTTAACAAAATAAAATTCCCTGACTTCTCCAGGTTTTCCCTGACCCACGATTTTTTTTTCCAGGTCACTTTTAGGTATCCATTAAAAAAGTAAGTCTGTGGCAAATGAAATTCTTCCTAAGCTCCCCCCTCCCTCCCACACACTCTCACTAAAAAAGTTACTTTCAAATCCATAGTAGACAGGGAAGAAGCATCACCTTTAAAAAAACCAATACATATGTCTCATTTCTATTAACAAAATTTAAACAAAAAATCTGAAAGAAATAAAAACACAAAAATATTGAAGAAATAAAAAATATAACATAAAAACAAACAGTTATACAAAAAAAAAACTCTTCAGAACAAAAAAACCACAAATGCGCATCACAAAATCTGCAGGGTAACAAATTATTTGCTGCAGATTGGCCAATATATTTAAAAAAAAACCCTTCAGGATTTAATTATTTAAGTCTTAATTAGGTAACGATAGCACTTAACGTTTGTACTACTCCAACATTTCCAAAAACAAAATGATTTTAAACTTGTATATTCAATCTTAACTAACCTCCATCATCTTAACTTAACCTTAAACATTTTAAAAATAACCGATATCGTTAAATGAAATCAAGAGATGAGTTGATAATCGTAAAAGTGAGATAAAATACGAAATTTTAATTCTGAAAACAAAGAAAGCAATAAGTTTCCTATTCATTTATAATCGGGAACAGCCACCCCGAGAGAGAAGGAAAGAATTCGAGAATAGCTATCTCTTTTTGAAAAATAACAAAAGAAAGGTTAAAGTTTATGGGGAACGATCAATAATTTTATCTAAACTTAAAGGGGAATAATTATTTTCTAGGTAGGGGAGAAATTTCCCTGACATTTTTTGTTATTTCTGTTGAAAATGATGTTTTCCCTGACTTTTCCAGGTTCTCCAGGTTTTCCAGGTCGCTATGAACCCTGTATTAGACAGAGACGTTAACGTCATCCAAAAACCAGCTGGACTTTGTGGTTATCAAATGTCATAGCCTGTCAATAGACCATTCCAGAATTACGTCATATTCTATTTAGTGTTCATTGTTTACTGGTAAACAACGGATGATAATTACGCTTTAATTAGTAATAAAATCGTTAAGTGAGGAATGTAGGGAGCAAGAGATAATGTATCTTTTTTCGATTTCCTGCTGTTTTAACCAAGCGAGGTGACTATTTACTTGATCTTTTTGTGCACTTGTGTCTGTTGCTTTTAACTTTCGTTGGAATCACATAACTCCTCTGTTGATTGCTTTTTTCGGCTTCCGACATTTTAATTATTATTTAATTCAATTCAGCGACAGTTTACTGACTGCACCATGTGTTATTTGTAAAGTTTTTATTATTTAAATTAAATATATATTACATTGACATCGTTCTACAAAGTCTGTCTGACAACGCCAAAGCACACTAGTTTTAACTCCAGCTGATCGGTTCCCTCCAGCACAATATTATAGCCTACCTGTCAAAGTCATGTGTTCTGAAATGGTCTATTTAGAGCATCCGTTTCATTTTCGAAAAATAGTATTAGTTTCAGGAGCTCTCTGAACGTTGTAGAGGGACTTCACAACGATATTTTCGTCTGATGATTTTAATTTGTGTTTAGAATGGTCTCTGTTGTAATGTGTTGAAACTTAAAACGGAGGTGAAGAAAATATTAAGAATTTGGTAACGACCAAGGCGTCTGACGATTTATTTACGTCATCAGCGACCTTGAAACAAGGAACATGCACATTTTCAGCTGGAGGTATCAATTTTTTTGCTTTTAGGAAAATGTTTTGCTCATGCGTAAAAAAGCTAAAAACATTTAATTGTTTTTGGGTTGGCCAATGATGACTCCTTTAAAAATCAACCACAATATTTTTGTTGAAATAAAAATACAAAAAATATTGTGTTTTAGTTTCCCAACCAATAACAAAAAGAATAATGAATACACCAAAAGGAACGTACAGAAGATATTAACTTAACCATAATAAATGAAAGAATAATTCTTGTTTTAATGATTTAACGAAAACGATAAGTTCACTGAGTCCAGGACCTATTCACCTTTGGTTCCTTTGTTTACACGTTACCATAATATGGAGGGGAGTCGACTAAGTGATTGTCTCCCCAAATATCTGAGGAAAGCAGAAAATATTTTACAATCTACTTTAAACATTTATGTCACGTGCAAATATTTTATAAGAATAAAATATTTTAGAAACAGTATTTTAAGTGCATACCGATTGTTTTTCATCTACACTGTGTCCGTAAAGTATGGAACAAATTCATTTTTAGCTAAACAGACCATTTTAAGAAATAATCCTGAAACACGTCGATTTTTGATTTTAATTTACCGTATTTTAAAATAATAATCTAATATACAGGGTGAATTACTTTCGAGTAACGACGAAACCGTCATTTTTTTTAAATGGAACACCCCCATTTTTTCTCAATTTTCGGATTACTCTAGCTGAGCTGATTCCAAAAATGTATCACATGTTGATTCCAATTGGTACAGGATGGACAAAAATACAATAGTTTTGTGTGTGCTCATAAAGTAATCCTGGAGGTTTTAATGAAAGTTTATGGTTTCAACAGGATGGTGGACCTCCACATTATGCTGTAGATGTTAGAAGGTACCTAGATGAATTTTTTCCGAACAGGTGGATTGGTAGACGTGGACCTATTGAATGGCCAGCGATGTCACCAGATTTCAATCCTTTGGATTATTTTATGTGGGGCCATCTGAAGAATGTTGTCTCTCAAACGAAACTAGCAAATATTCAAGAATTAAAAGAGAGAATTCGGACAGCAATAAACAATATTTCTCAAGACACAATAAACAAGGTTCAACAATAATTTTTACACCGTTTGGGTTACTGTCAAATACAGCAAGGGCTGCAGTTCGAACATTTATAAAGTCATGTATTTCATCATATTCTGCCCGCTAGACAATAAGTATTTTTGATAATATTGTTAATTTAACTAATAAAGAATGTTATACGCGTTACTTTATGAGCACACACAAAACTATTGTATTTTTGTCCACCCTGTACCAATTGGAACCAACATTTGATACATTTTTGGAATCAGTTCAGCTAGAGTAATCCGAAAATTGAGACAAAATGGGGGTGTTCCATTTAAAAAAAAATGACGGTGACGTCGTTACTCGAAAGTAATTCACCCTGTATATTAGATTATTATTTTAAAATACGGTAAATTAAAATCAAAAATCGAAGTGTTTCAGGATTATTTCTTAAAATGGCCTGTTTAGCTAAAAATGAATTTGTTCCATACTTTACGGACACAGTGTATATAAAATATCAAAAGGCATTTAGTATTCACATGCATTATTTACCCAAGTGTGTCTGAAATATTGCAAACAAAATCCCGGATGCTGTTTGTTGTAGCTGATTATCTCAAAAAATAGAACTTCACTAAAAGATCATTAAACTTTTTTAAATGGTTTTGAAGTGAATTAAATGTCTTTTTATTTTAATATTATTTCAGAACTCATGCAAACTTTCGACTTTATACAGGTATGTAATCATGCAAAGACATAATTAGCACTGTTAGCAGCACATTAAAATTAATAACCCAAACTAACCTGGGTACATCACTACTGTAGCCATGGCCATGTTCATAGACGACCAAAAGGCAAGATTGTTTCTTGAATCTTGAAAACACAAAAAGTATGAGAAACTTACATACCTACATAATTGTAGTTTTATAATTTGGTGGATATGGGATTGTTAAAATCTATTAGTAGTTTAAAAAATATTTACGTGAAACGAATAAACTGCGGCTTAATATTTTCATTCACATCTGGCGTTTGGTGAAGAATGCCCTAAGTAGAATAGAAGATGTATTTGATTGATTTGATAAGTTTATTATGCAAGAGGTGTGTAACGCATATTTTCTATACTTCAGTATCCCTACAGATTGAAAGATGCTTGGAAAAGCAACCTCGCTTTTTGAATAAAATTAAGTATAAAACTTTAAATTTGAAACACTACAGGGGACCATATTAGAAGTTTGCTCTAGTCCGAAAAATGTCACACTTACTGTTAATTTTCAGAAGATTTGTTAACAATATGCTCACTATACATCCGGCCGTAGACACTAATGATTGTTACTAGCAAGATTAAAATGTTCTACGTTTTATTTCCAGTGGCACTATAAACACCACTTAAAGATTCGGCAATATTATTTCATAATGACACAAATGTTTCAACAAATCAATATTATTATTGGAAAAAATAAATATTGATATCTATTATCTAGAAAGTGTATGTTTTACGTTTTCCTGACTACTGTGAGTTAGGAATTATCAACCTCACAGAATTGCTAATTCTAAATAACACTCGCTTAATTAGAGATTTTTAGTTTTTATGTTATCAATAAACACCGCGTTAATTATATGTTTTCATAAAAAAAAAACAAATATCAAAATCTAATCTCTTTTTATGGAAATCGAATGTTTTTTTTCTAAATATTTTTTCTTTACCAATCATTTTTGACTCAAAAATCGGATGTTCTTTTAAAGAATATTTTTTCTTTACGAAGCATTTTCATGTTTTTTTTATTCCATTTTTTATGAACATGTTTCTTGAAACAGTAGATTTTGGTCTACGTTACTATTATTGGAACCTATTGACAGTATTAAAATTAATAAAATGTCTTTACATGTATATTTGGCTTATAACAAAGATAAAGTTTATCCATAATAAATTGCAGAAGCTAAATCCCATGTTCGTCTCTCTATGCAAAATAAGGTTGCTTCTTTTTGATACAGTTTTAATGAACGTTCTGTATATGTAATAATAATGTCAGATTAATGCTTTTTTCGCTTCCCAAGCTGTTTTAATGTCCACTCAAAAACACACTCTATATAATCAAACTTTTGAAAGAAATTACAAAAAAGTGTACAATTTTAACTAACAAACGTGTTGTTTCCTTAAGGTAACTGCTTTATAAAAAAATGCACTACTTTAGTGAACCCTCATGTCAGAGCCGAATCTAGGTACTGTTGCGCCTGTGGCAACATACTAGACAGCGCCCCGCATTTGCGTAGATTTTTTTAACCAGTATTTTTTTTATAATTTTGGTCATATATTGTGGTTACTATTTTAAAATAATACGCAGTATTATGGATATTTACTTATTTTTATTGCTAACATCGAAATAGACATTTCAAATGAAATGCATTAAAATTAAACAATCTTGAAAAACAATACAAAAACTTTTATATTTTTGAAAAAAAAAATTAAAAATTTAAAAATATAACAAATAAAGTAAAAATTTTTTTGGTTAATTGACCAGAAAATAATAATTATGTAACGTACAGTGTTCAAAATCTCACTTTTCTTGCTTTTACATCTGCAAACATATCAACCAATTCAGAGTAATCTAGGGTACATGTCACTTCTTTTTCGATGGCGAGGATTGACATATTTGATAATCTCTCTTGTCCCAAAGTGGAACGAAGGTACGACTTTATAAGTTTCAGTTTGCTAAAGGAACGTTCACAAGTAGCAGTTGTCACTGGCAAACTCGGAAATATTCTCAACGCCGTTTGAAGATTTGGATAAATATTTTCAAGATTCAGATCATATATACCATTTAATATTTGTAATGATCCCATTTCAGAAAAATTGTCTAAAATTAAGTTACTCTGAAATTTAAAACTTTCAATTTCCAATGAAAATTCATGTGCATTTAAATCTAAAGGATACTTTAATGCAAGATCTGCAGCACTTTTTATTAAATCGTCAATAGTCATAGTTTGAAAAACACTTCCTTTCAAAAAACTGAAGTCGTCTGCCACTTCGTTCAAAGCAACAAATCTTTTTTCAATTTGTATTATTATTTTATCAATCACTTGTAACAGTCCAATTCTTAGTTTTGCATTCGCATCAAAAAGATAAGCTTCATCACTGGCTAGTTCTCCTGACATTTTGGCTTTTTTTCGTTTTCTTGACTCCTGTAATTTTGGTTCAATTCCAATTTTATTTGCTTCAGTTTTAGAAAGTTCCATCAATGGTGTAAAAAAGTTTTCTCTATACGCTTTTAATTCGTTTAATAGTCCAAGTATCATTTGTGAGCCTTTAGAAATATCTAGTTGCTTTTCTTGCAAAGATAGATTAATAGGGAACTTGCCCATTTTTTTTTATTCTACTAAAATGTGTGTTTATATATGAAAACACATTATACCAAATATCAGTCCTTAAATCGCAATACTTATTTCACAATAAATAATTAAAGTTGGAATCGCCACCGGGTGTATTCAAACGAAGAAAAATGCGCGGCAGCGGCTGTGACGTCACACCGCACCTCGCGCATCGGTAACCGCAGAAACAGCCATTTGAAGCATTATTGATTTTTTATCGAATTCGAATCGTTAGCGTCAGTTTCTCAGTTTTTAAGTGTTGTTTGCATTGTCGGTTCACAATCGCCTGACTCGAAAAGTGCGGTCTGACGTCACAACCAATGGCAGCGCGTTTTAAGAGCAGTTCAAATTATTCAAATTTTAACCCTTTATTTCTCAGGTAATTTAATCGTTATTGGAATTTTTCTTTTTCTACGAAGTTCCTTGTGATAATATCTTACGATTTTAATTGTTTTTAAATGATTTTATTTTTTTGGCAAGTTCCCTATTCTATTTATTTTACCCAACAGAATATCCCAGAAGTTAAGATATATGATAAATTCGTAAGTTGTTATCAAATTTATCAGGGACGATTCTTTAAGCTCGTTAAGAATTTTAATAATTTTTTCTAATTGTGACTTCAAGGAATGCACAGCGTTTGCTTTTGAGGACCAGCGAGTATCGCTAGAACCCTTTAGAGTGATGTTGATTTCTGTTTTGAGTAATTCCCACCTTGAAGAAGATCCAACAAAAAAAGTATATATTTGTTGAACAGTTGCAAAGAATGTTTCCATATGTGGGGTTACTTCAGCAGCATGAACGCCAACTAAATTTAGACTGTGGGCAGTGCAAGGAATAAATTTTGCTTTGTCATTTATGTTCAAAATTTGAGCTTGTACACCCTTGTATTTTCCAGCCATATTAGCCCCATTATCATAGGACTGTCCTCTTACGTTCTTAATATCCAAGCCATCGGCCACCAATTTTTCTAGAATTTCTTTTGCAAGCCCTTCACCTGTTTTTTCTCGAGTGTTTATAAAGTCAATAAAACTTTCCTTAATACTGCATTTTCTATTGCCATCAATATGCACGTAACGTATTATTTGGACCATCTGTTCTTGATGAGCTACATCTGTGGTACAGTCAAACATTATTGAAAAATATTTCGCGTCTTTTATATCTTGAATAATATGTCTTCGTACTTTAGTAGCTGCTAAACCAATCAGCTCATTTTGTATTCCAGATGAAAAATAGGAGAGTTGGCCTTTGTTGTGAGTTTCAATGTGGGTCTTGATAACATTATCATAATGACTTAGTAGTTCAATTGTGTTAAGAAATCTACCACAATTTGGATGTCCGATTATTTCAGAGGTTCCTCTCAAGGCATCATTATTTTTTATACAGTGTAAAATTGCATCAATGATCACTTTTAATATATGTCTCCACTTATTTTTCTCTTTTTCTATTGTTTTCAGTAGCTCATCATCAATAAAACCACCAATTTTTAATCTCTTTTCAAAAGCTTTCCACTTTATATAATTTTCTCTAAGACTGATGGAATTTTCGTGACGAGGTAACACAGGATTCAAATGTTTCCAATCATTGAAACCAGTAGTCCAAATGTTATTTGTATCATTAAAAAGTTTACATGGAAAACAAAATAATGAGTCTAGATCTTTGCAATAAATAAGCCAATTTCTAAAAATTCTTTCTCCATTTTTCTTCATGTTCGTGAACCAATGTTTTTCAAAACGCCTATTATTCGTCAAAGGATAACATTCAATGTCATCGCCACAAATTGGACCATGTTCAACATACCACGCAATAGTATTGTTATTTACTTTCCACGTGGTTGGATTATTAAAGTCAATCTCAATGTTTTTTTGGAGTTCATGATTTTGTTGCAAATTTTTTTTTTCTGGTTCTTGACTAGATTTAAGTTCTATGTTTTTCGTTTGTTCATCTTCACTATCTGTAGAACTTAAATCAGAATGAGTAGGACTGACAGTTGTGGACACTTCGCTAGTACAGAGTTTTTTTAGCAATAAAAACTTTGATATGTTACTAGTATTGGCTTTTAAGGCAGCAGCTTTTTGAGCTCGCAGTGCTTTATTCTGCGCCCCTGATAACTTTTTTGGTGGCATATCTACAAAGAAAAACAATCATAAATTCTGTTTTTTAACCTCTTGAAGCACGAACGTTTGAAAAAGACAATAAACCTTAATCTTAATACAATATAGATTATAACTATAATATAGAATTTAATTAAATTATTTGAAGTCTTACCTCAATATTAACTATATTAATACGTAACTTAATGATTTTTCCCAGTTTTAATATTTATTGCACAATTCTTTACTAAAATCTAGTAGACACAACACAACTTCATAAATCACATAAGAATTAATCCTACCCGTTTCGCTATTTACGCTAGGCACAAAACGCATCAAATCATTCGAATTTACTCGTTTAACCCTCCGTTACCCTCAACCCTCCGATAGGCGCGCGCGGCTTCCGGCTTCGTTTTAGGCAAATTTCTCAAAAATTTTTAGAATTACGAATCTGAAATTTTAAGTAATCCTTGGTGAACATGTTTTAAGGGTTTTTCCAAAATTATATTATTTAACAATATCTAAATCGTGTTTTATTGACCTGAAAATGACCGCCGGTCGGATTTGTATCTGTGAGATACACGTGCGACCAAATTTGTTAGTTTTATTACATTTTATTATCGGTATTACCTATTTGAAATATTTATGGAAAGATTTTAGACACATTACATCTGAGAATTATTTGTATTTTTGTGTTTTTGTAAAATTTTGGTAATTTAAGACCATTTTATTTACAATTTTTGGGTTTTCTTTTTGTGTTGCCACATATAATGGATAATTCTCGCCATCGAATGGAAACCTTGTTTTTCGGCGAATATATAACTAAATTGATAATACTAAAAGGTCAGTCTATAAATTTTCTATATCACGAATATTTATAGTGATATTAACAAAAAAAAATTGATAGCTACATTTTCTAATTTTGTAAACGTTTATTTATAAAATAAATTAGAAAAAATAAGGTATTAAAATAACTTTACTTATAAATAAAGCATTAAATTGTAGACTGAATTTGATTAAAATTGTGTACCTATGCGGATGCATCTAATTTTAAAGTTCCTTTTTGCTACTGCTCTTAATGGTAATCAACTTTTTATCGATTTATTGGTAGAAAAATGACTATCTTGGTTTTTGCTTTAAACTAAAAACATTTCAAAAGTGTATGGGAAGCGATTTATTCAATTTGAAAATAAAATACACTACAAATACTAATTTACGATCACTTTCAAGTTTAAAACATTTTTTTAAATTGATTGAATTTTACTTTTCAGCAACGATCACCATTATTACTTCAAAAGTGCAAACAGTTAACTGATAACACTGACCTTTCACCTCTAATCGTTTAAAAATAGTTGATTGTCGGAGATAGGTCTCACTTAAAAAAAATAAAGTACTTTAAACTCACGGATTCACATATCGAATGAAATCTTCAGAAAGGTGATTGACACATGAATTCTCTACAGGACCATTATCTGACTTTCGAGACATGCTCGCTTGTTAAGAGAGCTGTAGCAAAAAAATGTTTTTTTCTTACTAAAAGGGGGGATTCTAAGATTACTTTCTGTCAAAACGGGTTACTGTTTTCTTTACCAGAGAAAAATGTTTTTATCAAAATTTATAGAGATAGTTCTGCCTTCTGCCATTTAAAATTTCAATATAACCTTGACTAACAGTTGACTAAGCAGGGAGCGACTGAGGTCATGATAGGGCCAGAATCTTCCTGTGGTATTTCAAAAAACCTCTACATCTACCAATGGATACACAACCAGGCGTAGCATAAAACTGTCACGCGACCTACTATGTCAAAGTCGAGAAACGACGAGGATAATGATGGGAATGCTGACCGGACATTGTAGGCTGAGGAAGTATATGCACACAATTGGCCTAGCAGATGACAGCCTATGTAGGTTTTGCCAGGAAGAAGACGAAATCGCGGAGCACATACTCTGTGAGTGCGAAGGCCTAGTAAGGGTGCGGTTTCACCTATTCGGAGAAGGAAAACCGAAGGCAGAGAGCTACGCAAGGGAAGCTGTATCCAGGCTAATAGGTCTAGCAAAAAGAATAAAGCTACATATCGAGCTTTAAAAATAGGGGGGACCACAATAGATCTGTAAAGGTCGCAGTGGAATAGGATAAAGAGCCACTCCATTTCTAATCTAATCTAATCTAATAGTTGACTGTGACGATAATGATTTTGAAAATATAATATATTACATACCTAGCGGGAAAATAGATCATTACAGTCCAGGCTTTGTTAGAGGCCCGCGTAGCGCCGAAGTCCGGTAAAAGCCGTGGCTGGAATGATCCTTCCCGCCGTCCTGCGTGGTGTGTATACTATTTTATTCACAATCGCTGAGTTACAAGATTTTAAAAACGTTAATTTTAATAATTTCATAATTTAATCTTTTTCACGACAAAGAACTTCATGAAACTGTTATAATTATGTCAAAAAATATTCTTTCTGTCACGAAATTTCAATTTTTTTGCTCAAACAAGTACATAATGTCTGATTTTGAATTAACCTGTACTCCTCCGGAAGTAGGAAGAAGAAGCGGACACTGCGGTTGACGATATCAGCAAAGGAAGGTATTCACTTTTATGCCGAAATAAAACCAAAATTCATAAACAAGCAAGGTAAACTTATCAAAGCTACTCAGCCATTTGAGAGATTGAAGATGGATTTTAAAGGCCCTCTACCATCAAATTCCAGAAATATGTATCTTTTGACAATTGTTGATGAATTTTCAAGATTTCCGTTCGCGTTTCCATGCACCGATACATCATCTAATACAGTCATAGCTTGTTTAAATCAATTATTCGCAATCTTTGCCCTCATACATACATACAGATCAAGGATCTTGTTTCATGTCCAAATAACTTAAATCATTCTTATACGACAGAGGAGTCGCAGTACCCCATACAACCCAAAAGAAAATTATCAAATAGAACGCTACAATGGTATAATTTGGAAGACCATATCAATCAATGGGAAAAAGTATTACCTGAAGCCCTTCATTCAATAAGATCATTACTTTGCACTGCAATCAATTGTACTCCACACGAAAGATTGTTCAATTATACAAGAAAATCATCTTTTGGAACTACATTACCTAGCTGGCTAACTGAACCAGGACCAATTTTAGTAAGGAAACATGTCAGAAACAACAAATATGAACCACTTGTGGAAGAAGCAGAACTAATAGAAGCGAACCCTGAGTATGCCTTAGTACGATTGTCAAATGGAAGAGAAACCAACGTGTCCATAAAACATTTGGCTCCTCGAGGAGATCTACAAATCTTAGATCCTCAACAACAGATGGCAGATGTACAATCTGAGATCCAGATCCAGACTAGTACACCAGAAATGCATTGTGACCCTCAAATAAACGTTTCAGAAGAGCCAAGTTTAATGAATAGAAATATTACAAGTCAAAGCTCTATGAATAATCAAACTACTGAAGATTTAGCGGAAGATAGAATACGTCGCAGACCAACATATTTGAACGATTATGTTTCGAAATAATACAGGGGGAGAATGTAGTGAAATCACTCTGTATTCTGATCACGTTCTTTATATGTACCTTTTGTTTTGTTGTGTTGTTATATATTTATATTCTAATGTCATGAGTTTCAAATTGTCAGATCTTATGTCATGTTCTTGAGTTTAATAAATTGTAAAAAATACCTTCCAAAATTAGGTTTTATTAAATTCAAGAACATGACATAAGTTCTGACAATTTGAAACTCATGACATTAGAATATAAATATAACAACACAACAAAACAAAAGGTACATATAAAGGGTGTGATCAGAATACAGAGTGATTTCACTACATTGCTATACTTCGGAAAACTAACACATGAGTCTAGTCGGAAAAGTAGCGAGGAAGTGAAGGTAAGTTCTCTATAATTACTAACCGATTGTGAATAAAAGAATTATCAACATCTTCAAGTAGTGACGAACACTCAGACGAAAAAAGATGAAACATTTCATTATATCAGCGATATTCTGGGGGTCTATTGTCTATTCTCAAACAGTGACAGAACTATATAAAAAAGTTTAATTCAATTAGTAGGTAGACATGTTCGACACACTTTTTTCATTTTTCTGAATATAAATAAGTGAAAAAAAATTGTTAATTTTCACATTCTCGTTAATTATGTGCTGCTGGCGTGTATTTTAGTTCTTTGGTACTTAAAGAAATTGAAAAATGTTTGCAAATTGTTTTTAAGCAACAAAAACTTTCATTGCAACTAAGTTGAGTTAAGTATATGTTGCAGTAATAAAGAGAAGAATTTAATGCATTAATAAATGCGATATAAAAATGTTTTATTAGCTCTAAATACCAATTATAGTGTTAGGAAGCGTCCCCTTTGTTAACAAATTATCTTTCGTTAGTGTTACTTTACACTGATCGTTAATGTACTTAATTGTTGGATGAAGGTCCGTAATTGATTTTAACTGAAAAAAATTATATCTCGAATTACATTTACTTGTCGAGATTAATATATTGTGAGAAAAAATTTACATAAATTAAATATAAAAAATCTAAAAATGTGCGAGTGTTAAAAACGAGAAAAACTATTAAATCCCCGCCGTTAGTTATGCGCTTTTAGTCAGTGACGGAATGAATTTATCTCTCGGTTTGCAGCTGTTAGAGCTCATCGTATTTTTGAAGTCCCGTTCCCGAATAATTTTTAATTACACTAATACACAGATTTTCACAAATTTTCTTGAATACATAACAATTACTTCAAAATTTGCAGCAAAATAAAAAAAAATACAATAGAAATTATGTTTGGTTAAACTTTTACGGATTAAAAAAAACATTTATTATCATTTTGAGGATCATATATCGATGTGAAATTTTCAGATGAACAACTTTTCTCCCAAACTTTTTTTTCTAGAACCAATAGGAAGCGAGTTAAACTCGAAAAGCTAAAAAAACCGATACACCATTTTTGGTCACTGATTACAGTATCACACAACACACACACAATTAAGTTGTTTCCTCTATCCATTCTTCTTTATCAGTGATCCAAAATCCGATTTAAATTTTCCTTTCCTTTTCAAAATTTTGTAAAATAAAAATTGTAAAATGACAATGTTTTGTTTCAACAAAATACTAACAACCTGATAGTAAAACTATAAAATTCGCCATCTTAACTTGTCAATAAAATGTATTAGTGACAGGATGAATTGAAATGTCCATAAGGATAATATGGCACCTTTCAAACTTTATTTGCACGTTTATGTAAACGACAATTTTCAAGATCGTTGAACCCAAATTATTATCAAACAATTTCATAAATAGATAGGTATTAGTTTCTCACTTAAACTGATAAATCAAATATAAGTAGTTTGCCAAAATAATATGTACTCCAAAGCACAAATACAGTGTCGCACAATTGAACGGAACTAATTAATTTCTTCAAATATTGTATAGGTAGAGTTTGTTTAACCATCCTTTGCCGTTACGTCATAATCGGTGACGTATTCTGCTGTTTTACGTTTGTCTTATATTAGTTGAATGTTATTTTACACTTAACCTCAAAATTATAATCAATGACATATGTTAAGAATTGTTTATGATGCATGACAACTGAACTGTCAAAAGTGGCAAATAAAATTTACGTCGACATTAGTTAAGAAATACGTTAATGACGTCATAATTCCGTCTCATCCATTTCATGAATGAGAGATAAAGCTGGGCAATGTATGACGTAACGGCAAAGGTCGATTAAACAAACTCTAGTAACTGTTCGTTTGGGCGCTAGTTGGTGGCCACTCCAGAAAGATGCCGTCATGAGACAAGATATTAAAACAACCTACATTCCTTCTCTTTTTGAAAAAGTTCATGTATAATAAAAAGGATTGTATATAAACTAGCCAAGAATAGTTTCTCCAAAATCAATTGCAGATGTTAAAGCACGTGTTCGTCTACCTTCCCAACGACATATGAAGATTGAAGAAAAAATCGACAAGGGGAACGAACACGTGCTTTACCTTTTGCAATTGATTTTGGACAAACTTTAACACACACATTACAAAAATTTGGTATAATATTTTTATAGGAACCCATAACGCACATCAAATTTTTTTGTAATATTATTTATTTTGTTAATTAAGATTTGTCTGATATTCAAGCATCTATTTTAAATACCCACACCGCTTTGTTAAGAAATATACTATATAATTTAAAGACATAGTAAATTGCTCAAAAAGTTATTTATATACTTTCTCTCATTTAAAATTCAAATATTCATAGATATAAAATGTATTCCTAGTAGTATAATTATTTAGAAGCCATTTTATTACCATGGACAGTTAAAAAACCGGATTAATGGTGTGTGGTTGGTATGAATGTACCTACTAAAGTTTCTTTACAATCTAAGACTGGCGGCCTAATCTGTTGTTCAGTGGCAGATTAATAAATTAATAAAAATTATTCGTTCTCTCAACTAAGATTTTATATAAACAGTGGCAACGTTGCACCTGTGCGCGCAGAATGTCGTAACAAAGCCACTTTTTGAAGTTTAAGAGGGACTTGATTTTATCTTATTTCATTTAGTTTTAAGGTTGTGAAAATGTGTAGCAAGTTACTTCCCATTCGTGCTAGGAAATATTGAACGTACAAAATTATTATCAAAAAAATATGGAAAGGCTCACAATAGGCCTAAATAATAAATTTTGAATAGTTGTAAGTAGCACAAAACATGTTGAGTATGCTAGAATCAGCGGATGATCTCTGTCTGAACGCATTGCTGCAAGATAGCGGTGTAACATAACCTAAAAAGCTTATCCCAACACTTCGACAGCGCCAAAATATGACAAAATAAATGTTTCTCATCCTTGACAGCGCTGAGTAAACAAAGCGCGAATAATTGCCGCTACGTCTGATGCAAGATGTTCAACAGTTGAGAGGCAGCTTGCCGTCTGAACGGGAGTTACCAACAATTATATACAATTATAGAATCAACAACATTGTTAAGTTTTACATTACAAAACAACAAAAACTCCAAGTCTTGATGAAGTCTTTAATTTATGAAGCAAATGATAACGTATAAAATGACAGCTGACATCAAATAGAATGTAATCTAGTGTTGCCAATGCAAAAATAAAAATTATCGTGTGTATCGTGTAGTTTTCTTTTTCACATTTTGTCTTCAGGCCAGTTGTTTTCATGCATGTATTGTCTTGCTGCTGCTGAAAACCAAAACAACCAGCCTTAAGACGGGTTCCCACTACTCGTGTATTTGGCAAACATTTGTTACTTGTTTATTTTTGCCATGTAATAGGAGTGGTTCACTCGGCCATTACTTGTACAACTATTTGTTGCTGGCTAAGTCCCTCCGGTTGTCGGTAAAAATGCTGCAAGTCAAAGGGATTTCAATTATTTGCGTAATTGACAAGTCCATACTTGTCGATGCGCTCCCACTACTTGCCGTCTTCTCTGCATTTAATTTCTGCTGTTATTCCGTTTTCTGACGTCGCGTGTGGTGGTGTGTGGTCTGAAGAAGTTGTTTTTGAATTTCTCGAGCTGTACGAAAATGAGTCAGTTAGAATCCGTTTTACGTAAGAAGCCACACCAAAATTTAAGGTATGTCACTGTCACCACTAGCGAAGAATCTAGGAGCAACGCAGAACCTTTCCTGAACTGCAATTACCTTTCTTAGCTCAGCATCTTTCTCCTTATCATATGTCCCACTTTATTCAGTAAAAGTTGGTAACATTTTTGATTAGTGTATCAATTTTGAAAATATAGAGACATGGTTTCTGCTTTTGGTCGATGAGGACAGATAGAGGTATTAACTCACCTGTCTCGACTTCTGTTCAACAAGTCATCCACCATCTTCTTTTTCTTTTTGGCTTCTGAGCTTGATAAGCTTTAATTCTTTTCACAAAGCAACCACTCAATACCTCAAATATTGATGCAAAATAAACACTGAAGGCCGAGAGTCGACGAAACCTGCTGTACTTGCCAAGTACACAAATATTGGCGTACTTGCCAAATTCAGGAGTAGTGGGAGCGCCGTACTTGTCAAATTGAGTTCAAACTTGGTGTACTTGTCAATTACGCAAATATTTGCAAACTTGCCAAATACACGAGTAGTGGGAGCCCGGCCTTATGGAAGTGCGGTAGCAAACGTTATATTAAAGTCCGCTTGAAATGGTGTGGACAGTGCAAGAAATTGCAGCGATTTCTTGCAAGATCAGTATATTGCAAATGATGAAACTTGCATTCATTGCAACATTGCTGCCAACCCAACTAATAGTAGAAAGAAAAACAATGTTTAATAACCCTAGACAATAATTTATTGGAACATAATATATAAAGTTTATTATTATTTAAAATGAAGATAGCGAAAGTGAGAAAAGCTCAGAGAAAAAAACCAAGTGAAACACTGTCTATTATCAAATCACAAATAATGACAAAACATCAGTCTCCACAAACAGCTGATAGGTGTCATTCGATTGGAAATAGTTAGTCGCCTTGCTTGCAATATAAATGGCACCAAACCGATTAAATTGCAATTGCATCGAATTGCAGAAACTTATCAGCTGTGTCTCAACTGCGCATGATTTCGATCAAGAAGTCTTTCATTGCATTGCACGTTGCATTGCCCCATGTCAAGCGTCCTTTAACAAATCCATTTTATGCAATACAAATTGCATCTAATCAAACCTAATCAGACGGTAATTTATTATAATAAATTGTTCTACATAAAAAACAGTGGCGTCTGATATATCCCACTTTGACTCATTCAGTTTTTGTAACAATCTCGCGTACACATAGTTACCTATGTTTTTATGAAAGTTTTAAATGCCGGTGGATACGTCTAGGTTATTTTTAAACGTAGTTGACGCGAATTCACGAACTGGATGGATGATAGATATACTACAACAAGTTGTAGTACCTGCTAAGGCAAGGACGTTGAATTTAAATTTTCCACTGTCACTGATATCACTAACTTGTTTCGTGTATCATTTGTATAAATTGTGACGATTTTGTCTGCGTTGAAAAGTTCAAATTTTATTTTAGGAATAAAATTATAATTCAAATAATCTTTTAACTGATGGGTTTTCTCGAGTATCAAACAATTTTTATCGTATTTAATTTAAATTAAACAAATAAATGTCTGAGCACCATATAAATTATGGTTTTTATTAACTACTGATAAATGATAATTGTTACAGGGTGTATAACAAGTTTGAATTTAATTTAATTTACAGCATCTTACTTTGGTAAATATGGCCAAGGCTGCAGTTGTAAGTTTTTTTCTAACGTTCTTTATTTCCGAATAATGTTATCTATAAATAGTATAGAAGGGGAATATAAAATCCAATAAAAACAATTTAAAAAACTTTAACCATAACAACTAATGTAGATATCAAAGTACAGGTGATAAGTGAGGGTCATGGTTATATTAGGTTAGATTATGGTAGGTTAGGTTGCTCATTATAGTAGTCAGTTTTTTATTTTTCATCGCGTTTTCCATAATTTTTAAGGCGTTTGAGAAAAGTTTGTACAAGGATGCAATTTTAAAAATATTTTTTTGCTCTGATAAAATATTTACATCTACATTTTCAAGCTGCTTTATATATTCAACAAATTTTACTGAAGGTACATTGAGTCTACCAAATGGAAATCCATCTCTACTTCTACAACCATCCCCACAACACATTTGCGGCATTTTATTTTTAATAAAAATCCCGAAGCTAAATGGTTCAAAGAAAAGACATTCTGTATACTATTAACTCCGCTCGTACCTTTAAACTACAAAAGACAGACGTCATCTGTCTATCGCTCGGTTGGAACTTAAGAAATCCCGAAAAAGAGTAGCATCGGTGACCGAGTGAGATAAGCAATCTACTGGGAGGAACTTAGAATTAACCTAAATATTCATTGTTTATGTATGGTGAAATTATCAAGTGTTCCATGCATTTTTACTCATCACCTGTAGAAATCTACATTTAGTTGTTATTGTAAATTGTTTCAAATATTTCTATGGAGTTTTATGGCGGCGTTCGTTTCCAAATATTATATGGGATATCATTTGTTAATGTTGCAAATGGCTACAAAAAATTTGGAACTGCAGCTCTGGTGCTACACAATATACCCTTGGTATTTTTTTGATAAGTAGAAAAAGTTAAACTTTTTGAATTGGAACTTCAGTCCCCTTCTAGTGGACCTCCACCTAGCAGAACCATTTGGGAAATTTGAATTTTTGATTATGCCATAATTTATCGCTAATTTATTTCCATATGACCCTAATTACAAAAAGGTTGATTTGGCAAAAATTGGTTATGCTAGCTTAATATCAACCAAGCAGAACCATGGGTTTTTTAAATGACGAGCGAGAAAATTTCGATTATGGTAATAAATTAGCGACAAATTATAGTAATATCAGTTTTTTCTAAAAGTTGATAGATAAAAAGTGATTCTGCTAACTTGATATCAACCTAACAGAACCATGGGTTTTTTAAAATGACGAGCGATAAATTTGCAATTATGGTAATAAACTAGCGATAAATTAGCGACAAATAATGGTAATATCAGTTTTTTCTAAAAGCTGACAGATAAAAAGTGATTCTGCTAACTTAATATCAACCTAACAGAACCATGGGTTTTTTTTAAATGAGCGATAAATTTGCAATTATGGTAATAAACTAGCGATAAATTAGCGACAAATAATGGTAATATCAGTTTTTTCTAAAAGTTAATGGATAAAAAGTGATTCTGCTAACTTAATATCAACCTAGCAGAACCATGTTTTTTTTTTTAATTGACGAGCGAGAAATTTTCAATTATGGTATTAAAAGAGCGATTAATTATCAACATATTATGGCATAATGAAAATTTTAAATTTCCGAAATAGTTCTGCTAGGTTAATGGAGGTTTATAGTGGTTTGTCTCAAGTTGGCTATCTATCAAAACTGTAATTTTAAATTTATATCGATAAACTGATTTAAATGATTGCCTATAAACGCGGATTTTATTCTGATTCTCAGTCTTCTGATAATGTGATAATTATCTTAAGAAACACAATAAGTTAGTAGTCAGAATTTATTATCTGGCGACTGAAACAAAAAAACCCAGAACGTTATAAACTGTTAATTAACAAATTATTAAGTCCGAACAAAATACATTAGCTCTACTCTACGCTACGCAAAAAAAGCTCAACATCATTTATTTGTTTATTTAATACATACACTGCTATAATGATAAAACTTGATAACCAAATATATTTTTCTACAACCACAATTTTTATTCGCAGTGTATGAAATACAACAAAAGAAATGACATAATGTGTTCAGACGTGTTCAACCGTTGAGCTGCTAAAAAGTCGGCACACGTTTTCGCTTCTGCCATTGATTTTGACTTTAACGCAAATTGCTCAATATACAGACAGTGAATAGTGAGGAATATAAATAATAATGATTACTTGATAAATCTACGTGTACTCATAAAATAATTTTTAAATTAATCTTAACATTTAAATAATTAATATACCACAAGGAACGTCGTAATGTAGATGTTATTACAGCATCCATCATTCTAAAAATAGGTCAGGCCTTAACTTCCCAGTGGCTAGACACCCCTTGTGGGTTGCACCGTATAAATGGTTTCTACATCCGCTTTCTGGGGTGGATCAATCCCCATCATTTCATTATTTTCTCGCTTATTTTTTTCCATAGTATCCTATCTCTCGTTTTTTCCTTCCATCTAACGATTCCTATTCTTCTCAAGTCCTCCTCCACTTCCTTCAGCCATTTAGATCTGAGTCTTCCTTGCCTTCTCCTACCACCTGGTTCCCTCGGTAACATTGAGCAAGCAATTGCGCGCTCTCCTTCTCTACATACATGTCCGAGCCATTTTATTATTTGCCTTTTTATTTTCTTTACTATAACTTCCCCGTTCATTTCTCTCAGTATTTTATGATTCATACGTTGCGGGTATTCTTTGTCGCCAACTTTTATTGGCACTAGAATTGTTCTCATTATTTTTCGTTCTACTATCCTCATCCAAAGTATTTAGAAAATAATAATATACATATATATCCTTAGTTCGTAAATCAATCTCAAAATAATCGAATAATCAAAGTAACGAGTATAGAGTAGGGGGAAGTTACTTTTTCGACACCACTGTGCTGTAGTTGAGCATTGTGCTATCGTCAAGTCACCTTATGATAATTACGTTGTAGAAAGTTAATAATAATCTTGATTGTTTTAAAAAAATCCACTATCAGTTTCCCTTCTTTCACAAAGATGAATATCAATTACTTGTTAGGAGTTCAAAATGGACATTTGTACAGTAACCTGTTGAAAACGTTGTTGTAAAGTGTCAACTATCACCTATTTAGTTTCGAAACACGCAAACCGTTGTCCTGATAGTGATACGAAAGAATGAAAGTGAAGACTAGCTTCGTATCTAATTACATTCAAATAGAACGAAAATGTTACCGACCTGTAATACGAAATTGGTTTTCATGTAAACTTTGAATAAAATGGGTTGTTTTTTTGTTGTTTTTGGCGGCTGAATCTGAGAAATTGGAACGTTATTCAGAACTTAAGTTTGACCT
Organism: Lochmaea capreae; assembly: GCA_949126875.1. NCBI lineage: Eukaryota > Metazoa > Arthropoda > Insecta > Coleoptera > Chrysomelidae > Lochmaea > Lochmaea capreae. The sequence continues at coordinate 16,955,171 of OX421399.1, forward strand.
CCCGACCTTGTCAAAATGTATGGGATTGTCAAGTTGCGGTAGCGAGATCAAAATTAAGATTCCTTTATGAACTTTTCTAAGAAATTCGTTACGGAATTAAGCAACAAGAAGGAATGGGATCCAAATGCCATTACCAGACTTGGAAAAAATGCCATTCAATGGTACTCAGACTGCTCAAAAGCAATAGAACGAACTGGGATAGGATTGTACGGGCCAGGAAGCAAACACTCTGAAAGCTTGAGAATAGCCCCAAGTATCTTTCAAGGGGAAATTCACACCATACGAAAGTGTGCCCAATAAAATATTGACAAATGTACAATGAGGGATTTTTAAACTTTTATTACTAAATCTTTAAGGCCAGACGCCGAGTGAACGAAATATTGTGAAATATTCTTTACCTATATAAATATGCTACTATTCCTCCTCCTCCTCCGGGAAATAGGACTAAAGGAGCTACTAGTATCTGAGACTCTCCTCAGAAACTAAGTAGAAGTAAGGGGGCACAATAGATCTTTTAGGTCTAAGTGAATGTTACCCCAAAATACATACATACATACATACATGCTACTATTTGAAATTTTATTTAAACATTTGATTCAAACATGTTTTGTGAAAAAGTTTTAGGACCTTGTCAAAAGAATTTACGATATTGATTGACACCCGACCCTAACCTTGTTTTCTCTAGTAATTGTTCAACAGATCAGTTTTATACTGTTAATGATAAATAAATATATGTAAGTTATAAACTCAATGTTATTTTATTACGTATTAAGATGCTTATATCTTTTTACGATTTACTTCAAGGCGACTATAAGTATCGATCAGATCTAGATATTTACAAGGTGGAAGATAACATCCACTTATTTTTATATCAATTTTAATTATTTTCAATAAACAACAAAAAAATATTTAGGTACATATACAGAGTATTTCAATAAAAACTATTCACCTCACATAATTGTGAAGGCGTCACTTTGAAAAAATGAAAAAATCATATAAAGGAGACGTTTTTTTGTTCCCCTCTATGGTCGCCCCTCCCAATTTTTTAAATGGGACACTCTAAACATTGTTACATTGTTGAATTCTCCTCTCCAAAGTGCTTCCGTCTGAGTCCATGTAAGTTCTCGCACAAGCAGAGTATGTGAGTAGGTGTTTCATCATGAAGATCACATTTCCTGCACAAAGGTTCACTAACTTTGCCCATTTTGTGCAGATGTCTCCTCAGGCTGCAGTGTCCAGTCACCAGGTCGGCAACTGCCTTCAAATGTCTCTTACCCAGTTCCAATAGCCTGGTTGAGATTTCCTTGTCTACCTTGTTCAGTAAACTCTTTGTATGGAGGTGCCCTTGTGTCGACCTCCATTTGAGTTGGTGTTCCCTATCTAGCCAGTTCCCGATTTCCCCTCTTATGCAATCTTTTGTGATTCCACAAAACGGTTCCGGACCTATGTCCTAAATCTCGTTTAGAGCCTTCTTTAGCTGACGTAAATCATGTATAGATGCTGGCTGAGTGGCATAAATTTTTGGTTTTCAGATATCCCCATAAAAAAAGTCTAGGGGGATTAAATCGGGTAACCTTGTTACGTCAAAACAATACACCTAGTAACACAATTGTTCTGACCATGACTGAATTTGAGGAATCGAAGTGCGAAATGCACGAGCATCCATTGTATTGCACAGCTTCCCAAATTAAAAGAATTAGAGCGTTGTTGGATTAAGAGTGAGGAGAAGCTGTTTTTCCTCCAAGATTGTGTGCTGAACTCAGTAATAGCTTAGAAAGAAGTATAAATGCGTGCGAATATTTCCACGCTAAATTCAACGCACCCAACAATTTTTGCGTTTATTGAGACTTTAAAGCAGTTTGAAACAGATGCCTGTATAAAAATACAGAACTGAGGTGAAGCCTCCCTCAAGCATAGGCGATCCAGTCGTACGGCGACGTAAACAGTGCATTGGAAGGATAGAAGAATATAAAAATGGAACAAGATTTGATTTCGTTAAATGTATTTCATTCTTTTATAAACGTTAAAATAAGCAATTATTCTTAATAAAATATGTTTTGTTTATTTTTGTCGACCTGCACTACTCGGGGACGAGTTTACGTATAATATGCTAGGTAAGAAATTGGAAGAGATTAAATTGGAAATTGAGCACGAGTTTAGGTGCGTCCTCTTTCACCCTCTACTTTTATTTCATAGACAAAGGAACATTTAATTTACCCAGGCGGAGTTCCAGAAGAAATATAGCCCCATTAGAATCTAGTGAAAAAGCAAAGGCCAACGACTACAGAATGCGGAAGACAGAAATATAACATCGGTGAAACACCTTATTGTGGAGAATAATACAAATCGGTAACAAGACATTCAAGAAAATGAAGAACATAATAACAAGATCAAACGAACTTACCTGTGATGTTCGATCTTGATTATATGAAGGCCTCGTCGAAGTAAATAAGATGCTATGTAGTACCCTCGTCTCTGGCGTTATCGTCACATATTTTAAAGTAAACAAAACCTCCTTGCCGCTCGCCCCCGGGGTGCCTAACGCACCTCAGTCTTCATTTTGGGCGAACATTTTTTGCAACTATTTACGGGATTGGGTGTATACAGGGTGGGAACTTATTTACTTCGACGAGGCCTTCATATAATCAAGATCGAACATCACAGGTAAGTTCGTTTGATCTTGTTATTATATTCGGCCTCGTCTCGTAAATAAGATGCTATGTAGATATTTAGAGAAAGTTGCAAAAAGAAAATTCCTGGTCCAAGAGGAAGAATTTCTAGAACATTACACGTTTTCTCAAAAAACTCAATTCCTAATGACCCTGGAGTAATTATCAAACATATAAAATTAAATAGACAAAACTGTCTCCTCAAAGGATAAACTGTTGTACACCTGGGAAAACATTTTAGATTTCCTATTCGCAGCCGAGGTCGAAGCGTGTCTCGTGCTATGAGCAGAAAATTTGTCCGTATCCATACCACTTTTCCGCAAAAAAAGCTCCTGTGTGAAAATATTCTCATAAGGTTTTGTATCAGAAATAAATAAACTTTCGATTAATCCTCTAAGTGGACTTGTTTTTTCCAAGTAGAAAAGCAGAGTTGAGGCTACGCAGATTTCCGGATCAGAATTCAAACAAGGGTTAAAACCTGTTTTTGGCTGATGTTTTAATTCTCTTAAGAATAGCAATTTCGATATTTGCCTCTGCTGGCTACTTCTATAGAATATAATGTTTGCAGGCGATGACTCGTCGTTAATGCTAATAAGGTAGCTAATTTTTGCGACAGAATAGTTAAATATATTTACGCATTTTTATGTTTTCTAAGGTAAACTAAAACCTCCGAGGGATCCCAAGTATTTTTATATTTTGGCATACCTGGTCTTAACATGTGAACCCCATTGAGAAATCTTTGAATTCTATAAACCTTGGAAAGGTCTATATGAGCTAATAAGCAACTGTACTTATTGAGACTCTTACTGGTGAAACAGAATAAGGATCGACTTTTTCAGAGATGTTAATCTCCCGTCTGATACGTATTGCTCTGGTGTGTTTTCGAAAGTAGATGCCATGCAGATTTCCAAGGATGATTCGGGAACTTGGCCTAGCTGCAGCGCTTTCTGATAATAGACCTCCCATCAAAGAAAGGTGTGCTGATAGTGGATGCTGTAATCTGCCAAAGGAGAGAAGATTGTGCTTAGGAGTAAATGTTAATGGTTTCCCTACCAAAAGAGATAAGAAAATCGGTACCATGACTGGTTAGGCCGCATGGGAACCACTAAAATACCTTTCGCTTGATCAGTAATAATTTTTTCTAACGTACGCAGAATGCCCGAAAAAGGCGGAAAAGGCGTAAAAGAAAGAATTCGACCAATTTATTGTAAAGGCATCTATCGCGCTGGTATATATGGGTCGTTAAGCCATGAAACATGAAGGTTGCACTTTTTATTTATTTGGTTTGCGAATAAATCAAAGTCCGGATGTCCAACTGTCAACTAAAGACTGGAAATTTGAATCGACAAGAGCCCATTCTACATCTATATGTACGCTCCGAGAAGTCTTATCCGTTATAATATAGGCCGATGATCTAATGTATGACGCAACGATGAAGATCTCTTTTTTCACACCACTGCCAAATTTTTCGAGCAAGACAATTTAGCTTAACGTATTGTACACTCCCCCTACGGTTAATATGAGCAATAGCGGTAGTATTATCGACCCGGCAGAGCAAAGAACAATTTTTTAAAGTTCTGGCGTATCATCTTAATCCAAAAAATACAGACAAAAGTTCGAGATAATTTATATGCTCGGATTTCTCCTCCTCTGACCAAAAACCATGAGAACTGTTATAATTTCAGTAGCTTCTCCACACCGTATTAGATGCGTCTGAAATAATTTCTTTAACGAAATCATGTTTCTTTAAAAAATTTTGCTTTTCAAATTTCTTTCCACCAATTGAAGCCATCTCTTAAGCTATTCGATATATTCATAATAGCGTTGAAATTGGCTGGCGATTTTCTAAGAGCTAATTATTTTCCACACTCAAACAATTTGAATATATATAGCAATATTTTACAGCAAATAGATATTAATTTACCTATTATTTTTGAAAAATGTATAATATGTATAGTTTTAACTTCTTAAAATTTTGCAGCATTACAATTAATTTTTTACGTTTATCTTTAAGAACCGAGATACTAAGTTCCCGATAGATAAACTTAAAGCCTAAGTAAATACATACATTGCTTGGAATTAAGAAACTGTTTTCATAATTAATAACAAAACCCAAATATTTTAAGAGCGATGCCTTTTGTGATATATTTAGTAAACACTCCCTGTATAGTTATTGCCCAGCAATAAGAAATCATCTAAATAGACACATCCCTTTTTCCTAAGGTAATGTTAACCGGTTCTAAAACTTTCGTGAATATCATAAGAGCTACATTTATGCCAAAGCAAAGACAATAATTATACTCATAAATATGAAAACCTTAAGTATTTCTTATCTTTCGTGAAACTGGACCAAAAAATATGCTTCCATAAAACAATTTCGATTAATTAACCTGGTGGTCTTCTAATATAAAATGAGATGTTTTTATATATTGATATAAATTCTTAAGATTCAATAAAAAACGTGAGGTCCCATCTGTTTTTTTTTTGCAGTTAACAAATACTTGGATAAGAATTGATCTTTGCAAGCTTGAACTTTACTAGCAGCGGATTTTAACATTTTTTCTATAGAATGTGTGATTGGCACTTTTCCCCTTAAGGACCATTCCGGCTGTTTAGGCGACACCGCCTGTGAAGGTTTATTAATGAAAGGTAATTTAACCCTGCTTACCCAAGACAGGATTTGCTTATTGTTTGTGATTTCTTTCCAATGCGACAAAAAATATTGTAACCTTCCTGCTAATTTCTCTACCTCTCCTTCTGGCGATACCCCCTTTCTATGGTGTTAACGATGTAAGCGATTCTGCTGGTAGTACTTGGCGGTGGGAACACGAGGCTGGTAGTGTCCACTCTGTCTAACTTCCTGAAACTTCTTAAATGGAGTTTTCGAGTTTAAAGAACTCCCGGCATTGAAAACCTTTAAGTGGAGATTTATTAATTTTGAGCTGTATCGAAGACTGCTGAATGTTTTGACATTTTTTAGTCTATCCTCCAAATTCTCCACAAACAGTCATTTATCACTGATTGACTGTAATAATGTGAGGTATAGAAAAACTGCTGAGTGGTGAAGATCAGACAAAAGCCGACCGGCATCGCTAACACGTTCAATAATGACCTTATTGTCTTTTTGTCTCCAATGAGTCTGAAATTACCGATCCTATTGCAGCAATTTGAAGCTGCTTCGTGAAAAGATGCTCGTCTCTTTTTATTACAGGCTGTCACCATAAGGTTTAATTTTGGTGTCTCCAAACAACCGACTATTTCTCTCGGAATCTAGCCGGGATTTAACAATTTGAAGCCATCTGTTGGAGAATTGGCGGTCCATATACTTTAGCGGCGCCTATCTACTCACCTAGCATTGATAAAATATCCTAGTCAAGACTGGAAGTCGTAGTCGAAGCTGATTTACCAGTTGCTCTGTCAATCGGTATGTTAGTCGCATTTTCTTGATCGGGTTCAGCTTCATGAGGCCCATCCTCTCCTCTGCACAGAGGAGAAAAGGAGTATACAATAAAAATATTGAAACCACTTGTATCGGCTGTTATCCAGAAACAGAAATCCTGCTATCAAAAATAGGCTCGGGTCAGTTATAGTGTTGCGATAAAACATAGGCATGGCACGACGTCAAAGCGTGCCCAAACTAATGTGTGCGTTCTATCAAAAGAACAACACATCCTGCTATCAAAAGCAGGTACTCTGATATCAAAATCAGGCAACACATTCCGATGCCCAGCATGTTTAACACCTAAAATAAGTATCTGTGAAGGTAATGAAAAAAAAACAAAATAATTACCTTCATTCGAAACTCTTGGAAACCACTTGGCTCGGCAGATTCTGTTATCAAAAACAGAACTATCCTGCTATCAAAAACAGGCTCGGGTCAGTTACAGTGCTGCGAATAAAACATAGGCATGGCACGACATCAAAGCGTGCCCAAACTGATGTGTGCGTTCTATCAAAAGAACAACAACACATCCTGCTATCAAAAACAGGCTCGGGTCAGTTACAGTGCTGCGATAAAACATAGGCATGGCACGACATCAAAGCGTGCCCAAACTGATGTGTGCGTTCTATCAAAAGAACAACAACACATCCTGCTATCAAAAGCAGGTACTCTGATATCAAAATCAGGCAACTCATCCCGATGTACAGCATATTCAACACCTAAAATAAGTATCTGTGAAGGTTATGAAAAAAAAATTAATTACCTTCATTCGAAACTCGTTCCGAAGATGTATCCCTAGAATAATTTTTTCTGGTTTTCACACGACGTCTATTACTTCTTTCTAAAGAGGTATTATAAACCGTACTATAACTCAAACGTTTTGACCTAGACTTATGTCTTTTTAAGCCAACCATGTATGAATGTAAGTAACATTTTAATAATACCTCCTCCGTTATCTCCATACGGAGAACGACTTCGCGATCTTTTAGGCATTGCACAAAACCACTTGATTATTTCAAGAAATACGCACTACACAAAAAAAAAATAATCGTTATGATGTGATTTCTAACGCACAAAGATGAAGACTGAGGTGCGTTAGGCACCCCGGGGGCGAGCGGCAAGGAGGTTTTGTTTACTTTAAAATATGTGACGATAACGCCAGAGACGAGGGTACTACATAGCATCTTATTTACGAGACGAGGCCGAATATAATTAACAGCCACCAGCCACCCATCGAGATGAAAGTAAAGCACACATAAACAGAGTTGTAAATAGCTTACCGAGGTTTTACATAAAAATGTGGGAGTATTATTTTAAGTAGTAAGAATCTCGAAAATGTGAAAATCTCTTACTGGTGGATTATTTTACAGTGTGACTAGAGGTCCGCCGGCGGAACTATGAATTTATAGTATATTACGTAACAAGAGTTGTAAGTAACCCAATGCGTAAATTTCACGAGTGCTTAATGGAATTACAACTCGTGTAACGTACTATACTTTTTCTACGCCCATCTATTTTCTTCTGAGTGCTCATAATTTCATCTTTTTCATTACTAACAGTCATATTCATAGGTAAAGTTGAGAAAATGTTCGGATACTATAATTTGTTACCAAAATTGACAGCATAAATGAGATGATGTTTTTTCCCATATCAAGAAACACCGAATTATTTTTTTTGAAATTGTAAAATGTGTTGCCGACATTTAGGGGCATCACTCTTTTAATCTAAAATGTATTTTACTACTGCTAAGAGCTTTTATGTTTTTCAATTGATTAAAAGTACCTATGTAAATAAACCAAATAAAGTATTACGTAAATGAAAATTTGATTGCAATTTGATTCAACAAAGAAATCTAAGTTTTTCTATCTAAACGCACATGTATGTTATGAGATTTTCATTACGTGCATGTTATTGTTAAATGTCACTTACAAGGAATGTTGACAGTGCGATTTTTGACGTTTACGGACATGGGCGTAGAAAAAAATTAGAATTCCGCCTTGAGGCGGAAGTTTATACCAAATACACAGACATACATTACATTACATGCCTACTTTGCCTCCGTCCTGGCGGTCCCATCAGCGGACGGCTGATATTTAATTCCTAAATTCCGTCCAACGGCGGACTAAAGATAATTTTTTCAAGAATTCCGTCCCGATTGCCCTCAGAATTACAAACCCAAGAAAATAAATGGAATTATAAACACATTTATGTATGATGGTACCTTACGTTAAATATTTAAAGAAGGGGAAGGAAATATAATCATTGCATTCACCCTTCCCCTTAAAATAAAATAATACTAAGCCAACTTGCTTACAAAAATAAACTTTAATCCGACGTTGATCGGAATTTAATCATGAAACATGAGTTGTCCGTAAATTATGACATGAATTTCTAGATATGTCATATAAACTTTATAAATTTTAAATTAATAATTCCGCCGGCGGAACTCTAGCCACACTGATTATTTTAATGTAGAGATGTGCTGTACCACTATAATCTAATTATAATAGTATTTCCATCAAAGTTTTTGAAAAGATGAAAAATAGCAAAGCAGCTTATTAAATTACATGCTATTTGAAACTTTCTTAGACAGTATAATTGATGAGGACATTAATTGTATGTTTTACAATGAGTTATTCACGATTTACACCATAATTTAACCTAAACACTGTTTCTAAGTACATTTTGCCAATTTAAATGTTAGATATGTTCACCGAAGAAACCATTATAACTTTTTATTAAAAGTCAATTAAATACAACTTTAAACTATGAAAAAGTTTCAACCTGGATTCAACTTACAACGTTTACTTCTTCTAGCTATAAATTTGACAACTTTCCTTATTTGTAAATCTGTAAGTATTGTGCTTCTTTAGTAATCAACCGTTAGTTTTTTTGTATACCTATATATATGCTTATAATTATTGGAGCATGCCATTTGTTTGTAATTATTTATCAGTTTATTTGTTAAGTTGAATGCCCTTCTTCCCAAGAATGTTTGCAAATACCTGACTTAAAGAACTCCCTAAAATCTTTAATATATTTTTTGTGTTCATTTATTCGGATTTTCAATGGTCTAGATGTTTCACCTACATAAAATTTGTCGCAATCACAGGATATCTGATATATGCAGTTTTTTAAGATTGTTTTTCATTTTTTGGTTTAGTTCTTAACGTATTGTTAGATTTAAATCTATTTTATTAATTCTTTCTGATACACCTTTAATATACAGTATTGTTAAGTTTTAAAAAATTATGGTAGGTGAATTACTATTATTATTATTCGGTATCAACAAAGAGCCATTCTTTATATTTCTAGTTTATTTATTTATAAATACTGTTGGGTATTGTATATTTGACTATTACTATAATAACGCTAGAGTAACTTTAGCCACGACGGGCTGTCATTCTGGCAGAATGAGTAGTCGGTATTTTGATGTTCTGATTTGAGGTAAAAGATTAAAAAGTAACTCCAAGTGAAGTGGTTTAATTTTAGACTATAAGTATCATAAAACATAACATACTGGCGACGAGGATCATGGATTGGAACCATAATCATCCAAGCAAATAGCTGTAGCGTAAGAAAGTACCACGTGGTCCCACAGTAGGTAACGAGTTCCTATTTCCGTTTAAAAGTTAAGTCTGTTTTGTCATGGCATTAATTGGTTCAATTGAGGCATTTAAGCCAAAAGAGTCAGATATAAACTCCTACTTAGAACGTATGGAGCAGTTATTTATATGTAATGAGGTACCAGAAAACAGGCAGGTACCCCTATTTCTGACTCTGGTTGGAGGAGAAGCCTATGACGTATTGAAAGATTTGCTTTCGCCAGCATTGCCCAGCTCAACGAGTTTTTTGCAGATAAAAAACTCCTTGATATCACACTACAGTCCTAAGAAGCTGGTGATAGCAGAGAGGTACAAATTCTACAATTGTTTGCAAGATAGTGGAGAAGACCTTACGGCTTTCATCGAAAAGTTGAAGAAATTGTCAAAGAATTGCCAGTTTGGAGCATTTCTTCAAGAAGCGCTCAGAGACAAATTTGTTTGTGGGCTTAAGTCCGAAGCTATAAGGAGGAAGTTATTAACTGAAGAAAATCTAACATACGAGAATGCGTGTAAAATGGGGCTAAGTATGGAACTGGCAGAGGGACAAGCGAAAGCGATGGAGCCAGAAATTGTCAATAAAGTGGAAAGAGAGTGGAGGTCAAAATATGTCAATAAAAATAAAGATAGTCTGTCACATCCTAAAGACAATGCGAGTCAAGCCAGGTTCGATAAAAATAAGGACACGTGTCGGAGATGTCTTCGAAATCACAAGGATCCTACTAAGTGTCCTGCAAAAGCATGGGTCTGTTTTACATGCAAAAGTACAGGACACACCTCCAAATCACCTTTATGTAAAGGGAAAGTCAACTTTGTGGCAAATGAAGAGGTCGATGAGGAGGATTTTGAAGTCAATTGGTGTAATCAAGTGGAAGAAGTACATCAAATGAGAGGAAATTCAAAATGCGAACCACTAGTGTTAGAGGTATTTATAGAAAATAAGTTAGTTAGGTTAGAAGTTGATACAGGTTCAGATAGCACAATATTACCTTATGAAATGTTTAAAAAATTATTCCCATTTGTAAATCTAGTTAAGGCGAATATTAAACTGAAAACCTTATTTGGGCCAGCGAAAGATGATATTTTGCAAGCCAATGTAAATGTTAAGTTTGGGAATATAAGAGCCCTATTAAATGTGAAAATTGTTAATTTCACATCTAACGTTTGTTTACTAGGTAGGTCTTGGTTAAATATATTAATTCCCGAATGGAAAGCATATTTTAATCCTGTTTATGAGTTACATAAGATAAACGCAGAAAATAATGTACTTTTAGATAACTTGATAAAAAATTACAATGATGTATTTAATAAAAATCAGAGTATTAAGGCTTTTGTTGCAAACATTAGAATTAAAGAAGGGGCTTTACCCAAGTTCAGTAAACCTTATAGAATACCTTTTGCTCTTAAAGACAAAGTTGAAAAAGAAATTATGGATTTAGTGAAAAATGATATTTTAGAACCTGTAGAGACATCTGAGTGGGCTAGTCCTATCGTTATAGTACCAAAAACAACGGGTAAAATTCGTATATGTGGGGATTTCAAAAAGACAATAAATCCGGTATTGGAGGATAATTACTACCCTATACCCACTATTGAAGAAATATTTGCTTCAATAGAAGGGGGTACGTTGTTTTCAGTGATAGATTTAAAAAATGCTTATTTTCAATTAAAGGTGGGGGAGGACAGTAGACGTTTTTTGACAGTAAATACACCTATTGGTCTATATAGGTACAAAAGACTAGCTTTTGGGGTAAAATCCGCACCTCACATTTTCCAGTCAGTAATTGACCAAATTTTGAAAGATATACCTGGCGTACATTGCTACTTAGATGACTGTCTAGTCTCGGCAAGGTCCAAAGCGGAAATGGGGCATGAACTATCAGAAAAGGGCATCGAACCATGTAATATAAAAGTTGAAGCCATAGTCCATGCACCAAAACCTGATAATAAACAGCAGTTACAATCTTATTTAGGTTTACTACACTTTTATTCAAAATTCATCCCAAGGTTATCAGAAAAAATGAAACCATTATATGGTTTATTAAAAAAAGATACACCTTGGAGATGGACCGAGGAGGTTGATAAAACATTTGAAGCTAGCAAACAACTGCTGACCAATGCTAATATTTTAATGCCATTTGACCCAAAACTGCCTATTGTTGTGTCATCTGATGCATCATACTATGGTATAGGTGCAGTGCTGGGACACCTTTTACCTGATGGATCAGAAAGGCCTGTAATGTTTGTGTCTGCTACCTTATCTAAAGCGGAACTTAACTATAGCCAACTAGAGAAAGAAGCTCTAAGTATAATATTTGCACTTAAAAAGTTTCACAATTATATTTATGGAACTCACTTCATATTATATAATGATCATCAGCCATTGCAGTCCATTTTGTCTCCTTCTAAGTCATTACCACCTTTGGCTGCAGCCAGAGTGCAAAGATGGGCAGTACAGCTATCCATGTATGACTATGAAATCCACTATAAAGAAAGTAAAAAAATGGGGAATGCTGATGCCCTTTCACGTTTGCCCCTAGTAAATAACAAGAGTGGTGAAACTGTTAAATATTTTTCAATGGTCCAAGAATTACCATTATCATACAAAGATATAGCTAAGGAAACTTGTAGAGATAAAGTTCTCTGTAAAGTTAAAGATTTTATTATTCAGGGATGGCCTAAAGTTGTGGACAAGAAATTCCTAGCCTATTCCCGCATCAAAGAATATCTAGATGTTGATCAAAACTGCATTATGTACAGTAACAGAGTTGTTATACCTAAACATTTACAATCAAAAGTTTTGACGCTTCTACATGATCAACATCCAGGAATTGTTAAGATGAAAATTTTGGCAAGACAGTATGTCTACTGGGAAAATATAAACAAAGATATTGAACTAGTAGTTAAGTCTTGTGAATGCTGCCAGTTAAACGCAAACAATGTGCCCAATGCACCTTTAACATCTTGGTCATGGTGCTGGAAAAAATGGCAACGCATTCATATAGATCTTGCTAAAAAATCTAATGTAAATTTCCTTATTTTAATAGATTCACATAGTAAGTGGATAGATGCATGGATTTTAAATTCTACGAATGCATCTAATGTCATAGCTTGTCTAAGGAAATCCTTTGCAGTTTTTGGACTACCAGATGAAATACACTCTGACAATGGACCCCCCTTTAATGCGGAAGAATTTGTTAGTTTTTGTGTTAACAACGGTATTAAGTTATCGAAATCTCCACCCGTACATCCAGCTTCAAATGGTACTGTAGAACGGTGCATTCAAACATTTAAAAATAATCTTTTGAAGCAAATTTATGATGACAAAACAAATATTTTATCAAATCAACAAAAATTAGACAATTTCCTGTTTTATTACAGAAATATGCCACATAGCACCACACAAATGTCTCCAGCAGATGTCATGTTGCGACAAAAACCTAAAACTAAATTTTCGTTGTTAAAGCCAAATTTTAATAAAAAAATCGAGGACCAACAAGCTAAACTACTAGAAAAAAGAAACAATGGTAATATGTCAAAATTTAAAGAATTTCAGGTGGGGGAAAAAGTTTATGTAAAAAATGTACGGGGTGAAAAGAACAAGTGGGCAAAAGGAATTGTTGAAGTCAGGGTCAGCCCTGTTACGTATATCGTAACAGTAGACGATCACGTTCGTCATGTACACATAGACCATTTAAGAAAAATGGAAAAGGATGGTAATGGGGATGACCTAATGATTGACATGAATGTTAATCAAAACAACTTGGCCTTAACAACGGAAAATCGAAATAAAAGTATTTTGCCTAATGTAAACTCTGTATCTAGTGTAAAACCCGATATAATGATACAACCAAATAATGTCACGGTGCCGTTATTACCTACAAATGAGGGACAAAATAGTGTGAATGTGGGTACTGAGGTTCCTAAACCGGAAAATAATATAAGTACAACTAGGGTCAGTGAACCTACACTGGAAGCACCGGTAAGAAGATCTTCCAGAGTGATTAGAAGACCCTCTAGGTTTTTAGATTAAAAACTTTTATTTGTATTAAACATTGTAGTTAATCAAAGGGGGAAGAGATATTGTATATTTGACTATTACTATAATAACGCTAGAGTAACTTTAGCCACGACGGGCTGTCATTCTGGCAGAATGAGTAGTCGGTATTTTGATGTTCTGATTTGAGGTAAAAGATTAAAAAGTAACTCCAAGTGAAGTGGTTTAATTTTAGACTATAAGTATCATAAAACATAACATTGGGTAATTATTGTTTTCTATTGAATATTATTAGAATCGAATCACGAATTAACTGGGTGTTATATTTGTTTACTATTGGCCTTTTGGCTTTGTCCAGTGCCATATTATGATAGACAAAAAAATGCCGTGTAAAAAATTACAACAATTCTAAAGTTGCCGAAACTCTGTCAGTGTGAAGTGAATCGACATGTACAAATTAAACTGGTTGTTTACGTTACATATTTAAATATATTTGTCCACGACTATTTGATAATTTTTACATTTTACGTTTGTTTCTTCAAATATAATGACGTACATTATGCACCAGTGAATAATAGGTGTGGATAATGGGTGTGGATAATGAAAAGGTCACATGACACATAATTATATTGTAGATTATTAATATAGAAATGACACAATATATTATTTGAAAATTTTCACCGCGGCGGGGATTCGATCCTATGTCTAAAATTCCTCATTTATCCAAGTCAGAGCCGTAAACCATCAGGCTACGAAGATATATATGATGGTTTATCAAGCTGTTGAATATACGGTGCGGTGGAATAAGTGTTACCCCCCCTATTAACTACTCTATTTTTATATCTTAAGAAAAAAGCTCAAACAGGTCAATTTTTATATTAAACGTAGTATGTTATGTCATAAAAGTTTCGAACCTGACATAATCCCTCTTCATGGGGGTGTCATCCCTTCGATTTTTTTAAATGAGAAAGAGCATCATGCGACACCTCATTTGAAACTTATTGAAACACTGATTTCAAACATGTATAACACTTTGGTTCAAAAACTAACAGTCTGAATTATGCGAGATTAACGGATTATGATAAAGTCACTATTTAAAATAATGTCGGTCTATTGGGCGGTCAGGAAAGCGTTCATTAAAAATTCTGACCGCCTCATGATAATTACGACCAGCTTCGCCATAAATATCAATCATTTCGCATTTTCCTTGTAAATTGAGAGGCTGTACCATTTTTATCATTCACAAAAAACAAACTTATCTTCAAGAAGTAACAAAACTGAAATTACTTCAATATGTCACTGTCAAATATTTTACAGTGACAACTGATAATAATAAATTTGCTAGGTAACGAAAAAAGACAATTACGGTTTGAGAAAAAATCGACAGTGACTTACTCATAATCTGTTAATCTCGCATAACTCAGACTCTGTTAATTTTTGAACCAAAGTGTTATATATTTTTGAAATCAGTGTTTCAATAGGTTTCAAATGAGGTGTCACATGATGCTCTTTCTCATTTAAAAAAATCGAAGGGATGACACCCCCATGAAGAGGGATTATGTCAGGTTCGAAATTTTTATGTCATAACATACTACGTTTAATATAAAAATTGACCTGTTTGAGCTTTTTTCTCAAGATATAAAAATAGAGTAGTTAATAGGGGGGGGTAACACTTATTCCACCGCACCGTATACGAGTAGATCGTTTTATATGCAGTTTTTTATCTAGTGTGTATGATATATGTCAAAAGCAAAAGTGACGTTTTATTGTATATTTATTGCTAATTTCAATAACTATACTGTTGTTTATTTTATATTACTAGAAATTTTAATATGGAAAGTGAATCAGACAGTGAATTGAATGTTACCCCGCCAAACATAAGAGAAGCAGCACAAAAATCTCCTTAAATTTACTGCCAGAAAAATCGAGAAAAAAAATGTAATAACAAGTAAGTAATTAATAGTCGTGGACAAAATATAGTATTCTACTCGCAAATAATGGCTATTATTCACTCAGGTGTTTATGTCACTCGCCTGCGGCTCGCGACATAAACGCACCATTCGTGAATAGTAGCCATCATTATATGCTTGTTGAATAATATACTATTATACATCAAGGAAGTTAACCTATAATAATTATTTCCTAATCAACCATTACACAAGGTAACGATATTTCTAACCTTAAAGAATATTCCATTAAAAAACGTAACTTGTTGTTTTACTGTTAAAAGCAAACATATTTTTGTATATATTAGAGGAAAGTCACCTTCAACGAGAATATGTGGATCGTTTACTTATTTATACAGTGTAATTTAGAATTTGGAAGCTTTCCAAAAATATAAAGTCGTGTAATTATTCCTTTGAATATAATTCTTCAGTTGAATTTACTGTTTGTACCCTTACTTTGTGGAATCTACACATATCATTGTTATAAATGAAACTAATTGTTTCTAATTAGGTAATCTGGTGATTGTGATATATTATGTGAATAGAAAAAAGAAGATATATAGGATTAGAAATATTAAAGCCCCTATAGGGATATCTAGGATATTATTTTTTTCATATAATTTCAATTATCCCATGTCACATAAATTAGCTGCAGATAATTAAATGATACACAGAGCATTTTCAGTTCCTATGAACAAATATAATTTTAATGAAGAAATTAAACAAATAGCCACATCCAACGGTTAACCATTACATGTAACAAATAAATTAAATGATAAAAAAGAGAAAAAGTTACATTACAATTAATATTTCCTGTAAAAACTAAAGAAATACAAAATTACAAAACACACAAGATAGGTCACTATTAATTTGGTCTAGCCAAAAGCCATCAGGTACTTAGGCGTCACATCAAAAGTAACTTATGTCATTCTGCCGTTGATATATGTCAATATAGAAATAATTATGAATATAATATCTTAGATTTTTCATATTTTTTCATTAAACAGTGGAATTAATTAATATAAGTATAATATTAATTTAATTCTTCAGGATTTCAAACGTTAAATATTCTTGGAAATAATTTCAGATTATAAAAAAACACGTCTGAAAATAGTTTCTAGTTTTGAAATTGTAACAATAAAAAAGATAACACGTTATAAAACTTGTGAACTGGACTATGTACACCAAAATATCTATTTCTTCAATAAAATATATTTTCTGTTACTTTTCTTGGAAAATTAAACCACAATATTTTTTATATACTTTAAAAAGAATAAGTTTTTTAAATTGTGGTCCCTATCTGACACTAAGAAAAAAATTAAACATCTAAAAAATAATTTTAGTGAAATTCAATACATTAATATCGTCACCATTAAGTATTAGCATAGTATGATGATGGTCTCCTATGTCCTATGATATTTGTCACGGCCACGAGCATATTATACCGACAGGTAGGTACAATTAATAACTCTTGCCTTATGTCAACCTTACTTCGAGATACCTACTCGTATAAATTAAATGTATGCATTACAAATGCTTTTTATGCATTATGACTGTAAATAATATTACTTTTGTCGGTCAGGACCACACAGCATGTACTAATAGTTGAGAAGTTAAATAAAAACATTGTGGAAGTTTTCTTCTTTTTATATAGTATTTAATTTGTAAAGTTAATTTTGTTTTAAAATATGTAAATATTTGTAATACACAATAATTATTTACCTATTTATTGTTATTTGAGTTTAATCATTATTCTAAAGGCACACTTACAAAGTAATCATTACTTTGTATTGTTATTTGTTTGGTAATGGTAAATGGTCCTTCTAAATACTTTTATGATGTATGACCTATTAATACCGTATTTGGACATGAGAAAGTAAACTGAAATTATTTACTTATTATTTTAATTTTAATTATGTACATTATTTGTACAATAATTACTTATAAAAAAATTTAATTTATAATTATAATGAATTAATTCAATTTTAATTATTTACATTATTTGTACAATAATTAGGTACTTACTTATATGGATTTTCAAAAAATTCATATAATTTTATTTTTTGTTGTTTTCGTGTAGGTCTATTTTTTCATGATTAATTTGTGTATCTATACTTTCAATTAATTTGAATTTCAAATATTTACCTATATACTTATAATTTATGTTACAAATTTGATAATTTTTAGAAAATTGTAATACTTATTTTGTTTATATTCTAAAACCAAAAGGTACTCTTAACCCGAGTGATTGAAGAGTTGTAAGTAATCATCACCACTCGATTCAGGGTAAAATGCTTAATCGCAAAATATTTTTATACCTTCCCATTTGTTCAAAATTTACAACAAAATTTTTTTTGTGACATGAAAAATGCTGAAATTTTGTAAAATGGGACTTTTGGAAAAAAAATCATTCTTGTACC
Organism: Lochmaea capreae; assembly: GCA_949126875.1. Classification (NCBI taxonomy): domain Eukaryota; kingdom Metazoa; phylum Arthropoda; class Insecta; order Coleoptera; family Chrysomelidae; genus Lochmaea; species Lochmaea capreae. The sequence continues at coordinate 16,973,247 of OX421399.1, forward strand.
ATCAAATAATGTCGTATACATCCTATATCCTCTTTTTATTAATGGGACAAAGGAAGTACGAATTCCCGATAAAGCATATACTAATATTCCCTCTATAGACCACCTATTAATAGTCCGGAATTTTTTACAAAAGAACCTAGTAAACCGACAAATTACAGATCCAATGATAATATTCTAAATGTATACATTAGCAAATATTGTCAAAAAAATATTCAATAATACAAGATAGACATGTCGAATTACAGGGGGTGCTGGATTAGACAGTTGCCGGATTACTGGGGGTCCACTGTAATATTATAGTCTTTTAAAAAAAACTTAAGAATAAAAAATATTTGAGCATCTTCATATCTAGTTTACCTAATGCAATTATAAATTGATAAGAAATTCTTATTATTTGTATTAGAAGATTTATTATACATCTTTAAGAATTGACTCATTTAATGGTCCTAGAAACTTAATTCCTACTATCTACCTCATACATTTTAATAAGAAATTGAAGGTTATTTGAAAATCATGACCTGAAAATATGGAAATTTTTAAACACTAGCTGCAGTAGTTTACTCTTTTATTATCATTATGACATCTAAAACAATTATGAAAAACACATCTACATATTTATATAATAATTTTAAAGTTATTTTTCGATTTCTCTGATTAAAGCCAAACACGGTTCAGACCGGTGTTTTTAATTAAAAGAAAAAGCGTATTTGTTGAAACTACTTTTTATCGAATAGCGCATAAAGCAAATAAACTCGGTAATAATAAATCTGAATTAGTATTAATAACCACGACCCACACAACGATTTACTTTGAAGTTTGAGGTAGGTCAACTAATAATATTTCGATCTGCAAAAATAAATACATACAACGACTTACCTATAAGTAGCAGTAATTAAATCCTAGTTTTTCTTCCTACTGAAACAAACTATTGAAATTCGAATTTCTTTCTGGTTTTTCAATAAAATATATAGCACTTCACTTAATGTTTAAAATTATAATGAAACATAAGCTACTTAAACTTTCTCCTGATTTTATTATCGTCGTATTAACATAGCATCATATTTTGTTTATAAATGATTTATAATTGTTAAATTAAATATGTCGTACTTGTTCATCTTTTCTACGTGCCCACCACTTCCCGATATAAAATCAGACTGAGGATTTGGATTTGAGGAATCAACTCAGTTGGCTGGATGCGGCAGCAAAGGTTGGTTTCTCGATAAAATGCCCCACTCCAGACAACACGTGGTAGTCGATTCGCTTCTTTCATTTTATCCCATACTTTATAGTTTATACTCTTTTAAGAATTAATTATTCTTATTAAAACCAGAATTATATTATCAAGTATTATTATTTTTTGTAGTCGATATAAAATGTTATAATGCGAAGATTAAAATGAAAATACCGAAATAAAATGAAATTTAATACACGACGTAGACGTAAAACCCGTAGTGAAGTAATTTTTCTTAGAACCACTAATCAAAAAAGACGCTTTTCTACACAAATTTTTGCACGCAAAGCAGGCCTTTTCTTAATTTCTTTGATAACCGTTGGAAAAATAATGAGAAAAGTACACGCAGCTACCTGCGATCTGTCAACTTTTTTTGACGATTCAACATATTTATTTTAGTGAATTTTTGGGTGTACAAATTTTAAATTTAAACCAAAAAAAGTAAACTATTTATTTTATTATTTATTTTAATTTATTAATTATAAAAAAAATTTATTAAACATTTAACAGATTTTTCTATATTTAATTTTCATTTTGTAAGTTATTTCTGTTCAAAGTTTAAATAAAATACCTACATAAATTACTGTTTTTCTTCAATTAATAAATGTAGTTTTAGAAAAAATATTGTGTACACCTTGTACGTAAATCACTTGTTGTACAAACTACTATTTTGTAATAAATTGAAGTCTGTCTATTTAAATATTGAATTAAAACCGTCTGTCCGATTTTTAAGAATAATAGATGGATATTGAATTTTTGTTTGAAATCAATTGATTCTTTAAACTGGATTCAAAAATAAGAGTAATCAAATAAGAAAAAACATAGGTAATTTACACATTTTTGAAATCAACAATATGATAACTCATCAAACATATCCCGGTACTTGGCATTCTTAATATTGCCTTTGGGTCGATTCTCAGGTAGGTATATCATGGAATGTTTGACGGGTTGTACTTTTATGGAATTTGCTAGTCTTAACAGACATGCCGCAAAAAGAGAATAGAAAGACGCTCTCTCCTGAACGAATATTACCTCATTACAAGACATTCCCTCAAGTGTTTAACATCAGACAGCGTGGTCAGTTTTACTGAGTAATATTTAATATTTATGGTCAAAGATATACAGATATAAGACAAAACATTATAAAATATGGTTCAAACAAATTAGAATAAAAAGATAAGCGAAAACTACAGAGGTTATATACTGACAGATGATGATGATCGATTATAAGAAGTTCATTTTCCGCTTAAGCACATTTTACACGAGATGACAATTTAAAATTATTTTCAGAAGAAATACTTTCGCTATAACGCTAAAGCTGAGGCCAAATATACTATTAGGAGTTGTGAGATGCACTTTTTGAGACGCTTAAAGTATGCTGGAATCGGTTTAATACAAGACTTTTCTTTGTTCCACACAACGGCGCAACTGCCCTGGATGCGAGATTAAAAATGTCGGGATGTACTGGATATCACATGGCGCCATCAATTGACAGTAAGTCACCCTGAAACACCAATTTTAAGTGATATAAATAAATTAAATATTTATTAATAATGTCGGTACTATTTACATTTTTTAAATCAAATTTAAGGTCAAAGATTCATCTTTGTTTTGATTCCACTAAATTATACTCAAATATGCAGCACTGCGATTTTATTTGCAATCACCCCAATTTGCACTGATTAAAATGGTTACATAATAAACTGGATGATAAACTTATACTCCGGAGGTCTCTTGAGAGATACGAAAAAAAGTTATAGGCAAAGTCAAAATTATTTTCTAGTATACAGTCTGTTTCATAAGATTACAGCTTATCGAAATAACGAGTTTTTAAATAGAACACTCTATATATTATAATGATTTTCAATTTCGCTCATTTTCCCCATTCCGGGAGCTTTAGGTTCTATACTGGATATTTGAGTAAAAATCTTAATACACGTTGATCCAAAACTTTGATTTTTAAGAATAAAAACTACATCTTTGGCAAATACTGTAATTATACTTACCTATATTATAATATTTAGGTGACAGATGAAAATCAATTATATTCGGTTCACTAATAACGCTATGTTATAAAAAATGTTATTTTCCATTGTTTAATAACTGTTATTATCTTTATACGCTATTATGACTATTATATTATTAGGATAGATAATAATATCAATATTAACCTCTTTATCTCGAGGCAAGTGTCAATTTTTACCAGACATAAAAATTAATATCATTAGTTCCGCCATTGTTATTCATATACTGAGATTGTCAAAGCTATTACATTGTAGCTTCAAATAAATAAATAAAAATCACAAAATAGAATATTTTTTTGTTTCTCGTTAACGTGCGAGTAAATCTTAGTGTTAAATTAGTTTAAAAGTCAGTCAAAGGACAAATTTAGCTTTATTTGATATTACGAACACGACAGTATGTTGAAATACCCAAGTGTGGCTTTACATAAGTGATCACGATGACGATAAATTAAAGGAGGACACTCGGACTCCGACTGGTATTCACGTGATCAATTTGGAATCCAAAAATTGAAAAGTCAGATCTGATGAATGTTCAACCTACGAGAGGTAAACAACCGGAACGCAACCATCGTACGTTTATCAATGAACTACCAGGTACCTACACGTAGATACTCCAATACAGAAAGGAACTTTCGATGAATTTTAAAGTATCAGAGAACATTACAATTATAATACTTTCTTTCTTTTTCTTTTGCATTTTTATTGTATTTTATTTTTTTTATTATTGTACATTCTTTGTTTTTATTTTTTTAATTACTTTCTTGTTTCTATTTTTTATTTGTATTTTAGTATCATTGTAATAGAGAAACATGTAAAAAGGCGCTGCATGTTTGTTTCTTAAATAAATAAAATAACATTCAGTTTGTCACGAATAAGAATAAGGGGCTTTGTTACGAATAACTTTCCACGCTTCAATCCTACCATCCTTCGTGAAATTATCCGAAAATACCACTAATATTCTATATGATTCTCTGGTTGCATTCTTCTATAGTTATGAGTAAAATTAGTTTGCACTGTTTCATAATAAAATAACAGTATGCAGCAAGGTCTCCTTGAGGATTAAAAAGCCGAAAAGATAAAAAAGCCATAAATCACTTCGAGTCTTGACTTACCCACAAGCGAACAATTGATTCTCATTGGTGCAATGTAGCTTCCGATTGGTCTATGAAAAATTTACTTGAATTGTTAGTCCACTGTTGACGTCCCAGGGTGGGTTTAGTTCCATAGGCGTGCGCAGACTTTTTTATTAGGGAGGGCCATTGATTCATTTGAGTATGCCTATTAAAAATGATAATTAAGCAATAACGCTGCCTTTTCTATAACGCAAAAGTCCGTTGCAGGCTCATCGGTGAAATAGAATAACTTGAACCATTTTTGAGAACGAACGTTCACAAGAGCAACTAGTAACTGGTATGACAGCAACATTTTTAAAAGCGTGAAAAAGCTAGTGTATATTTTGTAGTTGTCTGAGGAAAGTATCCAGTCTATCCAATCATCAAGATTAACACCTTTAGGAATAGAATTATCAAATTTTATTACACTCAGTTCGGCAAGCAATTCTTCTTTTTTTATTTTAAATTTATTTGCAATTAAAGTGAACGTTAAAATTTAAAAATTATTAAATGTTTTTAATAGATTGATATTTTAAGGAATTGGGGTGGACCGATTAGGGTGGGCCATGGCCCCCCTGCCCCCCTGTAGGCACGCCTATGTTTAGTTCATTTTCATTTTTGTTATTTACGAGTTATTGTGTTCTTAGAAGTTGCTGTGATTGAGATTTTGTTTTATTGACTAAAACTATTTTGTTGGTAATAATCAAAATTATTGCTTTTTGAAATTTCTGAAAGTGGAGAGTAAGGATTTGAGACAATAGACAGAAAGAAATTTGGTATGTTCTTGTCGCGACTGAAACAAGAAAATAATGGGTCAAAGCATGGAGCTGCTGAAAGCATACATAATTGACAAGAGTTTCAAAAAAATTCATTATTACAGTTATCGGTGAAACTGCTATTCATCGGAAAAAGAGAGTAAAGAAATCGCTAGTGCGTCGGGATCCTGCAATAATGAAAAATTTGTCTGAAACCGGGTTAACGACTACCTATTGTGGGTTTTGGTCTTAAATCAATCATATTGGCATAACTCAAAACGAAATATCTTGAAACGAAGTATACATTCAAAATAAAGTTTTTAAAGGCGTTGACTGCATCTTCTGGGGACTGGAATCTTAAACTTCTAAAAATAATACCATGTATAATTTAAATTTAGAAGGATCCTAAGACTGGTTAAACATAATATTACCAAAAATATTTCTGTTGTCAGTTATCGAAATAAAATCACATGATTAATGGGGAAGGTAGGTAGGTAGGCCTGAGTTGAACTACCTATTTATTTATGTATTGAAAATCTTCTCGCATTCAATATAAACCGGATTCGAACCTAGCACGTATTAAGGTATCATCTGATGTTGTGGTCATTTTATTCTTTATGTCAACAAATGTCATAATTAACAGTCATGTTTAGTTAACTTAATGCCAAAGTTTGATACCGGTTCGTTTAAAGCTGTGCCTAAACTGAATTTTTAAGTTGATGAATTTTTAAGTTGATGAATCAGTAGTCTACTATAAATTATTAAGTGTTAGTTGAGTGTCACAGCACACCACAAGTGATGGTTAGAGAGCTTTTGGTGGTAATATTCAAAGGTAAAGAAGAAATTTTGACGTCATTTGTTGATAAAGTGGAACTGGAAGATACCTGTCGATTAACGAAAGTGATGATTTTTAATTTACCAGAAGATGCTGGCAATACTTGTGTTACTCTGGTAAAACGCCTAGAAACTTTTCGGTAAAATGTACTGCCGTACTTGATTTTTTTCCATTTATTAATCATAGGTTTATTCACAATTTTCTTACACAGTTAATAACCACTCCTATTTCAGGTTAACTTTTTACTGAAACACAAAGAGAAAACATCAGTTACCCAAAGTTTAATAACGTATTTATAAAAGAACTTGTTACTAAAAGTTTCATAACTTATTTATAGAAGAACTTAAGTATCTGAAGTTTTTAAAAGGTAAACAACGATGCTATTATAAAACTCAGAAACCATTAGTTTTATTACGGAAGTAACGGCAAACCTTATATAAATTTGTTATATAAATTAAGGTAACGATTACTTCAAGTTTTATAACACAGTCATATAAATAGTTACAACACTTCATTATAATTCTAGAACTTACAGTAATGGCATAACACCCTAATAAACCTAATTTACTATAAGTGTTGCAATAAAACTACAAAGCATTTTCTTATATAATTGTGTAACCTTTATGAATACGCTATAAAAATATCAGTTACTATAAGTCACGAAAATTGTTTATTGGGTGGGCGGAGAGGAAAACCACTCGAATGCATTCATATTCAACCCTTCGAGTACAAAAAATAAGCATATCCTGGAATGGAGAAGAACAAACTTACGCATTCTGTCGGGACTGCTTACAGTACATTTTCGACTAAATTACCACCTAAATAAGATAAGTCTGGTTCAGACTAACCTAACCTAACCCAACCTATGCTGCTACCATAATAAAACCTCAGCAGGGGTCAGATAGAGAAAGTGACGGGTTTACTCACCGGTCATTGCACCCTAAGGAAGTGCATGCATACAATCGGCATATAAGCGAAGAACCTATTTGTCGGTTGTGCATGGAAGAGGAGGAAGCAGCCTCTCACATTATCTTCGACTGTGAAGCATTATCTCATTGGAGATATAGACTCCTTGGATTAGAGCATTCAAATTATAATTTCTCCAAGAAGGACCTAGCGAAGAGACTGTTGAGCCTGATAAGGCACGACCAAGACCACAAAAAGCATAAAGGCTGTGGTGCCGAGGAATCTAAGCCTCTGACTGATGGTACCGAACCAATCAATAAATCCATCAATGTACTGCTACCATAATAACCTTCCTAATACCTTCTAGAAATAAATTCTGTCATGTATGACTTTCAAAATACGATTTATATTATGTAAATGATCTTAATCCTCAAATCTTCTCATATAATCAGATTTAAGTTATTTGACCCAAATTTTCATGTAAAATTGATCGAGGTTATCCACGTGACGTTCATGAGATTCTTTACTATCAATATCTACTTCCTACATGAACAGACGGAATAAACCTTTGCGCATGTATTATAAATCAAAGTATGTAAAGCAATTCGCTTATTTTAAAAATATTCATTTTTGATAAATTTTAGTACAAATATCTATTTCTCAATAAGTTTACTGATGAACTTTAAAAGTTATCAACATTAATTGGTGGCATATAAAAATTCAATTGATGTTAATGGGTACCTACTCATTTAACTGTACCTGCTCTTTTACCGATAGAATTGATGTAGTAAAATAATTGATTGCTTGTTCTTCACTTATATAATAATTTTTATTGTTCGACATATGCTGTTTGAGCTATTAAAAAATTTATTACTTTGCTATATTCGAATTTTTTGTTGATTTTACATTCCTAAATGAAGCATATGAGGTTAATTTTAAAATTTGTGTTTTGTGGAGGGTTTTTTAGAAAACAACAGTATAGGCCATTTCAAGATTTTTTTTTTTTAGTTTCAGGTGACATGGGAGTGGAACCTAAACTTTTCACAACATATAAAGAACATTGCAGACAAGGCAGCGAAAAAAGGGGAACAACTACAAAGGAATATGCCCAATGTAGGAGGACCCAGTTACTGCAAAAGGAAAGTACTATGCCAGGTAATACGCAGCATTATATTATACGCGGCACCGGTCTGGACGGAGACTATAAAAACAAAGCAAAACTGCAACACCTTAATATCGATACAAAGAAAGAGTTTGCTTAGGGCGACATCAGCATACAGGATGGTCTCTGCTGAGGCCGCGCAAGTTATCTCGGGTTTTCCGCCCGCGGATCTCATGGTAGCAGAAAGATGCTTTTTATACAAAATAGGTGGAAGATTTGCGGGTAATAGAAGGATGGCCAAAGAGAGGACGCTTAAGAAATGGCAGGAGAGGTGGGAAAAAGGCACTGATAATGCAGCGTGGACTAGAAGGCTGATAACTAACATTAGACAGTGGATAAAGTATGAGCACAGAACAACATCATATTTCCTCACACAATTCCTAACAGGACATGGCTCTTTCGGCAGATTTACGTATAGAATAAAAAAGAATCCAGACGACCTGTGCCGGATATGCAAGGAAAGGGACGACCCCGAGCACAAGTGTATCCGATGGGAAAGTCAACGGGAAAAGATGATTCGGGAAACAGGTTATATACCAACAATTGAGGATATCAGTCCAAAAATGAAAAACAAAATATACTGGGAACAGATGATGAGTTTGATTATCAACATTATGAAGGATAATTAAGCAGAGGATAGGGCTTATGAACAGACCACGCTGAATCATTAAAAGAAGCAGGAAGAAACCTTACGCACGGGAGAACTGTCTTTCTGGTGTTTCCTTCTTTCACATGGATGAGGAGGGATCGCACTTACAAAGTACTAGTTGATTGACTGGTTCAGCAAATCAGTCAAAGGCTTAGAGTCCCCGTACCTCAGCCTTTAGGCTTTTTGTGCTTTTGATTCTGCCGTTTATGTGAAGAGACCAGTAGCCCTTATCCAGTCTTTTCATAGGTCCTTCTTGGAGAAATCCTCCCATGGATGTTCTAGTCCTAGGAGTCTATATCTCCAATGAGATAATGCTTCACAATCGAAGATGATGTGAGAGGATGTTTCCTCCTCTTCCATGCACAACCGACAGATAGGTTCCTCCCTATATATGCCGATTGTATGCATGTGCTTCCTTAGGGTGAGTAAACCCGCCACTATCCTTATCTTGCCCCTGCTAAGGTTTAGTATTTCATTAGTCAGCGTCTCCGAGGGTTTTTTGACCAGGAGTTTGCTGTTTTGGCAGTACGACAGCAGTTTGAGATATCCCAAACACTGGTACAATGCCCTTGTGCCCCGGTATTTTTGGTCCATTGAAATAGTACCTCGAAAAGTACCTGGCTTTACTACAGAACGATCCAGCTGAATAATATTTTGAAACAATTAAAAACAAAATAGATAATATAGGAAACTCAACTTTTACTCCATTTGAGAAAGAACATCGATAATTTTTGTTGGTTTATGTGAAATTAAATCATACGTACCTACCTATTAAGTAGGGCGTTTTATCATTTCTGGTATGTAGAAGGTATTAAAAAATTCCTTTAGTTAAATTTTAATTTTTTTCTCCCAGAAATTATCATCTCTTTAGATTTTCTGAATATGAACATTTATTGGACTCCAAACCAAAAAATAACAAAATTGTCGTTGAGTTATGTGGAGTAGCCCTTAGATTTAATAATAGTAGTTATGATTTTGTTTTAATGTGATTTCACCATTTTCATCTACTTGGAGGTACTTTATTTTTTTGTTGGCAATTCCCTCTTCAACGTTTATGTGTTGCAGAACTGCGGGACATTTTATTTCTATTAGCGAATCATTACCTATGGTTCCATCAGGACTAACACCCAGGAAAAACTCATCATCATGTCCAACGAACAATCCACAATTCTCAACTTTTAAATTTGTTATTTTTTGGAATGTTTCAATAGCTACTGGTTTATGATCCAATCCGTATTTGGTGTTTTTATTTCCTGTGAAGGGGTCGTTATCAATCTTTTGGCCAATGCACACGGATTCGCCGTTCTCCTTTTACAAATTTGACCGAAGGTAGAAGCAGTTAATCTGCACATCCTCTCCTCTAGCCACTTATGATTAGTGCTTTGTCCTCTAGTCGTAAGCTCTATATTTTTTATTTCTTCTGAATTCTTTTTCAGGGAAATTTCTATTTTATTCTTCCTACTTTCCGCTTCTTCTACAGTTGAAACCTCTTCTACAGCTCCATAGTCTTCATCTGGTCCAGATCTTTTCAATTTTTCATTCATTCGTTTAGTTTTTTTTTTCATGATATATCAGTTCTATTTTTCTCTTTAAACCCTTCCTTTTCACAAACTTGTCAACAATATTGTTGGCTTCCAAACCACAATGTAGTTTTCTCTACAATTATAAGAAATGGTCGCTGCTTCACACTTCATTTCATAGGATTTCTGACCCGAAAAATGTATCTAAAATATAACAGTTCTGTATACCCATTACCCACACTATCATAATATCCAATACACACTATTCGAAAATAGGCATTGTGTAATACCACAATAGATATTGTTTTCCTTTAACGAAATACCGATGTAGTATCTAGAAGACGCTCGAGCTAGTTCTCCTCTTACGTACTGTAAGGCATGTATTTAACAAACTTGTTGATTTACAGCTGGTCCACTATTTCGTGGAATGAAGTAATGATTCAGAACGTAAGTAATGATAACTCCAGTTACTCTGTACAAACGGTCAGTGATTTGCAACGGACTGTACTCCGTGAGATGTCGCTTCAGATCGTACCATTAAAATTCAAATTTTTACGCAAATTCAAACACATTTTTCTCATTAATTAATCAACATAATGATTTCAAATTTTGACAGTATATTACTAGTGTGTAGCTTCAGAGACGATGCATATTTATAACTGCACTGATAAAATATTAACAAAATTTAATTCAAATTTCACAACATGGACATTTTTTTTTCAAAAAATAATATGCATCGTCTCTTCACTGTAATGGTTCATATAAACCCTGAAATTTTGAACGTATTATCTCAACTAATAAGGGAGAAAAATGCATTTGAAGGAAAAATCACTTATTTTTCAAATTTAAAGCAAATCTTGAAATAATTTCTATTTCTGTTTATACAATTTTATGTATTGAGTAAGTACCTATCAAGTTTCAAAAAATAAAATAAAAATACACATTCTACAGGGTCTTTTAGTACATTTTAGCTTTTTTGGCGAGAGCGCACACAGTGCATTGCCTCTTAAGAGTAACTCTATTATGGTTAATAGTAATAATAATAATATTAGGGTTAATAGTTTTTGTAGACAGTCCCAGACCAGTATAGATCTGAGGATTTTAGAGCTGCCTGACAATCAGAGAGTATAAGGATCTTTTGGCCTCTATACCCACTTTCGATATTCAGTTGCAAACACATGTCGATAGCGTAGATTTTTGCCTGGAATACAGAAGCAAGATTCTCCAACGATGCGTGAATATTGCACCTGGGTCTAGCACCATGGATTCCAGCACCTGTTCTACTGTCAGTCTTAGATCCGTCTGTGTAACACACCAACGTTCCTTCCTGACTGCATGCTTCCAACCCATCCCAGTGTAGCTGGATATGGTATGGTTGGATGTCGTTAATTGTTGCCAACATGTTGTCACTTCTCATTTTAAGAAGCGAGTTTGTGATAACATCTGTGATTCTGGAATGACTATGGGTGTTGGTTCCTTCATGCTAGTTCCCATTGTATTCCAGTCTGTATGCAGCCATTCTCGCTTTCGCCTTAACGTGAGCAAGAGGCGGGAAAATTGAGAATTGCTTCCATTGCCGCAGTCGGGCTGCTTCTCATGGAACCCGTTATGCACAGACAGGCAAGGCTCTGAAGTTTTGATAGCTCCAACTCGACTTTCCTCTGATCTGTTTTTGGCCACCAAGCTAAGGCCCCATAGGGGGCCATTTATGAAAGTATATTCCTCAAAAATTGTATTTCATAGAAACGGTCATAGGCGTACGATAGCATTTTTACTAGGGAAGCATTTATTTGTAATAACTTCTATATAGTGGAGTATGCTAAAATTTTTAAAAGCAGTTCATTTATTTGACCTTTCACTTCTGTCAGCAGAACCTATTTTCAACTTTTCGTATATTTACTGATTTTTAGTAATAAGAATAAAAAAAATGAAAAATTATTACAGCATTTTAAAATTACTGAAAAGTTGTTGATTTATAATATTAATCTTTAAATGGCATTAAGAAGGTTCATTAATCCATTGAACCTTATATTATCATACATTTTTTACAGTTTTCTTTTACACGTGGATGTTTTCCACAAAATTTGTTTTTTCCTTTTAATTGGGTATTTATTTATATTAATTAACAAATTTTAAACAATCTTAACACGTTACTTCAGACTGATTCTGATAGGGTACGGTTTTTAAGATGGATTTGTTTACATTTTATAAGAATAATATTTTGAAGAAATTTGATTTATTTTTGTACTTATTACAATTATTATGTTTACCAAGGTCGAATCGTAAATCAATACTTTTAATTAGGTGGTCAAGACTATGCAATTTCGTTAAGTAACTTGTGATATTAATTTTTATCAATTTTTATATACCCACATTGGATGAAGACAATGTTTATGTTTCATTAATAAATAAATTAGATCATGGATACAATTTGGGAATGGTACATTACAGAAACCCAAAAAATATGCCTGATTCGTAAACATATTGGAATCACTAGATTTTTGAGTTATATACAGTCAAATTATTTCAGATTTTTCATTGTAACTTTGTTTGTAATTGTTCTGTAATAAGATTAAATGTCTATTAGACTAACTTAGGATTAAGAAAAATTGATGAGGTAAATGAACTCAGTAGCAGTGACACAAATGCTAAAGGTGTAGTGGATGGTGAGGGTGACATCTGAATACATACAAACTGTATTCAAATTTCATTTACGCTCCGTCAAAACAAACATCCCTGTCTGACAACTGCTCTGGCTGTAGACGTTTTGCATTTCTATTGGTGGAAGGGCCAACGGGCTGTAACTATACTATTTATATTCATTATTTGACATTCCCTATTTAAATTCATTGAAATGTCATTTATTTTCTTTGTCATAAAATTTCTGCTTTCTATACAAAATGTTAATAATATTAACTATATTGGATTCGTAATTCTTACCAATGGATGTCTCACTACTTCAACTTGTTTTTGTAGTTTGTCTATATTATTTCTTACAGGGTCAAACTTTGTTCTTTTTAGCAGCTATTATTAAAAAAATCCTTTCGTTTTGGATTTAATCTATTATATTCAAATCATCGCAAGTATCAGGTAATGAAATGGCTGACCAGTTAGCTAAAGAAGGTTCTAAAGGAGACTTCATAGGTCCGGAACCGTTTTGTGGAATCACAAAAGATTGCGTAAGAGGGGAAAGCGGAAACTGGCTAGATAGGGAACACCAACTCAAATTTAGGTTCGACACAAGGGCACCTCCATACAAAGAGTTTACTGAACAATGTAGATAAGGAACTCTCAACCAGGCTATTGAAACTGAGTAAGAGACATTTGAAGACAGTTACCGACCTGGTGACTGGACACTGCACCCTGAGGAAACATCTGCACAAAATGGGCAAAGTTAGTGAACCTATGTACAGGAAATGTGAACTCTATGATGAAACACCTACTCACATATTCTGCTTCTGCAAGGACTCAGACGGAAGCACTTTGGAGAGGAAATAATACAACCATTACAAGTACTGAAAATCCTTCCAGTCAAACTAGTGGCCTACATAGAAGACACAAAGCTTCTGGAATGGAAAATAGATAACATGGGAAATGGTACAAAGATTCAGTTCAAGTGCCTGGGCTGTTGAGCACAATCCAATCGAATTAATGAATGAATATCGCAAGTATTCATGTTTTCCAAGGAAGTGACAATGTTTAATTACAGAACATGATTAAAATCCATAAATTAAAATCCATAATAAACATCTGGTAGATCAACAAAAAATAAAAATCGGCCCTTAACTACTACCCAAGTGCTTTTGTTTACATCTGGTTTAAATGATAATTAAACAGAACTTAGAGACGAATTTTTAAGAACTTATTTTGCGTTATGAAGAGGTAGCTGATAAAGTAATGAAAGGAAAACTTTAAGTCATGAAAATATCAAGAGTTGATTTATACAGAGTACAATATATTATATTTTCATGGCCTGTTCTATTTTTTATAATCACGATTGGTTACAAAATACCAATCAATATAGTTTGTTTTGCAAAGTAAATACGAAAACCACATATTTTTATTTATTTTTTCACAAATTGTGCTTGTTCTTTTGTATTGCCAGTTTTTAATCTGAAAAGGTCAACAAGGGGTTATCAACTATCATTGCTAATTGATACCTTTTCTTGGAAAATGTTCTTGTAAATAAATAGTTTGCTGGTTACTTTTTTTTTTGGGGTTACGGAATCAAAAGTTAACAACGATTTCGATACTTTTTATGAATTAATTTTTTTCGTAGTTTAAGTGTTAAAATGTACGAGGACTTTTCAAATTGTTTTACTAAAATGTTTTAATATTCTTGAAGCGTTAAGCAAGAGACGTTTCGGAAGCTCTTTAAAATTCACTTATTTTTAATTATTATCTCCACACATGTACTTTATTTTTTTATTTTGTGGAAGATAAACTTAAGGATTTCAATAGTGTTCATATTAGGTTTGTTCCACCTGTCATGTATGAACGGTTCTGGAATCGTATCTAGTACTCTACTAGAGCTACATAATGCGCACACTCGCGTTAGGGATGGTTCTTGAACTACCAGACTAACATTTTTAACGTTATGTGCATGTCAGCTCCCCAAAACTAGATCCAAGCAAGAAATCGTACTATTATCACCCCCTTCCATTAGATACAGTTTTTGTACCGTCCCGAAGACCAAACATAAGGTTTGTTCCAACACACAAATTGTAATCGTTCCTGAATCGTTATTGATATCGTTCTTAGGGATTTGTTACGCAGTCGCCAAGTGTTTACCGTTCTAATAACGATTCCAAAATAGATCATGGTTGGAACGGTTTGGTTACTGACTCGAATAATAAATCTGGAACGTATCAAACATAACCATACTTTTATGTTTATATGGTACATGTTGTTAAGTAAAAAACTGTTTATTTATAACTTATAGCACAGACAAATATAAATAAGTGTACTGCGCAAGTCAGTTCCCTTGATACCTGCTTTCAGTCAAGTATCGAAATCATGGTTCTTGAACCGGTTCCATAACGATACCAAATCGGGTTGGAACAAAACAATTATCGTTCTCTAAACGGTTCTCTCGTGATTGGAACGCATTTTTGCTATTTCACATGCGCGTCAACGTTCCCAGAACGGTTTCTTGATATGTTGGAACAAACCTATAATCGGTTGGAACGCGAAAGAAATACAGCGATTGCGCGAATGATACCTAGAACGATTCTACGGCGATTGGAACCTCGTGGTTGGAACAAACCTATAATACGTTGCCTATAAAAGTTATAGTGTACCTACTACTTAGTTTTAGTTCTTTAATAAATTTTGTTTGATAGTTTCATAAATAGATTATTAAAAAGTGACTTGTTATTTGAGGGAGGCGGAAAAATCATATGTATTACATGGGGGTAAAGTGCCTTTTCCTCCCTTGAATGATTACTTCATCCTCGGGAGGAAAAGTAGCACTTTCCTCCCTTGTTATTATACAAATTATTATACTTTGGCAAATACAGGAATGAATGTGAAATAGCCACGCCCGTCAATGCGCGTTACTAAATGATGGTAGTAGGGATTAGTACGGTCCCTGAAGCAACTATATTTAACTATTATTGTCAGTTCTATTGTGTCTGTTAGATAGTGAAGAGCACTGCGTGGGTACCTGCTTTCATTGTTTTTACTGGATACCGAGAAAAATATTTATTGGTGCAAAATAAAGATATTATATAAAATGGAATTCAAATCAAAAGTGAAAAGAAAAGTTTTGACTGGACAGAGTCGAGAAATTTTGGCAAATATAATTTATTTTATGCGCCGGGAAGCATCAGAAATTAAACCTATAAAGGACATTCAAAAGGTTCAAGAACGTGTTGCTATTGCCACAGGTGTCAGTGTGCATACGATTTCAAATATTGAAAAGGAGATGAGGCAAATAGAAAAATGGGGAATCTTCATCATTTTCTTCTCCAAACAAAAAAGAAAAATATCGAAACCCAAAACAGGCTTGGATAATTGTGATAAAGGTGTTCTAAGAAGATATATTTTGAATTATGAAGTGACCCATAAGAGAGTACCAAAATTGTGCAATATACATAGAATATTTCACGATGAGTATAGCTACACAGGTTCAAGGGAAAGTTTAAGAAAAATTATGCATAGCATGGGATTTCGGTGGAGGAAAACTAAAACAAATAGAAAACTTTTAATGGAGAAACCTGATATCAGACAAAAAAGATTACATTTTTTTAAGAAATATAGAAAAATTTCGGGAAGAAAATCGGTCTATAATATATCTGCATTCTTATTTCGTATAGACTTGTATTGTTCTAACAGATATTATTAAATATATTATAAAACAGTAATAAGTACTATTAATACCTTCATTTACGTCTCATGAATAATTAAAGAATGTTACTTAATATACTTTGATTATTTACCGTACTAATTCACCAAGCGCATATTACCCTCTTTCTCATTTTAACTTCGCGCCTCTCGTACGTTTCTCGACATTCACTCCTGTATTTGCCAAACTGTATTTTTGAATGCCAGCATACCTGCAAAGTTGGTTAAGTGCGTGCATTTCTAAGTTTGATAAACAACTTAACAGTTAGTATAAGCAATGAGTACAAAATGAAGTGTTTATTAAAAACAAATAATTATTGCTTGACACAATCACAACTTTGAATTGTTGGTTTTAAATGAACAATTATGATCGCTATTTATATAACATTTTTCAACATGTGCATTGAAAATACTATGTAAATATTATTTGAATATTCAAAATGTACAGTTGTCAATTTCCTAATTATACCAGCATAGAAGCTTTCAAATGACACAGAAGAGAATCCTCAACGTTAATGTTTCGATATACAGAGTGTGAAAGTTTTCTCTTTAAGATCTGCAACAATATTGATTTCAGAAAGACTTTGTGGGTTGTAGGTAATAAAAGCTCTAAATTGCACTCGAAGTGCTGGGATAATTTTTAGTGCAAGTAATATCTAGTTTAATAAAAGCCTCGGCAATAACGATTTGTTACATTTTCTAACGCGATTTCACTCAAGTTGTTGTTCATGGGCGTTTCATAAAATATTTTTGTGAGAGAGACTCTCGTCTTGATTCCAAAGAAGGCTCATTGTATTTAGCCAATATTGTATGTGATCAATTTTCTTTAAATTAGATTTGGAACCATAATCAATGGCAATGCTCGGTGATGACGAATCCCGACTACGTTTAGGGATGGTAAACTTAATGTGCCATGAGAATATTTTTTACCGTTATTTTTTTAGATACAATTATCTTTATAACACTCGAAATACTGACTTCGTTTAGTATAAAACATTTCCATCATTTTCAAAATGTATAAATTATCAGTTACACATGGTGATTTTCTTTTAACTGCATACTTTTTGACAAGTACTGTAAAAGAAGGTCGTCGCATTACAAAAATCGAATAAAAAAATCCTTAAATAATATATAGCCTGAAGGATTTCGAACATGAAACATGATTACTATCTATATTTACGACTACGGTTTCAGTAAAGAAGTTTGTAAAAATTACCAAAGGTATTTATTAGCAAGAATCGAAAAATGAATGTAGGTAAATATCGGTTATTATTATTACTTATTTGTTTAAAGACCTGCTATAGACACCGGTCAATATTTAGAAAGTCTCATTGGTGAACGAGAGCCACTGGGCTACAACAGTGTAATTATTTTTGATACTTTCTTGGTAAACAACTGTTTTCGCACTAACTTCGAGAGTTATTTGGTCATCACTGAATGTAGGACATTTTTATTAAAAATGTTAATAAATAAACACTAGCAAAATATTTGTTTTATTGAAAACATCATCTAATTACAAAATTTGGAACTTTTAAAAGGAATGATTATGGTCTAGTGCCTGGCCAAGATACCATCAGTAGCCTCTTTCAAAATTTCGTTTAGAAACAAATTTTGAAGAGCTAATTTGCCTAATTGGGCCAGAAATTGCTAAATTAAATACTTAACCATAGGTAACGAACTACTTTGAATAAAAGTGTGTCAGTAAGGGCCGCTTTTATAGGTTACTGTTAAATCTTCGAGTTAACTCACATTGGTTAACCATACAGTTAACTCTACCTGCAAAAACTATTGATTTTATAAGTCCATGTCATCTTGATGTAAGCTGTCAATTGATGACGATAGTCACATTAAAGTTTATTACCCTTGAGTTATCAAAAATTGTCGAATCTGCTGCAGAATCAGGCCATCTACAGACAATGTCTCTTATTTTCATGTTTCCATCAGAAATTGTTTGTACATTTAATGAGAAATAACCTTTTCTATTCCTGAATAGCTCAGCTTTTTCTCTCCCTGACATACAAAATAAGTTGGACAATCGCTATCATATGGAAACAATCCATTTATTATTTTTGCAATGTATTGTACTGAACAACTTGTTTGACATACCAGTGATTGAATTTGGACGTGTGTACAGTCAATTGCTCCAATACAATTGGGAAATCGCGCGAACTGATACAACTGATATAAGTGTATATGTTCAGGCCTTTCTCTGAATATCCTATTTCGAATGGGTTCCTCAACCATTTCAATAATATCATCCTCGTCATCTGTAATGATCTCCTGAAATATATCTTGAATATCCTCTTACATTCTATCAAAATCGTAGACAAAAGTGAAAGGATGAAAAATTATAAACCCACAATAAAAATATATAATGCTTTCAAATGTCAAATCTTCAAGTTATCTGGCACCTCATCCACCTAGTAAGTTAACGTATACATTTTCGGGTTAACCTCCACCCATACAACGCATCCGTAGGTCAAAGTAGAAGTTATGTCAAGGTCACAGATAACTGCAACCTATAAAAGCGGCCCTAAGTCTGCTACCAGCGTAGCCCGCGTAGATTCTTTTATTTACCGACATTTGGCCAATGTCAAAAAAAGACCTGCGGCATCGACATCGTTTTATTTCCAATTTTTTGGTTGTGACCAGTTTGGTAAAGATCCGGCTTTACAATTGTGTTGAACAATATTTTTCTACTATCATTATCGAAAGTCGTCTTTTGTGCATAGAGGTACTACAGATAGAGGCAACAAGCCAGCTCGGAACCCATCAGCAGGTAAGAGAGATATAGGAAGTCGGAGGTTTAGGCTGTCTTTCTCTAATAGCACGCATGCTATATACAAAATCAAAGACAGAAAAACCTCTGATCGTCTATCTTTTTCTCTTTCACCGGAGTTCGGTGGGACATTCCCACTTACACAGCGGCCTATAGCTTATTGCCTCTATCTGTAGTATCTCTATGCTTTTGTGCCTCGAAAAGCAACTGCAAAGTCATAATTTGACATTATTGGCGCTCTTAAGCAGAAAGTAACTTTGGCGCACGCCTAATTTTATTTATAGATAAAAGAGAGCTAGTAGTTAATTTTGGTGTGATAGTAAATCTTGTGTGTATTTAGAGCAGAAAGTCTTTTGGTAGTTTCGACAGATTGCCGTCTGTCTCGACTACCAAAGTACTACTTTCTGCTCTTGATACACAAATAGCTATTCTTGAGGTCAATCCGAGTAGGCTCTTTTTTGCTCGTTTATTACCAAGTATTTCGGTGGTGACAGCGGTTTGGAAAATTGCTACTAAATACACACATGCACATGAAATCCTCAACACTTACTACGTCGTGTAAGAACTTATGATAGAGTTCTTACAATAGCCTTTTTGGTGTGCGTCATTGATTGTTAATAGGTGTGTTCTTTTTGACTGAGATCTCAGCTCACTTCAGTTAAAGTGATCTGAGATAAAGTGATGTGACTAAGCAACAAAAAGAACAAACTACTCAATTGAAACGCGTGATCTGCCGACGCTTGCGTGAATAAGAGACATAAAACATATAAACATAAACCTATCTGGAATCTGGATAACTCCGATAACCACGTTTTATTTTGATTTTGGTATAAAATAGTTTCAAAGAAAATAGTTTTTTATTATGGCTAATAATCCATTATTAGAAAGAAAATTAGGTTATGTGTGTTTATATGTAAACAAAATCAAATAATTCTGAATAATTCTTCATCCCCTCCACTTTATTTCCGACTCAAGTCCAACTGATACCCCCTTACAACACATTCAGTATCGGTGAAGGGGGAGGAAAAATCTCAGCTCACTTCGAAGTGAGTAAATCAAAAAGAACGCGCACATTAGCGATATGAGCTGAGATTAACTGAGATCTCAGTCAAAAAGAACACACCTAATGTCCTTCTAGCACATTACGGTGAAAGAAATGGAAAAAAGGCAGGTCTGTGATTAATCTTAATCAAAATATCACAATAATGAACTGTTTAAACGTATTACAAACATTAACCCTAATCTTTGACAGAAAAATTTGATTGGTTGATGTTTAGTTTACGTGCAAGCGCGACCTATCAATCGGGCGAATTTATATCGTTCAAAATACGACGTAGACGTACCCTTCGTAGGTTTCGTCTTTTTCTAATGTCCCACTGACAGTTCTCGTCAGGTCTGTACTTTGTTGTTTATGATTATTTATGGAAAGTGAATATTAATCTTATTGTTAGCATTTTATTTATTTAAATCATACAAAAATATGCCTAGATACACGGAAAAAGAGCAGCATCTTATTTCGAAAGGTATCAAATATTTTCAATTAGAAAAAGAAGCTGGTAAACCATTGATACCTTTAACTTCAGTGCACTAAGTAAGTATTTTTTATATAACAATAAGTGAAATTAATATAAATCAAGTTAATCCTATTTCATTAGGATAGTGAGAAAGAGTGAATGAGAAATTAAAAAAAATTATTATTCACTTTTTAGTGCATTTCCTAATAAAAGTGTGTAATTAAAAAAGTGTTTTTGTATTTTTTATTCATTAATATTGTTTGTTTACTTATTTATTTTAGGTGAACATGTAACTCTACATACACCGAATAAAAAACTCATTGATTTGGATGGAATCGACATGTCTGTTGGTGCAATGGATAATGTTTTAAGGGAACTAAAATTCTGATGGCTAAATTGCAGTATTTCCAATAGAAACTATCTTATGGAACAACCACATGTAGCTCAAAAAAGATTACATTTTCTGAGAGAATTCAAGAACAATGAGAGTTCTCTTTACCCTCTACAGCCTGTTTTTTTGGAGGAGACCTGGATTTTTAGTAAAGGTAGCTTTTGCAAAAGTTGGCAAGATGGTAGCACTAAGGCAGTAAGGAAGACAAGTGGTGAAGGTGTACGGTACATTATTTTACAAGCAGGTTCTGAGAATGGTTTTGTCGAATTCGAATAACTTAGAAAAATGGTTTGAACAACAGCTCCTGCCGAATTTAAAAGAACCTTCTTTAATAATAATGGACAATGCATCTTATCATTCAAGTTTAGTTGAAAAAATCCCTAATTCATCTTGGACTAAGCAATCTTTAATTAGTTGGTTACAAGAAAGGTGTATACCTTTTTCAGCATCTAGCATGAAAGATGAAATTATGAAAATTGTGAAGAAACATAAAATACCGGATAAAGAATACAAGTATGTAATTTATTGTTGGAGGTAAGGATCAACAGTGTTAATGTAAGCGTGCTGTTTTATAGATTAGATAGACTTAATCACTCATAATGTTCCACTTCTTCAGTTATGGCTCAACTAATTTTGAGTATCAAAAAGTCAGAAATCTAGTTACAATGTCAACTATTCGGGGCGGGGGAAAACCAAAAAACCCGAACAAAAATCAAAATTCAGTTGGAACAAAAATTTCCTATTATTTTAATTATATTATTGTAGGTTACACCAGAAAAATGGAAAAAATATGTTAGGCATACCCAAAACATTATAGAGGAATATTGGGAAACAGCAAAAATTATTGACGCTAGTGATACTTGGCCTGTAATTATTGACTTGAATGAGTCGGAATGTGAATCAGATTGGGACTTATGGGAAGATGACTGCGAAAATTGAACTTTCATAATCCTCTTCTTTTTAATTTTTTATTAGTTGGTTGGTTTCTTGACTATTTACTATGTTTATGTTTGTTTTCTACTGAATGTGTAACTGAAGATAGAATACTCTAGTTAGTGTTTGGAAAGAAGCTATTCAATGGCAGAGCAAGTGGTCGTAGCTTCAAAAAGCTATAGAATAATATCTATTTTGTTAAATTTTCAATATATCCGAGGTGCCTTAGACAACCAAGAAACTGTAGTATGTGCATTTTTGGACATAGAAGGAGCTTTTAACAACACTCCTGAGACTCTCCTCAGAAACTCAGTAGAAGTAAGGGGGCCCAATAGATCTTTTAGGTCTCAGTGAATGTCAAAATACATACATACATAAATTTTCAATACACCACCTGTACATATTTTAACGAAGACAGTGGCCACATTTAAACAAATAAAACAATGAAATTCACTAACAATAAGAATTATAAGTGAAGAATACCTTTTTTCATAAGACTTTAGAATAAAATAGGGTTCCATATGGTGCAGACTTAATTGAACAGGCTGTATAATTCTTTTACAGGACTATATTTACTAATGTTAAGTTATTTTAATATGTTAATTGAATATACAATTTGTTTTGTTTTGCAGTGTTTTCATATCCCAAGTATTATTAATTTCATATCATTTTCGAATATGGCTGAATACGATCCTGATCATTTTATTTATCAAATTTAAGGTTAGCTATATGTCAATATAGCAAATATAATAAACGACATGCCTAAAACCCGGATATACGTCACAAACGATGACGCACACCAAGAAGGCTATTGTATGAACTCTAGTTATTGGATAGTTAAAATATACTCCTTTGGAGCGAGGTGGAAACAAATTTCAAATTATAGTGCTATTTTTACAAGAGATTTTCTTTAAGCCACATAGTTGTGTTATAAAATATTTACAGTATGTCCATTTAAAGGCAAATACGTGAATTATCACCAAAGATAAAATAGACTGATTGTATAATTTGTTTTTTGCTTTAA
Source organism: Lochmaea capreae (assembly GCA_949126875.1). Lineage (NCBI taxonomy): Eukaryota > Metazoa > Arthropoda > Insecta > Coleoptera > Chrysomelidae > Lochmaea > Lochmaea capreae. The sequence goes on from OX421399.1 coordinate 16,996,427, forward strand.
TTACTGCTGTGCGCCTTGTTTTCAATTTCCATTTCCATTTTGATTGCTTCTATTAGCGACGGATTAACTACTAGCTCTCTTTTATCTATAAATAAAATTAGGCGTGCGCCAAAGTTACTTTCTGCTTAAGAGCGCCAATAATGTCAAATTATGACAGCTCGCGGAAAACATCAACTTTGCAGTTGCTTTTCAAGACACAAAAGACGACTTTCGACAGTGATAGAAAAATAAATAAGATACACCTTTTAAATGGCATAAATTATTACCACTTAATTGTTACTTACGTCTTTCAAAACAGTGTCAAAATGCGTTGTTTACAAAATTGGGGAGGAGAAATAGTATATTGTGCAACAAGTGAGAAAAGTACTTTCCCCACATGCTGCACACTATACTTTTTCTACTACTGCACAAATTGAAAGAATACAAGCAATTGGTCTGCTGTCAATATGTTTGATTTTTTGGGGATGTAATTGTCGGACATTCTTTTCAAAAATGAACGTAATTTTGGATTCGTGGATATATCAATGTTATTTTTCATACTGATAGTACTTTGCAACATTGAATATTGTGACCAAAGTGTAGACACCTTTACTTTTTTTGACAACTTATCAAAATATACCAAAAGTACACTTTCCGAAAAAGATTTTATTTTTGTATTTTTTCTCCACTACATAAATTTTTCGTAGTCTAATTCATACTTTTCTCCGGCAACAAGTCTAAAGTTACTTTTGCAGCTTTTTCCAATATCTCTGGCGGAGTATTATTAAAATCGTCACTACTGTCATAATCCATATTATTTATTATAAATAAGTATATAGAAATATCACGAATGTTTCTCGTTACGTCATATTTCCCTGAATGTATCAAAGACACTCTAATTTCATGTGGATATCAATTAAAACAAATGGAAAGGTACATATTATGTAGTTTGTGCCTGAATTAAGCTACGCTATTACGTCTTTATCGGTTTGTACTCTGTCTTCTGTTGTGACAACGATTGTACTTAAAAAGCGAAACGTCACTTTATGCAGAAATCATTCTGTCACCATTGAAGTTCGTCGTCATTGTCATTACTTTGAACAGGAGAAATTAATTTACATTTATTGTGATATTTTTCGACAAAATGTCTGTTAAACGTTTGGACGAAAGTGTATTAGAAAACTACATGAATATTTCCAAAAGGAATTGGCTAATAGCGGACCATTTCTGCCGTTAAATGCCATTCAAGAGGTGAGTTTTGTAACTAATTATTTGTAGAATTTCAAATTGTAGTCTAACTATGGTATGTTAAATTTGGTTTTTATTTATTTCCTCCCATAATTAGATCACCAGAAATACATGCCGAACCCTCTAACAATGATGCGCCGCTGGTGAAAACTGTCTTATTGATTTGATGAGTTATGACGTAACAAGAAACATTGGTGACTTTTACCATAATGTCTTGTTAATCTAATATTTAATGGAAATTGGGATTTTTATCAAAGCTCGATTGAAACTACCTTTTAGAATTTGAAAACCTCTAATATAATCTTACAGTTTTGTGAGAACTACGTAGGTATTTAAAGATGACAGTTTAGCCTACTAAGTTTTTGTCGATTTTATTCGATTCTCCATATAAATGTATGTGAAGTGGGCAAAGTGCCGTGAGAAATATTATTTCTCTCAGTATGAGCAATATTTGTTTTTGAAATTAAGTAAGGCATGAGAAACACGTCACTTTTCATAGCAGTTGTAGAAAAAATTAATGTGTCGCTCTTCAGACAACGAATTAGGTAAAAATGAACTTTTTAAATGGGACAAACTGTATGTAAAACTGAAATAAACTGCTGTGCGAATTTTTTTCATTCGATACCCATCAATTGGTCACGATTTCAACTCACACAGCCAGCGTACTCGATCATAAACCGATATATAGACGTGAATGTTATGATCATTTTAATTACACCTTTTCTTATTGTATCACTAATGCCGGTATGCAATTAATTTTCTTACCTCAGGTAAATATATGGAAGAGTAATTAGAACATTTTGAAAAATTGTCTGTGTAGATAAAATAATTGAATATTAACTTACGAGCATTATAAGATAAATCGGCGCTAATCGTCCGTGTCTTTTGAAAACGGCGGAATCTTCAAACATAACCTGCAACTGGGCCGAGGATTAAAATAACATTCATAAATTACTAATCAACAGGAAATAATTTGTACTTATAGATGCTGGGTTTATAATAATTAATAATAGTTTTAAGATATTAAAAAAGTTTTTTGTTATACAGCGTGTCCAGAATTGCAGTGTGATTTTCTGAACCTTCCATAACCTATCTGAGCTCTTGTGACCTAATTTGTTTCTGAATGCTTTAAAAATGGATAAAGCCGAAAAAAAAACTTTGTATTACAAGTATTGCATTGTTCCAGAGTGTAAATCAACGACTATTAAAACTCCAGACAAAAGATTTGTTACTTTACCTGGTGGCGCAAGCAAAAATGCCCTTAAGAGAAGGGCATTGTGGTTGCAAGCTATTCGTCACTGAACACTGAACTAGTAAATAAAATATTTTCTTCTAAAAGTTTTAAAATATCCTCGGAAATATCGAATATTTATGTTCACCTTCCACTTTACGTTGACTTTTAGAAATAAAAAAGCACACACAAACCCGTAATGGTCTCAAACAAATATATAAATGATATTTTTACGTCGATGAAGCAATTAATAGTTAATTAAAATACAATATAAATACAAAACTACACAGAACCTAATGGAATACCGGCCATATTGACAAAAGTAATCACATGGTATGACATCACACGTATCATCGGTAGCGTTCGGAAATCCTCGGGTGGTGGTCGGAAACTGCAATAAAATTTGAATTTTATTTTAAAATTTGGAAGTAATTTCCAATGGAAACTGGTTTATTTCCTATTATTAGCTATTTTTGATATCAACTTTACTATTATAAATTAATATCTAAGCAAAATATGAAATATGCGTGTACCTAGTTGTTGGATTCTCCCTCTACAAAAATTCATAATACATAAGTGAAAAGTCAATCAGCTGGAAGTTACGGATAAACCAATAAAAAACACCAACCACAACAACGAGGCTATGGAAGTTGCCGGTTTTGGACAACTTACGTTAGAAGAATAATAGCCAATATCACAAATTTCTAGTGCAGTGTAGAGCACTGAGCTCTGGTGTAATCAGTTCCAAAATGGTGTGGGAATGCCTAGGCATAATCAATGAACTAGACGAGAACAATATTGTAACTTTACCGTGAATTCCAGGACACACTGGAATGGAAGGAAATGAAATGGCAGGTGGACTAGCAAATAGGGGGACTGAAATACCCTTTTGGGGGCCGAAACCCTTTTGCGGTATTAGCCCCAATGTAATATTGGAAAAATTAGGCAAAGCCAAAGAAAAGAGAAGATCTGATCATTGGAAAGATCTAGTAGGGCTTAGACAATCAAAGATTCTGATGGGTGACTATAACCCGTTGAGGTCAAATGAATGCATAAGTCAAATAGTCGAGGCAATGAACTACCCGGGAGTGGAACAACTTTTTAGAGGGCCCTAGGCGAGAGTTACACATTAATGGATGTGTGAAATTATGAGACGACGTTCAGATCCAGGTCCCGCGGTACACCGGGTGTCTGAATTACACGGCCAAAAAACGCGCCTGTAATGATTTTTTGGTACGTTTTTAGCGATATTGGTGGGCTAATTCTCGGAAATGACGTCCGCGTCCAGGTTCCAGCGCACCAGGGAGGCGTGGGGTGCTCGGCTATGTCATATTTGGATTCAGCGGCCCAAAAAACCCCCCATAATGATTTTCTGTTCGTCTATTTTCGGTAGTATATGGAAACCCCTTGGAGAAGGTGTTCAGTCTGAGGGTCCGGTGCACTAGGGGCTCGGGAGTCGTTATAGACGTGAAATCCGGATTCAGCGCCCCGAAAAACCCCCATAACGATTTTCGGTTCGCATTTTTGGATTATGTCAGGAAAAGCAACGGAGATGACGTTTAGGGTCAGGTTCTGGTGCACTAGGTGTTCGGGGGGTCATTTCCGACGTAAAATTCGGATACAACGCCCCACAAAAGGCCCCTATTACGATTTTCGGGTGGTTTTTGTCACTCTTCTCAGGAAAATTCCCGGAGATGACATCCGCGCCCAGGGTCCGACACACCAGGTGCCCGCGGTGTGTTCGCCGATGCCAGATTTGGATTCAGCGACTCAAAAAACCCCCGGGCGTTGAGTTTCTCTTCTTTCTCGCGTGATTTGTGGGAGAGTCCCACGGAGACGACGTTCTTCGGCGCGTTCCTGAGCTCCAGGTGTTCGGGGGGTCAATTTGAACATCATATTCGTGATCAGCGACCTCCAAAACCCCTGAGTACCCGGTCTGTGCCAGTTCTGACCCTTATTTACCAAGTTTTGAAATCTTCCTAACGGCCTCCGAAATAATACATTTTTTGAATGCATTTTTGGCTGCAGCAATGCAATTTTTCGTTTGCTGCAAAATCTAACCAGTCACATTTTTTACAAATATTTTTTGGAAGAGAATGCCGAAAACCGCATTCCGATCCGTCCACTACAACTAGTTTTCCAACTTTTGGCCTTTTTACTAGTTCATTGCCTCGACTTAAAGTAAAACTGCACTAAGAGTTTTAACAGTTAGCTAACGGGACATTGCCTCCTGAACGGGCACCTGAAAAAGTTCAAGATAGTGGAGGAAGAAGAATGTAGATTCTGTGGCATGGAAGAAGAAACCTCCATCCACATACTTACACAGAATCCTAGGGCACAGCACCTAGGAGATTATTGGATAGAAGTGGAACATTTACCTAAGTTGAAGCCTGCAGATATCCTAAAATTCCTCTTGGAAATAGGACTAAAAGAGCTACTAGTCTCTGAGACGTTTCTCAGGAACTAAGTAGAAGTAAGGGGGCACAATAGATCTTAGTGGATGTTTCTCGCAACCTACAAAGCTCTTACATTTAAATTGAACTAACGAAACCAACGATCAACTAATGTCAACGTAATGTTTAATTTTTATCAATTATTGCATAATCAAAGCAGCCAACTAGCACCATGGCTTGTTCGATCTAAAAATGATATGAAAGTACAGAGGAATTTAAAAAACTCAGCATTGTTAATTTGAACAAATTTATAAAAATGTAATCTGTATAATTAAAATTAAGCCTCAAGATAGGAAGTTATTTACGATCTATTCTATCTCGAGAGCATAAATGTATCACTTAAGGAGATATTTTAAAACAAGTTTTATATTTTAATTATTACTAATATACGGAATGTCCAAGAAAACTTGCATTTTATTATCATTGGTTCAGAAAGAAAAATCATCAATTCTTTAATCGACTGTCCAATTTTACAAAATATAACTAGACCATAGGACATTTTGGCACAATCAGCAAAGTTGTTTTTGGTTTTTTTTCGTGCCTCATAGATGAAACTAGTGAAGCACCAAATGTGTTTTTGGTTACAATTTTTTAAAATTCAACTCTTATATGGTACTGCCACTTGAAACCTGTCATTTATATGATGAAGTTTGATATTTTTTCTACTATCACTATCGAAAGTCGTCTTTTGTGCCTTGAAAAGCAACTGCAAAGTTGATGTTGTCATAATTTGACATTATAGGCGCTCTTAAGCAGAAAGTAACTTTGAAGCACGCCTAATTTTCCGCGAGCTATTATAATTTGACATTATTGGCGCTCTTAAGCAGAAAGTAACTTTGGCGCACGCCTAATTTTATTTATAGAGCTAGTAGTTAATTTTGGTGTGATAGTAGAAAAAATCTTTTGTGTATTTAGAGCAGAAAGTATTTGGGTACCTAGTTTCGACTTTCTGTCTCGACTACCAAAGTACTACTTTCTGCTCTTGATACACAAATAGCTATTTATTGTAAACGTAGTCAGAACTTTCTGACGTGTGAATAAGACTTATATAGACGATTACAGAATGACACGTCGGCCATTCTATTTAGTTTTCAGTGTTTACTGTGCATCATTGACATTGTTCTATAAACTCTCTCTGGCAACCAACTCACTTCACTTCACTACTAGCTAGATTTTTCTGAACTTTACTGCACATGCGAAAACACACAAGGTTCCATTCACCTCATCGATCGCTTGCCTTCCAATACAATATGGCCGACTTGTCAAAGTCACGTGGTCTGGAATAGTCTATTGCTCTATATTGGTAGTATGTAGTTTCAAGGTCAACGAAGGTTATTTGTTTGGAATAGGCTTGATAGCCGGTTTTGGAGAACCACAATATCTTCACTAGAACGAAACCCATTTAGCAATAAATTACATATTTCTATGTGTTTTTTCCAGCATGGCAGTAAGTTTTGGACAGGAAACTTTCTTAAATATCTTGAGATGGTAATCTTCTTGACGTTTACACTTGAGGTTTGCATTTTTTCAATCACATGGGCAGGATGGGATAAATTTAAATGGAAATTTCTGGTTCTAATAATAATACCTTTAACTTTTCTAATCACATTGCGGAACCTAGACATTGAATTAAAATAGACTGGGGTATTTTAAGATCTAAAACAACTTCTAGCGGATGTGTTTATATTTAGTTGTCGGTATATCAACTAACTCAAATTTACCTTTTCAAAAATGACTTTTACAGCTGGTAGATAATTAAGTAAACGAAACTAACATCTACACAAACATCAATTTAAATTTTCTTATTTGTTGTGCATAACATTATACAAATATTTATTATAAGCATGAATTGTTGCAAATTTCACTCTAGTTGTTGGTCAATTCAAACTTGTTTTCTATAAATAAATTATTTTTTTTTCTTAATTTTGTTGCGAAATTAAACCACAATATTGTGGTAATAAAAAAGAATAATACCTATACCACAAGGAAGATAATAAATCTCTTACTAAGGCTAATAAAAATTTTCAAAATATATTTCTGGATAAGATAACAACTTTAGCTATATCGTATCATTAAGCCATACGCAACGTAGCAACTTAGCCAGTGTCACTTGAGATGCGAAGGCTGTGTCGTAGCTCTGCTACTGCAGACGGCAGCTTCAAAACTGCACCACGTGGGGTCGGAACATAGTCATAGCAAAGAAAACACCAAATAACAAGGAGTGAAACATTTATTATGATTCTCAGTGTATGCCAGAGTTAGCTGTCTCCTTCAAGGTTATTTATTTTTGGCCTTTCATCATCAAATGATTTTCGCCGGGCTTCACTTCTTGTTGTTGTGTATTCTTTGGCCATAGAGAAATAATAAGAGAGGTTTCAAAACGTATGGAAGGAGCTGGAACAACGTTTGTGCGCAACCTGTAGCGCATAGCGCTTCACAGCACTAACTACCTCCCACTACACTACATTTTCAACATTATTTACATTTAATTGACTCTTTATGGCGTTTCTGAAAGAGCATTAACTATTTTAATTATTAATATTAGTATAATTATCATATGAAAGTTGAAAAAGTCGATCTTTGAGGTTAGGTTTTCATAAAATAATAAAAATTTTCTTTTTCTTTTAATTTTAGCAAGTAATATTTACTATTGAAGAATGTATACAACGACAAACCGGTTGTAGTCAGAAGATATGATGATTTTTTGTTAGCTCATTCCATTTTATATCCTTTTATTTTAATTTGGTAAACACATTAAAGCCAATCAACGCCTACGAAAATAGCCCTGCGACTAGCTCATTAAACATTATTTAACTCCCTGGACTAAATGCGTTTTAAAATAAAGGATGTTTCATGTCTAGGAGCACAAAACTCAATGCACGCTACATATACCAGGTGTGTAAATCTTGTAATCTTAATATACTTGTTCCGAGAGAGTTTCTGGAGTCATTTAAACTCGAATGATACATTAACATGCAAAAGCAGCATATAACGTTAATTATTAGAATGTTAAATATACGACAATGAGACCGTTTCGGTATTTCGATAAGCACGGTTCATTGAGCAGAGCTAAGCGTTTATTTCTTATTATAATTTATAAACCAGAATTCCGCATAATATTATATTCATTGAGAATTATAAACTGATGCGGTGTAAGTTAGAAAATTTATATTATGTTTAAAGAGCAGGAAAAAATAATAAAAAAGCCTGGGTAAAGCAGTCCCTGCAACTGAATGGTGGGATGATTTACAACGCGTTATAAAAAGATCTTGAAAAGGCTAAGAGCACAACAACGACTGTGAAACACAATAAGAAAATTCTTTAGAGTTCACTTCCTTGGTGATCAAATCCTATACAGACCCCGGTTTTTGCTCTAATTGCCCTAAAAAGAAGAAAATAATCTACATTAAATCGTACCAATCAATTTACTATATGTATTATGCTCCGTTTCACATAAGAAGAAGTTACCTGAAGTTGCAGTCGAATGCGCGAACTTGTCAATACCAGCACCATATTGTTAGGGAAAAAACCACTACCAACTGAGAAAAATCAGAAGTTTTCCTTTTATCTCACGGAGTGTCTTATTACCTAATAAATATATCAACAATATTAATATGTAAAACGAAACACGACACCCACGCTCATTCTAATTTCACTTAGGTGTGAATAGGATAATTTAAATACTAGCCTGAATTATTGAATACGTTTAGATATAATTAATAGAAAAGTAAAACATTCCAGTAGACACTCGGATTCCTATTTTTAAACCACCACGCGATCTATAGTTATAATTTCCTGTTTAACCAGAAGACAACAAAATATCCCATAAAAACTCTGCCCTAATTGGCAGTTAGATAATATAACATATATATGCTGATGTAAAGTTCTGAATTCTAATTACATTAACAGGGATATTCTCAAATTCACTTTGTTTCAACTAAATTAGTGGACCTTTTCCAAACACGCTATAGACATTTCACTTGACTTAGACAGGTCGGCCATATTGTTCTGGAGGAGCTGAAGCTTGTGTCAGGATTGCCAGTTCTACTGTATTTTCAGTAGATCTATGCATATTGATCTACTGATTAACTGAAACATTACATAATCTACTGAAAAAGATTATGACACTTATTTATTATATTACTAATCTTTAGTTAATCACATACACTTATTTCTTGCGTGATATTTTGGCACGATCTGTTCTGAAATCTGCTCATTTTTTTATCATTCATTTAAATAATAAAAGCTTTACAAATAACATATGGCGCAGTCAGTAAACTGTCTCTGAATTGAATTAAATAATAATTAAAAATTGAGAGGAGTTATGTGATTAAATAGCAGCAGATTCAGGTGCACAGAGAGATCAAATAAATACTCATCACCTCGCTTGGTTAAAACAGCCGAAAATCGAAAATAAGATACCTTATCTCTTGCTCCCCACATTCCAAACTAATCAACACTACAAAACGATGGCATTTTAGATACCTGCAAGAACGAATTGACATTTTATAAAGCTTTTTTTGGTATGATTCAGAGTGGATCTAGGTGAATTGATCGAAAACAATTTATCGAATGACATTGACCGAATACAATTTATCGAAAAACAATTTATCGAATAAATAATTTATCGAATGACAATTTTTGTAAAGTAAATTATAATAATTTTCAATAATAACCCAACCAAACCTACCCATACCAAACCACCTTCGTATTTTTAGTCAATTTTTGAAGAATAAATTATAATAATTTCCAATAATAACCCAACCAAACCTACCCCTACCAAACCACCTTCGTATTTTTAGTCAATTTTTGAAGAATAAATTATAATAATTTTCAATAATAACCCAACCAAACCCACCCCTACCAAACCACCTTCGTATTTTATCACCATTAGGTACCTGCCACCTATTCGATAAATTATTTATTCGATAAATTGTTTTTCGATAAATTGCATTCGGTCAATTATCATTCGATAAATTGTTATCGATAAATTCACCGCATACCGATTCAGAGTACATATTAGTCTGGATTATAATTGAAATTAAATTTCCCAAGGAATTTGATACTGGCACTTTGTTAAAACCTGTTACCCTGTAAACATCATCGGTATCATTGTGAAAAAAATCTTTTATTGGATTTTTCTCCGATAATTTTGAATTTACCTCAAATTTTTCATAACGGATATTATAAAGGTTAATATAATAATACTTAATTAAATTTAAATTGGCTAATTTAGCATAAAGTAACTGTAGCCGTACCATCGTTTATAATAATTATTTTACATACAATAAAATACCGCTAATCTTCATTACTTACATGTCTTATAATTTGTAATACATCACAAATTAAATTACGAGTGTTTAAAGTTCATATTTCTAACCTCTTTTGATTGCCGTCTGTTAATGTGTTGCTGATTTTATCATTTCAGATTAGCCTGATAGCAGAACATAAATCATTGTTATTTTGCTCAATACTAATTAGTTTTCAGTAAGATAAAATCGTTAAGTTAAGTCCAAACTGGATAACTTTAAAAGACTAGGTATGTATGTTAGATACGGCGGTAACGTCCCGTTAGGATCCCTGTTAAAACTCTTAGTGCTATGCATTCACTTGATCTCAAAGGATTGTAGCCACCCATCAGAATATTTGATATCTAAGCCCTACTAGATATTTCCAATGGTCAGATCTTCTCTTTTCTTCGGCTTTGCCTATTTCTTCCAATATTACATTGGGGCTTATACCACTTATCCCCATCTTTGTTAGTCCATTTGCTATTTCATTCTCTTCGATTTCAGTGTGTCCTGGAATACACAGTAAGGTTACTATATTGTTCTCGCCTAGTTCATTGAGTTTGCCTAGGCATTCCCACACACCATTTTGGAACTGAGCTCAGTGCTTCAATGGCTGCTTGCATATACGACATTATTGGGATTTGAACCTAAAGGCCTGGGTCCAACTCCCATCGGTATTGGGATATTTAAAAATTATATGTTTACACAACCCCGATCTTAAAGATATTCAAAATAGCATCATACAAGGCTGTAATGTTAATCGCAATACCTGGCCTTTTCGAACATCTTCGGTATCCATTAAGATTCAAGCGGATGCTTGTATTTTAGCTGGAGGTGCACATTTTGAACATTTGCCCTAAAATGTAATACTTCCATGTTTATGTAGGTATAGCACAATGTTTTTGCTTCTAGTAAAATAATAGAAACATTGAGCACCCTGTATAAGACTTATCGCACATGTTAAAAGCATCTTTTCGTCTAAAAATTAAAATCGACCACAAAAATATTTCAGATTATTATCACATATAAAAATACTGTATTATATAACTCATCGCTCCACCCAAGAAGGGTGATTGAGTGCCCCTATGCTCTTAAAGTCAACACAGTGTATAATATCTCCGATCATAAGTGGAATATATATAATAGTGGAAAGTCTCAGCGTGCCGGTTATAGCAATGGCGGCAAAAATGTCAGTTTATGACGTGTGTTTTAATTCTGTAAAATAATTAACTAAGTTGTTGTTCCGGATGGTTTATTATCCTGTAGCATTAAAGTTTTTGTCGAATCAGTAAATTTTATTACAATCCCCAGCTATCGAACGTCTCCTTGTTGGCCAACACAAGAGTGTTGGCACCCGATCATGGTGGATGCCAGAAAATTGGTTGATTCCCATCATAATTTGGTGCTTCGAGCCGGATAACTTGTGAGAATGCTGAGCTTTGAACATGCATAATAAGAAATTTACGAGACCGGAATATTTCAGCTGGAGTCAAGGGACCAATTCGTTTATCAGGGTTTCTAACGTTATTCACAAATCTAAGTATATAAGCCATGGAACGTAGCATTTTATTATAAATATAATGAAAATTTTGACATAAAATCTAGCCAAGTATTAGTGGGTGGGTGTACAGCGATCAGAACTGTTTTTCTCTCGTCTGCCAATTGCGATACTTGCGTAAATGAATCGTCTGAGGAAGTGGTACTTAAGAAAGGAGGGCCATTAAACCACAAGGACGAATCATTTGCGAGGGACATGCCACGAGAAAACAAATCAACAGGGTTCAATTTAGATTTGATAATGCCTCCAAGATACTTCAGAGGTAAGCTCTTGAATTAGTTTAACTCTGTTACTAACGTAGATTGTCCATTTCTCAGGAGGCGAATGTATCCATGACAATGTTACTTGAGAATCTGACCATAATATATATGCAGAGATTGGAAGACACATCTTAAAAATAATTTCAATTCAAATAAAACAAGAGTCACATTACTCTCTAATTCAAACGCTGCAACTCATGAAACTCCTAATATTAACGAATCTTCCTCCAGTAGTAATAATCAAAATGTTGTGAATCAAGGCTCGTCACATATGGCCATGCAATGTGCTTATTGTAACGATACGAATCATCGCATTTATTCATGTCAAAAATGTGTTCAGACATTATGATAATCTTTTGTCTTCTATATCCTTTGTCAATATTGAACTGGGCTCACTTTCTTATGGCGTTAAAAGACTAGTTAGTAGGTAAAGTCTAACTAAAGTCAGTGTGATGACCATAAAATAAAGCAATGTTGTTAGATATATTTTCTAAAATTGTTGGGCTCACTATACAAATGTTTCCCATTACATCAGTAAACAGTTAGTTCGTGATTTTCTCAGAAAGCTAGTTTGGAAATGTTTAAAAAAAAATACATAATATAAATGTATCAGTAAGCATTAAAAAAAGTCGCTCGAAATTGCTGTAAAAAGAGAAATTGATTAAAACAACTTTTTGTATGCTTACTATATTTAAGAAAATTTTGTATATCTGGCAACGCATTGCAGGTGTTCAGCGTTATACAATCATCAAGTACATTATTGTTTATATTATAATGGAGTAACGGGTCACTTACTAAGGCGGACTAACTGTAACCAAAAAAAATTAAACTCCGAGGGTGGCCTACGATATTAGAGAGATATTAGTATTGTGAGTCGATTCAGGGGCGTGTGTGAATTTTGTTTTAAAGAAATATTTAAAATAATAGTAGTAAATATCTAGTATCTATTTCTTGGTCGAGTGAGTTTAGTGAATTGATATCAATATAATATTTATTTGTTCGTGGACTTGAGTGAATTGATATCAATATAATATTTATTATTTGTTCGTGGAGTTGAGTGAATTGATATCAATATAATATTTATTTGTTCGTAGACGTTAGGGTGAGTTTTATGATTATAATTTATTTGTAATTAATTAGAATAGCATTTTGGAGAAACGACAGTCCAAGATGATGCGCGGGAATCTAATAATTTGGCGCCACAAACAAATGCAAATGACTTAGCAATAAATGATACCGATGATAGGGCCGAATTTAAGAACAAAGATTTACATGTTCAGTGTCAACGCGTTGTTTTAAATATGTACGCGTGTTTGAAAAAAGAAAATTATGAAATTTCTGATAATGCGGTTATCGCGAGAATTCACGGATTAACGTTAATCGGGTTTAAAACGATTTATAAAGTAATAGTACCAAGTTTAGAACTGATTCGTGATAAATTGCGGGATATTCCTGAATATACTTATCAATGTTTTATTGAATTGTGGATTCAAATATAATAAGTTAGATAATCGAATGGTGATAATGAAATCTCGGCGTATCGTTGAACTAAGACAGGAGTATTTGCGCAAAATAAAAGGGTACCGTGATTCAAATAGAACTAGGTATAATTTATTTAGACGAAACTTGGTTTGATACGCACGATGTTGTCAAGTATGGTTGGGTTGACGATACAAAAAACTGTTCTTTAGATACTCCGTGTTCTAGAGGAAAACGTGTTATTATTGTATTACAAATTTTATGAATTTTGTATGCAGGCTGATTTTTTTCATTCAAATTGATATAGTAGATTAACATTGTTTCACAATATTTGAATTTATAAAAAAAATTATATGAATGCCATTGAGCGGCTATTTCCTTCAAGGGGATTAAAAATATGGTTCATCACACTGACTTTAGTTAGACTTTACCTACATATGTTTCCAAATATTTTTATTAAAAAAAAACACAATGTGAGAAAAGAGCTTATTTGTAAAAATTGATAGTTACTGTCATATTTGTAACTTCTCAATTTCAAAGATTAAATTATCTTTAATTAGATGATGATTTATAGTAAAAATTGCAAACATTTAGTAGTTTTTAATTTGTAATTTTCTCCTAAAATATTCGGTCTAAAATTTATTTAAATGAAGCCATTATTTTCTTGCTTTTATTATAGTTAGGTGATAATGGTTATCCTCACTTAATAATTATTTCTTGTAGGTACCTATAATTCCTACTTACGATCAGGAATTTGTGAAATGTGAATCGCCTTGTAAGTTTTCTATTTCTAAAGAAGTTGCTAGTAGGTTATATACACACCTCAAGCCAGTATGTCGTTAAAACTCCTACACGGTTACAGAAAACATGATTTTTAAACGTTTTGTTGTACCACGGAACTGATTTACGAGATCAAGTACCTACCATATGTACATGTCTGTGGTCTGGAATGAACACCTACCTCTAGAGAATATACAATTCTCAGGGGCGACGGTACCATAATATTAATCAAAGGATTAAATCGTAGAAAATAGACTTAACTATGTGTTGAAATGTATCGAGTTCAACTAAACTAGATGAACACAAATGAATAAAACAATTGGAAAACGTAGACTGTAACAGGAAAAATAAGTAGTTACATTTATATACATTTGAATTCAGTTTAACACATATTTAAGTATTTACATTACCAGAAAAGGAATTTCTGGCAAAAACATAATAATCTGCACTGATAGCAGACAAACTCTACTAACCTTGAACAGACAACGTGTTACATCAGGGCTAGTATTAGAGTGCCATCGAAATTTAGCTAACGCCTCGGTAGATAACAATATTATCGTGAGTGGGTTAAGGGGCACGACAGGAGCAAAGGTAACCGCATTGCTGATTCTTTAGCCAGGGAAGTGGCTGGACTAAGAATTCTTGGACCCGGCGACACCTTCGGCCTGACGAATTCGACAATTGCGGAACTAGCTAAACGTTACACCCATGCTCAATCTCTAGAGAGATGGGATGAAATCAAGGGACGCAGTCGTGCCAGGATCACCCTAAGCGACCCAGGGAAGGTGGAGTCCAAAAAATATTTAGGAAAACCCTACGTTTAATGGTAGGATTTCTGACAATTAAGGAAACACCTCCATACAATGGGGCTAGTGGACACACCTCTATGCAGGATGTGTGAACAGGAAGATTAATCTGTCAGGCATGTCTTATGCGAGTGCCCGGAGTTATCGTCAATAAGAGAGAGAGAGAGAGTGTGTTCGGTAAGTCTTGGCCTACACCGATATAGAGGATGTCTCCTAGTGACCTGTCCACCTTTCTGGAAAGGACGGGATGGACGATGACCTAGGTAGGATGTACAATGGGTCGCATGTGGCCTAACTCACCCTCCCTACTCTACAGATCTACAGACAGAAGTATTTACATTAATTTCTAATGTATTCCAAGATAAATAAAAATTAATCAAATAAAAAAATCAAATTCAAGAGGTTGCAGGTGTCAGGCTTTAAATTATCTATAAAATTATGTTTATCTCCAAGATAACCATTAACTGACACAGCTACTACAGTGCATTGAAAAACCATAGACAAGTTCTTAAATTTACCGATACATCTATCGGTAAATACGGTGTCTACCAAAGCTGTTCTTAAATTTACCGATAGATTGTCGATATAATCATCCCAGCGTTCTTTAATTCACCGATAATTCTATCGAACATCCATCAGTTATACCGGGCTTGAGACTCAATAAATCTGGTAGATTTGGAAGGGGAATGCACTATCATCAATTATACGCAATGACAATTAATAATCTTTATTTATTGAGGTTAGTTGTTTTGTTGTGTCAAAAATTTTATACATTATTTTTTTTGTTAATAAAAATGGATTATGAAATGGAATTTTCCTATAATGGTGAAATGTTTAAAGTGATGGTGTACCTAAATACGTACGTCATGCTTTTATGAGGTGAAATTTTGTATCGAATTAAAAATTAATACAAAGAATAAAAGTTTAATTGCGTCTATGCGTCAATACTAATCACAAATCACGTTCTTATAATCGTCTACCGATAGATCAACTACATTCTACCTGACATTTATCTGACATATCACAGACATCTATCGATAGAGTCTACCGGTGGATTTTAAGAACTTCCCTCATCCCTTACTCCATAAAAACTATACAATTGCAAACTTGTATATACATACAATCCACTGATTATCGATTTTGGACGCACTTTTCTCTTATTATAAATATCCCATTTTAACGACGCCTTTGTTGCCTCCATATGAGCACACATTTATTGATTGTAGGTACTTACATGCCCGTAGGGATGTTTCATTCATTACTCGGTAATTTCTAGAAAAGGAATTAAATGCGATTTGAAGCGCTCATCAAGAATGTATCACTTTGTAAGTTATTGGTTCATAAATTAACTCACCTATCGCCTATTCGTGCATTTATCAAATTGAAAACATTGTTGTGGTATTTCAACTAACAAGGAAATTATATGTTTGTGGATGAATATTATAGAATACCAGTATTCCCCGATAGACGTTGTCCTGTTCTAATCTTGTATTGCCAATAGAATATGTAAATTTTGGATATTTCCCCCGAAAATCCGACTTTCGGTTCTGGTAGACTTCGCGACCCTCGGAATTTCATGTTAATTTTAAATGTGTTTGATTGTTTACCTTAAATAAAGCAATTAGAAGGAAAAATTCGTTGGATCATTCAGTAGTTACTTTAAAAATCACGAATTTAGTTCAAAAAATGGTACTTTTTCAACATTATTCACTTGACACATAGATTATAAAATTGCACACTAAAATCTTAGGTCTAGGTAGCCTATTAGGTTCATAATTTATGTTGGTTCTACATATTTTCTCCCTTTATACTTTAGAGGTTATTACTTTGGAATAAATGAAATGATATTTCAAATAGTGCTGAAATAAATTACTTGAAATGTTTGCTAATGTAATATTTCGCGGAAAAATATTAAATAATTTGTATTCCTCATGAAGTTTGCCAAAAAGGGGAACGGATTCGTTTAAGAGTGTAACCGTATTCTATCCAATATTTATTTTTACGTTAAAATAGGTTATTTCCAATTACTATAACCTGAAACCTGATGTTAATCTCTGTAGAACTACATCCTCCTGACCGTAGTACCTATGTAGGTACTTGATAACCCATCGGATTTTAATTATTCATTGCATACAAATCGCCTCTTAAGAATGCATCATTTTCTTCCTGGTACGCTCTAAGTAATATATTTACAGACATTATTGTAAATGTGCTGTCACTTTCTTAAAATGATCACATTTAAATTAATATATAAGTGACTATTATTGATTAACCATAGAGATATAGGTAACGTTCTCGACTTTGTACTAAGACAAATTGTACCTTTTGATCTATGAACTGCAGAGTATTTAAATCAATATCAACGGGGAAAGTATTTAACCTTTCTTAGAACCGGCTTAATACTCTTTTATATTTTATAAGAGGAATCTAATGTATGTTACGTGTGTTAACGCTTGAATGATTCTTGATCATTGAGTAACACAGATATTATACTTTTTGTAATAACCATAAAAGAGACTCAACCTTCTTGCTGGTTGCGTGAAACGAGAGATTCATCTCTCATGGTTCGGACCGATAGAGAATTAGAATCTCGTCGAAACCAGGGAAAAGCCAAGAAGTATATGGTATCAGCCGGCGTAATTAATAGTTTTTAAAACTTCACAGCCATTAAAGCACTGAGTTCTTGTGTAATCCATTCCAAAATGGTGTGGGAATGCCTAGTCAAACTCAATGAACTAGGCGAGAACAATATAGTAACCTTACTATGGATTCCAGGACACACTGGAATAAAAGGAAATGAAATAGCAGATGGACTAGCAAAGAGGGGGACTGAAAGACCCTTTTGGGGGCCGGAACCATTTTGCGGTATCCAATATAATATAGGAAGAAATAGGCAAAGCCAAAGAAAAGAGATCTGACCATTGGAAAGATCTAGTAGGGCTAAAACAATCAAAGATTCTAATGGGTGGCTACAACTCGTTGAGATCAAAAGAATACGTAAGTCAAAGTAAAACTGCAGTAAGAGTATTAACAGGGACATTGCCGCCTGAACGGGCACCTAAAAAAGCTCGAAATAGTGGAGGAAGAAGAATGTAGATTCTGTGGCATGGAGAGGTACCAAGGTATTTTGGTCTTCATCGCTGGAATCTTCATTTCTCGTTGCAGCGGTTTCGGAACATGTCGGTAATGTTTCCCAAAATTCTTTTCTATTTTGAGGCATAATTGGGCAAAGTTTTTCCAAAATTAGGGTTTTTCTCTCTCTGGTTCAAACATGGTTTTGAAATCCCTTCTTTTGTCAGTTTCGCATTCAAAAAATTCAACTCTCTGCCTCCTTGGTCGGTGAAAGAAGTTTTGTAAATTAATTAATATTTTCTGTTCTCTATGAAAACTTACTTCAACCATATTTTTCAAATATGGTCGTGGAGAAATTTTATTTAATTTGTATTTGTATCCTTCCACTCAAAGAAATCGTGTGTTTGCATTCCAATGATATTAACATTTTTTGTTGCGTTTCTGACAGCCGATACAAAATCCTGAAAGTCATAAACCTTTCCAGCTCGTTTCAAGGATTTTTCAACACTATGATGGAAAGAATCTGCTGCCATAAATGTGTGGCCCGGCTCAAAATATTTTATTATGAGCAACACCTCATTTGAATTCACAATATAAATAAATAATGTGAATAAACTCCAATTTTTATTTTGTGCGGAGCAATTATCCAGCCACAATACAATGTTCTTTTTGTCTCGTACGGATAGGAAGAAGGCGTAAAATGTACTTATCAGGTCTTCTTTGGTACGTCCAGTTACTGCTTCATGCCAAAGAACTGCTGTTGGACCTGATTGTTTTTTTCCAACTGGTACAAAACTCTCATTGAAAGCGATGATTCGCGGTGTGAATCCATCCTGGCTGTAATCACAACGAATAATGTTGAAATTTACCCGAAAATTGAATGGAATAATAATACATACCAGTCCATTGAATAACTCACGCTTCTAAACGTAAATGAGCCTCTTTCGGTGTAGTGCATCATGCTCCGGGAGCACTATGCACCGGTGTTTTGAATAGTACCCTTGAGTATAGACACTAATTGTGTATATAATTAAGGATAGTACTCTTGATTTTCGTGCACCCGAACGCTCCAGCACCTCCAGCTTTTGAAATGTCAAATATCACGGCATGTATTTTTAGTTAGAGTTTTATCCCCAAAAACTTTTATAAACATTAACAAATATAATTTCGTAAAAATGGAAAGAATTCTTGATACTGAATTGGAAAAGACACTTAACCTTCATAAAAACAACCGTTTATAACCTACAAAAACAAAATTTTGACGTTTAAGCTTGAAACTCCTTTAAAACGGTAGGTGTATCAGGGGAAAGGGACGAGGTAGCCTAGAGTGGTCCGAGAGCGCCATACTTTAAGAACCCGAACGTGCAAGAGTAGAACCGAAGTGCTACGACGTTTGGTACTAACAATAATTGTAGATTCGACATTTATGCTTAACAATTCTTCCTATTTAGCAGATATGACTTTTCTATTTTATACACAGTTAGGTACACATAAAGCATGATTCGATTTCTGGCTCTAATAATATATGAAAGAAAGTTCCTATGGTTGTGATGAGCCGAAAACCTGAACGTCATAAAAAATGTAGATAGGTACGACTTTTACCAGGGCAGTGCAGATATCCTAAAATTCCTCAGAGAAATAAGACTAAAGGAGCTACTGGTCTCTGAGACGTTCCTCAGGAACTAAGTAGGAGTAAGGGGGCACAGAAGATCTTTTAGTTCTCAGTGATTGTCACCCCATCATACATATATACATACTTCACAGAATTGTGTTGCTTCAAATTTTAACTAACGGGATATGCCCCGGTAAAAGATGTTTTCAACAACATCCATCATACATTTTATTCTTGTGAAGGAAAAATATTAACAATGTGAAATAATGTAGATTATAAAATATTCAGTATTCTGCTAGTATTTATACGACAGTACGTTTAGTTTACATCGTTGTTTTTCAATGATTTGGATAATTGAATGACATTGATAGCCTGACCTAAGTCAAAAATATATATATATATTTTAGACCAGATTACTATATATCTGTCGTTAAACATCGTTATCGAACCACATTTAATCCTTGAATAAACATGATTAGTTAAACATAAAAATGATGTCATCATATTGTACCAAAAGTTAAAGAAAAAATAACACAAGGCTTCATTCATTCAGTCGTTTGGGTTGTGCTCAACGGTCCAGGGGTGGCATTCTGTTCACACTAGCGAGTAGTCTTGAATCGTTCTTGTCGATAAACACATTCCGTTCACCAAATTTAGTCGTTTTGGCGCGACAAATAGTTCTAAAGCGATCGCCAAATTTCTGATACCTATGAGGTGTCGCCTATGTGTGTAAAACAAAGAGGAAATGTTTTTTTCTGTGGCATCTCTATTCTCCTTTCCTTGTCAAAATAGGTATCAATGTTTAGTTAGGTTATGTGCTTTCTTTTTTTGCAATTTTGCATTATTTATTTGATCTTTATGTTAATTAAATTAATATTCTTGAAGACAAAAGCGAGTTCTATCCTAACGTTCTTTGTCTAAATTACAAAAAAAAGGAAAAATTATTACTGTAAAATGTTGCCATCAAGACCACTAAACTTATATGTGATTATCCCTATTTTATTTTAATGCTTAAAATACAATTACAAATTTTAACTTTAGTGAATATTAACTCAAAACCGAAAAGAAAACAAATCGAATTAAACATTTATTTAATCATCTTAGTTTCGTCATACGACATAAAAAACCCTAAACTAACTCTTAATATCCCTATATTTTGACAAAATATCGACTTCTTTAACGAATATTTCCGAACTTAATTTCGATCGCTAAACGGAATCGCATTCGGGTATAAAGTCGCAAGCGGCGACGCTTAAAAAGCGGTCGCTAGTTTATATGAACGGAATTTCACCCCAGGTACTTGAACTAAATTGTTGTACCATTTTCTATTTTTCTAATCCTATTTCAGAAGTTTCGTGTTCTCTACTAGTTCAACCAAACAAGACTACATTGTGTAGAATTTGGCGCTTGTCACATCGACAGCAATGTCAATTGCCACAGACTGTCGTGAAGCTAGCAAGTCGCCTGTCACATCGGCAGTCAATGTCAATTGCCAAAGTGTGTCGTGAAGCTAGGCACTTGTGATTCATAAACTCCATGGTTGAATCCATAGAGACTATATAGTCTCCATGGTTGAATCGTTAAATGATTTGTTGTATGTATTACGTCAAATAATATTCTTTTAATTGCTTCCAAATAAATTTTGAGTTAAAATAGCCATCCTGAGAAAAACACTGTATTAAAAAGCCCTCGTGACGTAACGCTCGGATGAATCTGATGATAAACAAGCGTAATTTAATTTTGACTTGGTGCTTTCTTTGATATTGTTTTAATTGCTTAGGTATTTTAATTATTGTTATATCTGGCTGTTGCTAGTTAAAAGGATCATTAAATTTAATACAAAATAACCAAATTACAAATCTAAAATGATTGTTTATCCTTGGACGACTGTCATTTGTGTCAACTAGTCAGTTTAAGTTTGTGTGACATGTGGTGTAAGTCAGTTGGTTGTCAGACAGACTGCAGAACAATGTCAATGTAATATATATTTTATTTAAATTATAAAAACTTTCCAAATAACACAAGGCGCAGTCAGTGAACTGTCTCTGAATTGAATTAAATATTAATTAAAATGTCAGACGTCTAAAAAAGCAATTAACAAAGGAGTTATGTGATTTAAAAGCAACAAATTCAGGTGCACAGAGAGATCAATTAAATAGTCAATAGTTAAGGCAGCCAGAAATCGAAAAAAATATACAGTTACCCACCAGCATTCCACACTTAATTACACTACAAAACACCGATGACTTTTTAGATAATTTCAAGAACTTTTCACTAATTAAAGTCTAAATGTCTTCCGTTGTTTACATGAGGACCCATAGCAATGTGGCCGACCTGTGACGCCATCTAACGATTGGCTATGCTATCTATATTCGAGTATCGATTATATGGAACAAACATGATAAATATATCATACTTATCTATCATCATACCTATGTATAAATGTTTGTTGAAAATGCCAGATTCCCATAACAGCAACTGTAGGATGTACAATTTGTTTGCGAATCGTGTAAAATATGTCACAGTGACCTTTTCTATTGCGAAGAGTGATGCTCGTTATAATGTCGAATTATGTCGTTATTATTTCATATTATTTATGTTTACTTCCATCCCTTTCTTATAAATTCTCTCCGTGATTTGAATTAAACGAAAACGTTGAAACCATGGAGACTAGATGTCTAAGTTTTATTTAACTATTAAATATTTATATATTTTTTCAGAGTTATTCTATTTGTTTTAAACGCTAAAACGCATAGAATGTAGGATACTATTGTGTTCAAAGAAGGTAAACATCTTAAAGAGCAGAGTCATATTGCAAATACTTTTTTAAAATATCATGTGTTTATTCTAAAAAGTAATTGAACGGTGAATGATGTTTGTACAGCAAACAGGTTTGAAAGTCAGCGGTACCATTAGTGCGTGAATAAAAAGTCTAACATTAGTACCGTATTGTATTGTTACTTAAGTCAAAGAATACACCAAACAACAAGAAGCGAAGCTTCCCATAAAACGGTGTCTTCAAACGCCATATTTTAAGGTAGTCGACACTTGACATTTGTCTGCAATAACATGTTCTGTGTGGACAATTTGTAGGTCATTACCAGTTTATAATATTTTGCATCTTACATTTATCATTATAAAACAGTGAAATAGGCATGATGACAGTCACTAAGAATCACTAAAATATTGATTTGATATAATTATATATGATGCAGAGATTCTAAAAAAATTACCTATTTTTATTTTACATGTGTGATGACCAATATTTTAGTAAAAATATAAGCATAAAATTGAACAATCCGCCATCTTAGCTCAAACGCCAATCAGAAGAGAGTGACGTCGTACTTTCGCAAATTTGACCTTGATATTTTGTCTTTCGTCCGAACCATAGATAAGTTCGAACTATCTATGGACCGAACATCTGTTCTGTTTTTAATTTCCTTTGTGTGATTCAAATTATGTATCAAAATAAACTTGTAACCTGCAAGCTGCCAAGTGTTTGAAGCTTAACGATATTACCAATGACAAAAAACAGTCTGTTTTATGTTCTAAGAATGACACAGATCACCTATATATGGTATTTACGAATTGATGATGTCACAGACAGACGCCATTACTATTCTTGCGTTTTGGCGCAGAATTTAAAATGCATTTTAAAAGGTAAATTTCTCCTTTAAAAACTTTTTTTTGCAGAGAAATAACATTTATTGTAGATAAAGTATATATGTGAAAGCATCGTGGAGAAGCTTTTCAAAATCAGTCATCATGCCTATTATGGGGAAAATAAGTTGTATTGTTTATGTTGGCGAATGGACTTAGTATCCGCAGCCAAGGGAAACCAAATCACACACACAGAAGTTGTATTGTAAGTAGATCTGTTTCCAAAACCGGAGAAGGACTAAGTTTGTTCAGATTTCCAAATGATATTATCAGGTACGTATCTACATTTGTAGTTAACGTAAAAAATCTTTATTCCGATTTGTTCCGTTCTGATATTTGGCAGTATTATTTGAATTTCAAGAAAATCCTCAAACAAGTCTATTTTTAATTTACTGTTTTTTAAATAACAACCTTTATAATAATGTCATGAAAGATTTATTTTCTTTAACCTTTACAATCATTTCATGTATCATTTCGTTTTTCTTTGGATAAGAGGATAAATATTGAATTATCCGAAAAATAACAACTCTACAGTCCATGTAGGATGTGTACAGGCCCTTCACTTTCATTTTCTTGACAATTTATTTCCATATTTTCGGATTCCTTACTTTTACTTCTTTATTCCCTATAAGTACCCTCTACATCTTTTTTTACTGTTGTAAACACTTTCTCACTCAAAATGAGTTTATATTTGAGAAAAAATAAAGCCTTTTTAAAAACAATTGCTAAATTTCAGTTAAATTAGGCATGTGCAACTGGTTCAAGATTCAGTAGCAAGACTCGCCATATAGATACATACAAGTCAAGTTTTTATTGAAAAATAAGGCGACACTTCCAAATTAGATTAGATTTAGGATTGCCACCTCTCCCGAGTTATAGGGAGACTCAAATTTTGAATAAAACTCCCACTTATCAACAAACATATTTCAACTCCCTATAGTGACAACTTCGCATTACGTCCTGTCGTTGAATGAAAACTAGAATCAATCAACGGTCCTGTGTAGAATTTGCAAAATATATGCAAAAAGAAGATATTGCCTACATTTCTTATATTCTATTTATTATTAAGTTAAAATCTTTGGTTTTCTTCATATTAGCTTTCTCTTTGTTTATGAGAATTATATTTCGTTTATTTTTTACAAATATATATCTAGATACCTACGTAAATGTGTTTTATTATAAACTATTTTTGGCAGAATTCACGTCAATGTTATCAACGAAGCGTGCAGAAATAGTTACCAAAAGAAAAAATATTTACAAATACATTTCATAAAATACGACTTCATACTAACACACTTTTTCTCAGTGTGAATCGAGTGTAATTATGTTTCTCAGTGCATGAATAAGGTAGTTGACGCTTGTTCAAGGTTATATATTTTTGGACCTCGAACATCAAAGGATTTTCGCCGGCGGCCGGCCTTCACTTCTTGTTGTTTGGTGTATTCTTTGCTCTGGTGAACAACAAAACAGTCTGTAAGGGTGTTTGATACAGTTTATTTTTTTTATGTTGTTAGTGGTTTTGGCAGGCTTTTCTTTATTTTTGTAATTTCCGTTATTTCCTAAACGTGTTTGTGAGGTAGTGTTTAAGAAAATAGGTCTAAAAATGACGAAAATTGAAGTAACCCTTTTTAACCTCATGGAATATATTGGAGTCAGAAGCAGACCACTAAAAGAAGGTGAAGCGGTTTTTAAAGCGGGACATATAATATTATGTGGCCTAGAACATTTAAAGTTTGTGTCTGCAGACATCTGGTCTAGCTTCCCAGCCTCATGAGATAACAATTAATCTGAATGATGATGTTAAAGATTGGAAATGCATTTGTTCATGTAAGGCTGGAATGTCCGGCTTCTGCAAACATATTATTGCAACTTTAATTTACATTAACAGGTCAGTACAATGTTACGTAATGGCAAATATCCTTTTAATACTATTTGTATTTTTTTTAGAATTGAGAATTTGGAAGTAATAAGCTGCACAGATTTGGCTCAGAAGTGGGGGAAAAGAGAAAAAAGGTGTGGAGGAAACTTATAAGGCACAACCTTTTAAAAGATTTTGCCACCCAAACTTAAAAGGAGAAAAAAGTGTATTTGAGACTTCGCCAGTAATAAATGCAGACAATTTTGCTCTTCTTACAACAGGTATCTTTAATAAAAACATTATTTCTCTCACTTTCATCATACTCAAAAATGTATCAGTTCTGGGGCGGTCTCGGTCATTAATCTAGTTTAATATTTTACTTTAATCATTTACCTAATTAGTCAAAGAATTTTTACCCAATTCCTTTAGATTTTATTACTAAATGTTTATACATTTTTAGGTGTAGGCGAGTCTGCTCTCACTAAGTTTGTTAGTAGATCATTAAGGCCTACTATAATTTTGGCTACTGAAAAAGACAAGTATGTATTACTTACCTGAAAATTTTATTGCTTAATTTAAAGACTATATTTTTTATTTTAGCAACTCACGGATAAAAGTGCTAAGTTTACTTGAGCTTTCACTTAATTCGGCATTTTTAACTGAGCTCAGTACCCAAATCTCAGTTAGTCCATATAGCCTGAGATCCTGTTGTCAAGATATTTTAAATTCATTGTCAACAAGCGACCCACTTCATATTGCAACAGCATATGAACAAGGTTCCAGTATGTGGGCAAGAGAAAGACAGATTAGAATTACAGGTACCCTAACATAATTGAAAAAAATTGTTTTCTTTATTAAAGTGTTATCTTTTAGGGTCATCATGTTACTCAATCTACACATTTACAAATATAGAAGAGTGGGAAAACAAAGCCAAAAAATTTTTTTTTCCAAAGTCGTTCACGAATAAAGATCTTAAAGTGCGCAAGTGCGGGACAGCCAAATTCTTACTGTCGCGAGACGCTCGTCTGTTTACTGCACATAACCTGTATTTTATCAGCTGCTAAGTATCATTGTTTTTTAAATAAAAAAGCTTTATAGGTATATTATAATAATGTGTCGACGAGACAAAAAAAACAATTGTTTCATTGTCCTTAAATGAATCATCTAAAATGATGGATTCAGTATCATATTCGTCGTCAGAAGATGAAGACAATATTTTAAAAATGTACATAAAAAAAATGTATCGCAAAAAAAGGGGATGATCCTCCCACAAGGATCCAGCATTGTTTTTGACCCCAACAAAATTATTTTACAAATTTACTTACCATAATAATTTTGTTTTTACAAATTATTATTTTAATAATAATAATAAATCGAGTAATAAAATAATGTTTATGAATACATACATACATAAAATAACTCTGAATAAAATTACAGTTAATAATATAGTAGATTGAGGTTAAAAAGGCTTCGAGTAAATCTCCTCGATCAATTTTGATGGGTACATTTGAGTGCACTCGAGTAATGTACGCTCCACTTTTCGAACAGCCTACTCGATGTATAGCTCCGCCCACACTTCCCCTGTTTTGAGTACGAGTGACATATCGAACGGTTTACCTTACCCGGAGTGTCACTCGAGTGCTTTATCGAACGCGCTCCAGAATTGCAGCATAAATAAAAAAACTATGTTTAGCAAAGAACGCTTGTTTATCATCAGATGTTGTATGCTCCATGTCAGATTCCTCAGGGTATGACGTCATGTGGAGTTGCCCTTATAGTCCACGGTTTATTCGTTTATTGTTTGTATAAGTATGTAGAAAGTGGAGAATCAGGAGAATTTAGAAAATGGACCTTAAATCTCCTTGTGAACGGACAGAGACAACCTGGAATGGACGAGAAATGGACTGCCTAAGACTGACGTCATAAGAGGAATGGTCATAAAAACTTTTCCAAACAAACCAAAACCTCATGTTAATTATCAAGAAATTTTTAACCTTACGTTGCAGATTTTCGTGTAAAAAGGTCTCCAACTAATCTCTTTTTAGTTATTTCTAACAACGATCACTCTTATTTATAACTATATTAATAGCAAACTGCAAATTAAACATTTCTTATGACGTTCTACATGCGTTATCGATTTGTTTGGAAAAGTTGTGACGTCAGAGCTTAGGCAGTCCATTTCACTATTCTGTGGAATGACAGATTATCTGGTACATGCATTCTCAGATTTATGTTTCATTTGTCATTTATTACGCAGGTTAATAAATAAAAGTATGTCATCGCGTCTAATATTTTTATATTTTTCTTTAATTTTATGGTACATTCTGTCCCGGCAACCATGACCCGTTTCCGAATGTACATCTTTCAGTACCTACATCCATTACTGGATATTTATGTTCTATTTTATGTATATGCATGAATATTTTTGTTGTGATATGTATATTCATACATCTGAAGGGCATGCTATGTGGGAGCCAACGTATTTTTAGCTATTCTACTTTTTGTTTGATTTCTGATATTTTACTATTGGTAATCGTATTTTCTAAAGTTTTAGAGGTCATACGATGAACTTGGAATTTTGGTGGTTTCTTCTTAGCAGCTGCTATAACTTTTTCCCATGTCTCCGGAACGTAAATTTCTTGTTGATAGCTTTTGCTTCTTTCTATCACTCCAAATTCCATGTCAACTGTCGAAACTATGCCCAGGAATGAAAAAAAATTGATTTATCACTTCAGGACTTGCATGATTTTGTAGAGCGTAACTTAAAAAAGAGCTGTTTTGATGTTACGGTTCTGGCCACCACAGCTGTCACTGTAGAGAGTGAGACATGATAAAATCTCCTGGACCCCGCGTGATCCAATATTTTCCTGTCAGACGTACATATGCCCACTGTTGGTAACCTCATCATTGATTCTTGAATTATATGTCCACATTTGACTTCTCCTGTGGACAAAACTGGAGTTAGAAGTGTTTTTCCTAAATCGAAAACAGTTACTTGAATTCCACCCGATTAAGTTTTTGCTTCAGATATATCGGACTTCTTCATATTGTCAATTGCTTCTACTTTACGTAAATGCTGTTCACGTTTCGTTGCAACCTCTCATTCAATCACATATGTTGAGAATTTAGCTTTAACTTTGGACTCATCACAGATGGCACAGGTATCTTCATGGGGAGGATGAAATGACTGAGATGGCTGAATTTTGAATTAAAAATATCCCGGAATTTAATATTTGATACGGCACGGAAGTTGAGCCTTTCACATTCTGTTTATACATCGCAGCTTTGGCTAGCCAAGTTGCCAAATAATAAAGTTGGGTATCTCGCCGACAGTAGTGACTTTGATATGCTGGAAACTTCGATATAAAAGTCGCATATAAAATTTTCATCGTCTGGTTTAGTTTTATTAGCGGGAGGGTGCTTTTCACTTTTACATGGTTGAGGGTTACCTAACGTTTCTTTCCTTCGTAAGGTAATCGACCTATCACAAATCGACAACGTTTCTTTGAAAAACTTCTTGTATACAAATTGGTCAACACCATTTGTATCTGTCAATCTATAAACCATAAGTTTTTTGCGATGAGATTCGTTATTTTTATTGTATTTCCTACTAACACTTTTATTTTCAATATTTGACTACAAATAGATGCATTTTTTCCTATCCAGTTTAGATTATAATTACCTTTGAAAATCTGTTCTTTTCCAAGCACGTCATCGTGACGTCACACAAATTTCCGTTATATACCGGACAACCGTTACACATGTGGAATAGGAGCTAAAGTTTTTTTTAATCTGTTGAATTGCGTCTTATAAGCACTAATACCAACCAATACAGGTGTTGATGTTTATTTAATACCTCTGGTCCAAACCCTAATACTACAAGGGAAGATATATTACAACCGATCAAAACAATCGGTAATCCTGCAACAAAGAACCTGACAGTACATTTATCAAAGTCTTGTTATGATCCTATTTGGGTGACTACAACCCGTTGAGATCAAATGGATGCTTAAGTCAAAGTAAAACTGCACAAGAGTTTTAACAGCAATTCAGATTCTTGGGCAGAGCACCTAGGAGATTATCTAAGTTGAAACCTGCAGATATCCTAAAATTCCTCAGGGAAATAGGACTAAAGGAACTACTAGTCTCTGAGATGTTCCTCAGGAACTAAGTAGAAGTAAGGGGCATAATAGATCTGTTAGGTCTCAGTGAATGTCATCCCATCATACTGTACATACATAATCCTATTGACTATTTAATATTTATGTATAAGTTTATTCATAATACAATCCAAAACAATAAGCGATTCCATAAACGTTGGTATTTTCTATAGAGATCGTTGAAAATCTGTCTTTAGTACTGTCCCAAAAAAAATTACAAACCATATTTACAGATTGATCTCGTTTTTCGCCAATGGTAACTATACTTATTATTTTGTATCTGAAAATAAAAATTGCATATTATTACGAATGGGTGAATTAATAGTTCAAGAGGTACATGGAGTTATAGTTATTTAGGTTTATATTGATAGTGATTACAAATAACGATACGTTTCGAACACTTATCTCTATAAAATGTTAAATTCACTTTTTTTATAGATCATGACAGAGCCCGGGCAAAACTGAAATTTAGCGATCTCATCGTTTTCTTCAGGATTATATTGAGTAAATGTTAACTACTGTAGAATATAATTATTCAACTCGTTAATTAAGAAAGAATATATTGCTTCGGCAGTACAATATACTAAAATTGGAACGATACAGAGAAGATTAGCATGGCCCCTGCGCAAGGATGACACGCAAAATCGTGAAGCGTTCCACATTTTTCAGATAGTATGTGGCAAATAGCGAGAGCTGCTGATGCCATTGCTACCAACACACACAAGAATATATTAATTACGAAAGTACAAAAATAGGTGTCAACCATCGAAATTATCTTGTCAAAACCTCGATCACTGACATATTTTAGACCTTACTTAATCTTATCAGAGGCGGCTCGTGAACTTTTTAAGAGAGGAGGCATAAAACGTTTTTGTTAAAATATACTCTATTCAGCCTCTTGATTCAACCTTTGTGCAGCGACCGTACCAGCTACTTCAGTGACAAAATTAGTTGTTGCCCAGCAAGAACCAACGTGGAGGTATATAGTTTCTCTTACAAAAATTTTTTTTGTTTTTCAATTTTTTTGGGTTTTTCATTTTTGGAAATTATCATATTTTGTTTTTTTTTTATTGATTTTGTTAACTTTTTTTATATATTAACGGAATCCTACTGTCTTTAGTTTGCGAAAAGTGATCAATAATATTATAAAATGTATCATTTTGTTTTAAGCGTTTTACTAAATCTTTTTCAATAGATATTAATCAAAGATTGTATAAACGATTTTGGCCCATTATATTTCGCAGGTAAGTTTTAATTCGTTTGAGAGTAGAAAAATGATATCTCTCCACCGATGCCGACGTGACAGGAATGGTGACTGTCAAACAAAGTAGTTTATAAAACTGAGGTAAAATTTGTTGCAAATCATTATTTATCATAAATTTTATCATATCGGCGTGACTGTCGTACTGACCTAAAATATCTTTATCCGAATATACAACGCATAATTCATTGTGCAGTGCTATTTTATCAAAAAATTATATTTTAGAAATAAGTTATCTGAAAGTGTATTGGGAAACTATTTTGAGAAACATTCGAATAAGCTTTTAGTCGTCAAGTTGAAAAACTTCAATTTTTTTTTTTAAGAGCCGTCCCTCACCTCAGCCTCTTGGGCTTATTGTGGATTCTCCTAATGTTCTGAGACAGCCTATTCAGCCAATCCGTTCCCTGCATTAGCTCATACAGGTTCTTTACTGGTTGGTTGTAGAAGTCTTCTGGAGTCATTTGGGGTCTTCCATATAGTTTTTGCCTCCTGTGGTCCAGCGTCTCACAGTTGCATAATATGTGCAGAGCTGTTTCGGAGTCCTTTTTGCAACTTCTGCATGTAAGGTCTCCGTTATACAGCCATATTTTGTTCGGGTGCTCCTTTGTGGGAAAGTGTCCCGTAAGAAGCCCCGTTATGGTGCGTAGTTTGTTCCTGCTCATTGAGAGCAGTTCTTTCGCTACTTTTTCTGGTGGTTCTTTTTTGTGTTGTTCTTTTACTCACCCTTTTAACCTTGTCCTAGTGGAGCATCTGGGGATGCCCTCAGATGGTTCGGATCCGTTCATCAGTGTTGACGATCCTGCTCTTGCAAGTTCGTCAGCTTTTTCATTGCCAGCGATTCCTTTGTGACCTGGTACCCACTCCAGTGTTACACTATTCCGAGTCGCCAGTCTAAGTTCTTCGCCGCATTCCCATACCAGCCGAGATGTTACCTTAGAGCTCTGAAGTGCTTTAAGGGCAGCTTGACTGTCACTGTTTGACCTTTAATAGTGTAGATATCTAAAATTTTATAAAAAAGTTGTTTATAATGTAGTTTCTTGTTTACCAAATTACATGCAACACGCAACACGTATTCTGTATTCAGCAGTTCGTGTATCATCGCAACCGCTAGAGGCAAGCCTCCTGACAGTGTTGCCATTTCCGCTATTTTTTACGGTATTAGCAATTGGACTGGTCGAAAAAACGGCAACTGTGTTGAGCAGCACCTGTTTTGGTATTGAGATGTTTTTGTAGAATCTAGCCTCAGGGCACTGTTGTCAGATTCAAAAATAACTAGTGAAATCGGGGAATTAATTGTAAAATTTGAAAATTATTAGATAAACAGGAAATAAATTGAAAAATAATCAACAAAATATTTCTGGTGCTTTTTGCTGGATAAATTGTTGAGGAGGCTGAGCCTCCTTCGAGGAGCCGCCACTGAATCTTATATCCTAGTTAGTACAGTAGTCTACAACATATTTCCCTTTAAAGTAAGTTATTTTATTTTCCTAGGTAAGATCATAAGCTGCAAGTCTTTCAAGGCATTTTTCTACTACGTGTAGGTATACTGTAAATCGGTTGACTTCCACCTTGAAGACACTCTATGTGTTTCTTCAGGTAGATCTGGACGTGAATCAATGTCATCTTCATATGGTACATGACAATTAGTTTTGGAAGAGTGAATGAGACTGAACGTATCCAGCAGTATATGAAGTGGTAAATTGGTTTCAAGTCTGTTTTCCTATTCGTTATTGTCGTCGCACCTTTATTTCAATTCATTGGTATGAACTCTAACTTGTGAGGTTGACTAAGTAATACATTACTTTGACAATGTTTTCATTTACCTTTTCTTCTGTCCAATCCTTTGAGTGGCTCATTTTTACATAGACTGCTTGTCCTGGTAGAGAACGTCAAATTCTCGTGTTTGTTCTAATTCCTCTGTGATTATGGAATTAGTAGGTCTAATAAAATTCTTGGTTCTATACCAAACATCGTTTCGAATGGAGAATTTCTTATAGGGACGTTTCTGTTTGGTGTAGTCCGGTATATTTGTAAAGATGTGGTAATAATTTTTTCTGTAGTCTGTCCTCGCATTTTATTCAATGCTATTTTAACTGTCAAATATAATTTTAAACATAATGTAAAAAGTACTTATAAAATGAAAAATAATGCTTATTACAGTTTCCTATAATATTGCGTATTTACTAAAGCGTTTTATCAACAGATCGATGTCGAAGAATAATTATATTTTTTTGGGCGATTTAATTTCTTTTTGCAGGGCTAA
The DNA here is from genome assembly GCA_949126875.1 of Lochmaea capreae. Taxonomy (NCBI): domain Eukaryota; kingdom Metazoa; phylum Arthropoda; class Insecta; order Coleoptera; family Chrysomelidae; genus Lochmaea; species Lochmaea capreae. Next base: position 17,029,398 of record OX421399.1, read on the forward strand.
TAACCTAACATGTCCTCAACATGACTGTAAATTTGAAAGCAAAAATAATGTACAGGGTCGGAATTATAAAAAAAATTATATAACAGTGCATTGGAGCTCGTTGCAAATGAAAACTGTCAGCTAAAAAAGTACTAATATGCTTTTTCGGTAGATAAACTATCCAGAACACTTCAGTAAAAAGGAAATTTTCCGAAATTCACGGATTAGCGAAATACCATTTTTTTAATTAAATAACATTTTAACAAATAACATATTTATGAAAACAGTTTAGTAATTTTAGAACGTAGAGTAAAATATTGTTTACCACTTCTTTTATGTCAATTTTACTTAGTAGAGGCCATGACTGCTCAGGTTGCCATGGAATTTGTTTGACATTTACAGCTAAATAAGTAAATTAGTCAGTTCATAATGCCACCTTTAAGCAAAGAGGACAGAATATTAATTAAATATTTCCGTGAAAAATATAATTATTGTGCAAGAAAAATTGGCATATGGGAACGATAGGAAAGTTCTTAAGACATCTAAGGGAAACCGATGGTTCTATTGAACATAAACGTGGAAGAAGAAGGAAGCGAAGCTCGAGAACTGAAGAAAATATTGGTAGAGGAAGGGTTGTTTTAGGAAATTTGCAACCTGGCCAATTTGCTGGAACAAGGAAAATCGCAAATATAACTAGGATTTCCCGTACGTCAGTTCGAAGAATCATTAAAGAAGACTGCCATCTTAAAATATTTTAAAAAGTTGACTGTCACAGACTTACAGCCAGTGTAAGAGAAAAACGATTGGAAAGATGTAATTTGCTACTACGAAGATTCCGCTCTCGCGAAGACATTAGAAAAATATGGTTTTCAGATGAAAAAATGTTTTATTTACGGCCACCTAAAAATACTCAAAATAATAGGGTATATTCTGACGTACAATTTAAGAAAGAAATTCCTTTAGAGCATCTTTTGATTGAAAAAAAGTCATTTCTCAAAAGGTGTAATGGTCTCTGTTGCAGTATCCATGTTGGGAAAATCTCGTCTGATTTTTGTTGAAGCTGAGGTAAAACTCAATTCAGAAACGTATCAAGAACAAATCTTGCAGCACTTATTACCAGAAATTGAAGTTGTTTGTTACGATTACACTTTCCAACAGGATGGTGCTCCCTCGCACACTTCCCACAGTACAAGGGTGTTCTTGAGTGAAAATTGCCCGGATTATATTGAGCCAGAAATGTGGCCACCTAACAGCCCAGAATTAAATCCAGTTGATTATTCAATTTGGGGAATTTTCGAACAAAATTTGTATGACGGGCAACAATTTGAAACAATCGAGCAGCTCAATAACGAAAGAACGCAGTTTGTTTGGAACAATTTTGAACAGGGTACAATAAATGGGGCTATACATTTATGGCGCAGACGACTTCAAGAAGTGGTAAACAATAATGGTGGCCACATTCATAATATTTTACTCTAAGTTTTAAAGTTACTAAACTGTTTTCATAAATGTGTTATTTGTTAAAATGTTATTTAATAAAAAATTGTATTTCGCGAATCCGGTAATTTCGGAAAATTTCCTTTTTACTGAAGTGTTCTGGATAGTTTATCTAACGAAAAAGCATATTAGTACAATTTTAGCTAAGACAGTTTTCATTTGCAACGAGCTCAAATGAACTGTTATATAATTTTTTTTTAAGTCCGACCCTGTACATTATTTTTGCTTTCAAATTTACAGTCACGTTGAGGACATGTTAGGTTATTAACCCTGCAAAAAGAAAATAAATCGCCCAAAAAACAAAAAAAATATTTTCAATTAAAAAATGTACTCCTTTATTTCGGCCCACATTGTATATAATTATTCTTCGACATTTACTTATAACATGACCTAACATATTTTGGTTTGAAGATTTAGACCTTTGTATCTTGAAAATGAATGAAGGAACTATTGAACTAAATTGAAATCGAAAAGGAGTTAATTAAAAAAGTCATATAACAAATAAAATTAGGATATGTTGTTTTATCAAGTAATTAGCAGAATTAAGAAACGATGGATCACTTTAAAAATCGCTGCCTGATCAACTTTGTTGGGATGAACGCGACCACTGATAAAAAGTAAAAGTTTAGCCAAAATCAATTATTTCAAAAGCGACTTTTTCATTTGATTAGAAAAAGTAGGCACATTCGTAGTCGTCGCTTCTGCAATAGGCATGATGGCAGCCACTAACAATAACGGGGTGTTAAACTTAACGAAATATGATGTTTTCTCAATGTTAATATAGTAAGTGGTGGACAAAATCATAATGGGGAATCAATTATTTTTAATCTTTTTATTCTTACAAGGTTTTTATTCGATGTGAAAATTCAACTTTTGGATGATTTAAATAATCCGCCATTTATGCTGTGACATACATACACTAAAAGAGAAGTTAATAGCTACATAAGGGTTGACATTCTAAGGCTATCACTTATTTTTACATTACTATTGTGAGTATTATTTATTTTGGCAAAAATATAAAATATGACAATCCGCCATCTTCGCTAAAGCACCGATCACAAACATGTGACGACAACCTTTTATATATCGTTCGAACTTTGATCGTATTTCTTGGTTTTGCAGCGTTTAAATTACCTTTTCCGTCGACCGTGTATTAACATATGCTATTAACGTTCTCAAAATCCGACAAAATCATACATTAATGACCCCTATTTACCTACATTAATCAACGATTTTCTTCAGGAAACCCAACGCACATCTTATACATTATATTGACAGTTACCTGTGGTGTAGGCAACCAAACATACAATAACACCTTTAATAATGATTAGTAGTATGGAATACTTCTACTTTTTGACTTACCTATCGTTTTATTTTATTATTCAACAAAATTATAATAATTATTAGTGTTAGGACATACAAAATAGTTATTTGTATGCTTAGGCCGCGAAATACCTTTTTAACGTACCGAAAGAACAGTTATCGCCGAGGCCGTTTGCGGCCGAGGCAAGATAATCTTGAGGTCGTTAAAAAGTTTCGCGGCCATGGCATACACACTATTTTTCGTGCAATCGTTAAAATTATTAAACTAGATAATTGTAAATAAATATATCATTGCTCTAAAATCGACAGCAGCTTAATTTATTTAACAATGTTTGCTATGGAAATGATATGCTTCAATATATACAAAATATTTTGACAGTTCTTGCTTCAACTTCTGGAGTAAATATAAGTAATAATACAAACTGTACAATTAATGTTAATATTCATCCTAAATAATATAAGTACTTATGTATTTGTTGGTATTCAATAAAAAATAATCCTTGTCTTTGTAGTATTTTAGAAATGTCAAACTAGAAGTGATATTCAAATTGGAAGTGACGTTTGGTTTCGCAGCCGTTGCTATGGGTAACGGCCGCGGACTGTGTTGAGAACGCGAAATACTGACTTCGCGTCCGGTTGCACGAAAAAGAATTTAAGAAAAACGAAAACAGTGACATTTGAACCACAGATATTTGAACCAGCGACCATCTCTGTGACATTTCAATGTCATTATTTATTTTTGACAGTACTTACCTATGAAACAAATAAATATTTTTAGTTTTTAAATATTGAGAAAAATGAATACAACTTGTACAGTCGACGGAAAAGCTTTGTAACCAACACGAGTATTAAGACAGCAATTAACAATCTCGCACTCGCTCTGCTCGCTCGATTGTTAATGGCTCTCATTAAGAGACGCTATTACTATTCTAACGTTTTGGTTCGAAAATTGAATTGTGTTTTAAAAACGTAAAGTTCTCCTTTAAACCCCTTTTTTTTTCAAGAAACAACATTTTTTTTTGGATAAAGCTTATGCGTACAAACACCGTGTAGCAATTTTTTAAAATCAGTCATCATGTCTATGGATTTTGGACAAACTTTACCTGTCAAAATTTAATTCCTTGACTTTCTTTTTGATGGTGTATGATGCCCATTTAGCTTGCTTAATACATTGTTCGGGATCGTACACAAGATTTTCCATTGCCTCTAATAAAATGTCTTTTAAAATTTTTTCAACCTTTTCTGGATCAAAAGGATTATCAGATTCCAATTTATAAGTATTAGCATAACGTATAATCTGAAAAAAATAATATTAATTTTTGTAGTTGTCCAAGGCAGTGTGAAATAATACATTAATTAAGGAAGCCGCTTGTCAGCCATCAAATGCACCGACCTTTGAAATATTTTAATTAATTCGAAAGAAGTCATCAAGATTCCTGTTTAAAGTTTAAATATATTTCAGGTGATTTGTTTATTTTTATTTTGTTAAGTTTAATTCAAATTTTAGTTTATTTTTTATTTTTCAAATGTATTAGTTACATTATAAATTTCAAACTGTCTTTTCTAGTTTGATTTATTTTTCTTTGTTGATAAGAGACATTTTCCTTTTAAATAGTTTTCATTATTAAATTTTATACTGAAATAACCCTTGTTTGGTGTATGTGATGGATGATATTATTTTCTCCATGAATCAAGCGTTGCGCGGCCCATCATTTGACAATTATAAATGTCAAAAACAGAATTAAACAGCAAATATCTACTGGACCATTATAATGGTTGTGTTTTTGACAATTATTGTTCTTACATTACATTATTCCTTTACGTATTGTTCTTTCAGTTTGTGAAATAAAGTTTAATTGAATTGAGTTTTCTATTCATGGAATTGTCTTACCATTATCTATCAAATACTGCGCGAGCTCAGATCTAGCAGGATATATTTTTTGTGGTTGTTTTCTCATACTTACTTTCATATAGGTGATTTAACTCGATCTGAACTTGTGGTATTACCCCCGAAAATGTTTGGAAGATTTATTGCCCGAGTACAGAATTCCATAAAAGGTTATAACATTTTTGTAGAAATTTCTGGCGAAATTTTCGTGGGAAATTTCATAGCTACTTTTGGCATAATTCTTTGCTGTAATAGGGCTCTAAGTAAACTATAAGAAGAATCATTTTACGCGGTCATGTTCAAATGTTCTAATCTTGACGCACGTTAAAAACAATTTCCGAAACAAAAGAGTTTTCTAGCTTGTAAAATTTTTAATTGATATCGCTAATCTGCCAAATGGATTAAAGACCAACGTGTTACTTACTTCGGGTGCTTGAATTATCGAAGAATTTGAACTCATTTCATTTTAACGAATTTTCAACTAGCTGAACTAATTTCCGAACTTGTCTACGGAACATATAAAACTCATCTAAAATAACTTCAGGTATTATCGATTATTACTTCAGTAAGTGATAGACAGCACCTGGCACAAAGATAATCTAAATATTACCAGAGTTTAGATATTGAAAATAAATATTTAAGGATAATAGGTATAACAAGACCTTGATACCTTGACCTTGATTTGACTATTCATGTACCTACTACTGAACTTGATATTGCAAATGTGGGTAATACGCTTACATTTAGGAAATCATTTAGGGAATCATTAATAGATGTTACCCTATGCACTTTACGTTTCAGGGAGATGATACGCAAGTGGCATGTATCAGATGAACCATCTTTATCCGATCATGCCCATATATACTACGAAATTAATGTAGAAAAAGCGGCTATTACAACATACAGGGATCCTAAGAGCACTGACTGGGTATCTTATTAAGAGGACATGATTTCTAAAATCCGTACACTCCGAGGCAGACCAAACACTGCTGAGGATTTAGAGGGAGCAGCTACATGGTTGCAACAGATCAAACTGACCTCTTATGATAATAACTGTCCGATAAAGGAGAGTCGCTCTTCTAGACAAGCCGTCTGGTGGAATAAGGAGCTGGCATCTCTAAGGAAAGAAACAAGGCGCCTTTTCAATAAAGGGAAAAAAACAGGCAACTGGGAAGCGTATAAAGCTAAACTAGGTGCATATAATACAAAAATAAAAGAATCCAAGGAGAGGTCCTTGAGAGAATTTTGTGAGGACATGCAAGGTATCCCTGACAGCGTCAGAATTAACAGACTTCTCAAAATGGATACTTCTAACAAACTTGGTTCTATTCAGTTGCCGAACGGAAAGTATTCAAATACTGAGGCAGAGGCTCTAGAGCATCTCCTCAGTGTGCACTTTCCAGACTCTGCAAAGATAGAGCCAAGCTATGACAACGGGCCGATTGCCAAAACAAAGGCAACCAAAGAGGACTGGGAACTCACGAATGAGATCTTCAGACCCCATCTTATCAGATGGGCTGTAACCGATCAGTTTTGTCAATTTCTCCGTATGAGCAGTGTTGCCACGGGTGGCTCGTTTGAATTAAAAGTTCATCGTTGGCTCCTCTTTATTAAAATTGGCTCGTTTTTAAATTCTGCTAAATTTTTGTTAAAGTTGAGTATTTCTGAACTTTCGTGAATTGAACTGAACGGCGTTGAGTGTTGGATTACTTGGATTGGATTATTATTTGAATTAGACGGGGCGGGCGAGTGTAATTCGTGAACGCACCACCGCCGAACAAGAGAAATTTCGAACGAATACATGACTAATACATAAAAATATATATTTCCAAGAAACATTCACTAGTAAATAACAATTTTGAAAAAGCTCGTTCTAGTATGAATTTGGCTCGTTTCCGCCACATCAACTGGCTCGAGTATGTGGCAACACTGCGTATGAGTTAGTTCTCCTTATATATAGTCTCCATGGAGGAGATTTACTCGAAGCCTTTTTAACCTCAATCTACTAAATTATTAACTGTCATTTTATTCAGAGTTATTTTATGTATGTATGCATAAACATTATTTTATTACTCGATTTATTATTATTATTAAATTAATAATTTTTAAAAACAAAATTATGATGGTAAGTAAATTTGTAAAATTATTTTGTTGGGGTCAAAAGCAATGCTGGATCCTCGTGGGAGGATCATCCCTTTTTTTGGCGATACATTTTTTTATGTACATTTTTAAAATAAAGTCTTCATCTTCTGACGACGAATATGATACTGAATCCATCATTTTAGATGATTCATTTAAGGACAATAAAACAATTGTTTTTTTTTGTCTCGTCGACACTGCAGTAAACAGTTAAAGTTTTATAAGCGTTCGAAATATTACTCGATTAAATTACTCTACATAGACAAAATAAAAGACGTACGGCTTGAAGTATAGGCAAAGAATACACCAAACAACAAGAAGCGAAGCTTCGCATAAAACGGTGTCTTCAGACGCCATATTTTAAGGTAGTCGACACTTGACATTTGTCTGCAATAACATGTTCTGTGTGGACAATTTGTAGGTTATTACCAGTTTATTAGTATATTACGTAACAAGAGTTGTAAGTAACCCATTACGCACGAAGCCGCACAGCGGCGAGTTCGTAAATTTCACGAGTGCGTAATGGGATTACAACTCGTGTAACGTACTATACTTTTTCTACGCCCATCTATTTTCTTCTGAGTGCTCATAATTTCATCTTTTTCACTACTAACAGACATATTCGTAGGTAAAGTTGAGAAAATGTTCGTATACTATAATTTGTTACCAAAATTGACAGCATAAATGAGATGACGTTTATTCCTTTATCAAGAAAAACCTAATTATTTTTTTGGAAATTGTAAAATGTGTTCCCGACATTTAGGGGCATCACTCTTTTAATCTAAAATGTATTTCACTAATGCTAATAGCTTTTATGTTTTTCAATTTATTAATAGTTATTTGTATGCTTAGGCCGCGAAATACCTTTTTAACGTACCGAAAGAACAGTTATCGCCGAGGCCGCTTGCAGCCGAGGCAAGATTATCTTGAGGTCGTTAAAAAGTCTCGCGGCCATGGCATACACACTATTTTTCGTGCAATCGTTAAAAATATTAAACTAGATAATGTGTGCTATGGAAATGATATGTTTCAATGTATACAAAATATTTCGACAGTTCTTGCTTCAACTTCTGGAGTAAATATAAGTAATAATACAAACTGTACAATTAATGTTAATATTCATCCTGAATAATATAAGTACTTATGTATTTGTTGGTATTCAATAAAAAATAATCCTTGTCTTTGTAGTATTTTAGAAATGTCAAATTTGGAAGTGATATTCAAATTTGGAAGTGACGTTTGGTTTCGCAGCCGTTGCTATGGGTAACGGCCGCGAAATTAAATTTCGCGGACTGTGCTAGGGACCCGAATTGTCTATGATACTGACTTCGCGTGCGATTGCACGAAAAAGTATGAAAATAAACCAAATAAAGTAGTACGTAAATAAAAATTTGATTGCAATTTGATTCAACAAAGAAATCTAAGTTTTTTTATCAAAACGCACATATATGTACCTATGTTATGGGATTTTCATTACGTGCATGTTATTGTTAAATGTCACTTACAAGAAATGTTGTCAGCACAGCACAGTTGTCAGTGCGATTTTTGACGTTTACGGACATGGGCGTAGACAAAATATTTTGCATCTTACATTTATCATTATAAAACAGTGAAATTATGGGGAAAATAAGTTGTATTGTTTATGTTGGCGAATGGACTTAATTCCAGTGAATATAAAAAGTATGTAACAACACTAAATTTTTTGGGGCCCAGTGCTTACAATTTTTTGATAAAAGTTCTTTATTTGCCATCTAAAAGAACTTTGCAAATTAACTAGAAGCCTTATACCAAAACCTGGCCTTCAAAATAATGAAGTGTTTTAGGCATTGAAAATTAAAGTCAAAGCAATGACAAGACAGGACAAACATTGTGCAGTCTGTTTAGATAAAATGTCCTAAAATCTCATTTATACTTTGATGTAGGTAAGAATGAAGTTAGTTGTTGGGTTTTGTGATGTGGGTGTTGATTAATTTAATTTGTGTTTTTACAATTCTGCTAATGGTTTGTCCAATTAGCTGGTGTATTATTTGCTTTTATTTTTGTGGCTTGGTTTATTGTGTGTAATTAATTGGTATATTTAATAAAAGATTCAAAAATTTATAGTTGTCTTCTTTTAATCCCTATTAATACAAATGATAATGAAAAGCACTGCTCAATTCTATTCAAAATGAGTTTATGTTTTTTATGTATGGTGTGGGCCACTGTAAATGGTCCGCTCTGATATTTGGCAGTATTATTTGAATTTTAAGAAAATCCTCAAACAAGTCTATTTTTAATTTACTGTTTTTTTAAATAACAACCTTTATATTAATGTGATAAAAGATTTATTTTCTTTAACCTTTACAATCATTTCATGTATCATTTTGTTTTTCTTTGGATAAGAGGATAAATATTGAGTTATCCAAAAAATAACAACTCTACTTTCCATGTAGGATGTGTACAGGCCCTTCACTTTCATTTTCTTGACAATTTATTTCCATATTTTCAGATTCCTTACTTTAACTTCTTTATTTCCTATAAGTACCCTCTACATCTTTTTTCACCGTTGTAAACACTTTCTCACTCAAAATGAGTTTATATTTGAGAGAAAAAGCCTTTTTAAAAACAATTGCTAAATTTCAGTTAAATTAGGCATGTGCAACTGGTTCAAGATTCAGTAGCAAGATTCGCCACATAGATACATACAAGTCAAGTTTTTATTGAAAAATGAGGCGACACTTTCAAATTAGATTAGATTTAGGATTGCCAACTCTCCCCACTTATCAACAAACATATTTCAACTCCCTAGTGACAACTTCGCATTACGTCCTGTGTAGAATTTGCAAAATATATGCAGAAAGAAGATATTGCCTAAATTTTTTATATTCTATTTATTATTAAGTTAAAATCTCCTCAGAAACTAAGTAGAAGTAAGGGGGCACAATAGATCTTTTAGGTCTCAGTGAATGTTACCCCAGAATACATACATACATACATACATACAAGTTAAAATCTTTGGTTTTCTTCATATTAGCTTTCTCTTTGTTTATGAGAATTATATTTTGTTTATTTTTTACAATTATATATCTAGATACCTACGTAAATGTGTTTAATTATGAACTATTTTTGGCAGAATTCACGTCAACGTTATCAACGAAGCGTGCAGAAATAGCTACCAAAAGAAAAAATATTTACAAATTATACATTTCATAAAATACGACTTCATACTAACACACTTGTTCTCAGTGTGAATCGAGTGTAATTATGTTTCTCAGTGCATGAATAAGGTAGTTGACGCTTGTTCAAGGTTATATATTTTTGGACCTCGAACATCAAAGGATTTTCGCCGGCCTTCACTTCTTGTTGTTTGGTGCGTATTCTTTGCTTAAGTCACAGAATACACCAAACTGTATTCTTTGCTTAAGTTAATGGCTTTCCTATAATAAGACTACCAACAATGTTAGGCATTTATTTGTATAGCGTCTGGAAACTATATATAAATTTTATGCAATAGTAACTATCTATTAAATGCAATAAAAATGCTTAGGTCGATACCATCTTATTTCACTCGAAAACACCTAATAAATTAAAAGTCGAACTTTGGAAGATAGACCTTGATGATATCAGTTAATAAAGTAAATGTGAAATATTATTTCGAAGTATTTGAAACCTTGGCTAATTCAAAACATTGTAATATTTTAAATCCTCTATTTATAATATTTTTCGTCTTTCTTTGGTAGTTTGCTGCTGCTATAGTGCCATCTATAGTGCAATGTCTCAAAGTACTTTACAGACTGCTGTAATTATATTTTAATGGCAGACTTAGAAACGTCACATTGACAGTGACGTTAGTTGGTATGTAATCCCGAATCCGTAATTACGGTAGAAACTGAGAACCAAGAATAGATATTTTATAATAAAAATGTCGTATATTACAGGGCCTAACGTAGTTAGATATGCATGTACTTGCGGTCTATTAAAACCGATATCATATTTATATTTTTGTAGATATTGTACACAACTTCGTTGCAGCTTCTGTGTTTGTCATGAGGTAAAAATTTGTAAGTAATTAAATGGTAGTATTATACATAATTTTGTTAATTTAGGTAGATTCGAACTTTTGCGGAAAATGTTCCGAAAACATTCCTTCTTCAGAAGCTAGAGTGAAAAAAAACAGATGTGGAAATTGTTATATTTGCCCCAGTTGCGAACAGGAGCTGTCTCCTAGAATTGCTTCAACTAAAGCTCCCTTAGAAGGAGAAGAAAAGGTTGCAGCCAAGAAAATGTATTATTTATTTTGTCAGTTTTGCAGGTGGAGCTCAAGAGATGTTGGAATTCCTGATCAATCCACAGGTAAAATTTAAAGTTTATTTTGAATTTATTAAAAATTATATACGTAAACATATTTTGTATGCAGTCACTGGAGGATGGCCAGAAAGGGAAAATGTGCATACAAATAGATTGCAAGAATTAATAGATTTGTACAAAGCTATTGTGGTTGCTCAAAAACAACAACAAGAAAAGGACAAAAAGAAGCAAAGAGGAAAATTTGTCAGTTATACAGTAAGATTCTTCAATTCAAATATTTTTATTTACTTATACATTTAAATTTGTAGGACAGAACAGGAGTTACAGCAGCAGCTCTTCGTAAAAGAATAGGGTTACCAGCTGATTTGACACATCCTCTATTAAAATCAAAACCCAAAGAACCTGAACCAGCTAAATCAGAGACAGAAGTTGAAAAATTACCTGACGATATTTTCACTAAACCACTCAATCTAATGGAAGGTACTTTTACTCATAAGTATTCATTACAGATGTATCAAACTATATTTGTTGATAACTAGCATTATATTTAGTACTTTACATAAATTATTTAACATTTCACAGTTACAACAATTGAACAACGTCTATTACAACCTGAAGCTCAACCAATAACAGTTGAAAGATTGTTTCCTGTTCATAAACAGCTCTCGATCAAACGCACTCTAAGATGCAGAACATGTGAACATAATGTTAGCAAGCCAGAATATAACCCGAGTTCTGTTAAATTCAAAATTCAGCTTTTTGCTTAGTAAGTAAACCTTTTTAAATAATTTATTTTATTCAATAAGGCATAAGATATCTTGTACTGACTACAGTCTAGTTACTTGGAATTATTACATTTATTTTAGTTATCATATACCAGAAATACGTATTGTAACAGTGGAGCCACTTAGAGCAGGAACAACAAGTGAATTAATTTTGAAATTTACTAATCCTACTCAACACCAAACAACTATTGATTTTTCGGAACTAGACTTGGAAAAACAGCAACAAGAAGTAGTTGAGACCAAATTGCAACAAATTACTGAAAATGTCGAACATTTGAGTATTCCAGAGGTAATTATTTTTTTAATTTCCTTAAAATAGTGCTAAGGATAAATATGAGGCAGTCGTTCTTAATCTCAGATTTGTTTACTATAGCTTGGAGTATCAATATTGATGTTATGAAACTCAAACTTTATTTGGAAACTTTTTTATTATTAATTTCATTGTTGTTTATCAATTTTCTTTAAGAAACCATCTTTGTCAAGTCAACCAAGTAGTTTATTAAGTCTATCATCAAGATCACCATCGATTGTTGTAAAACCTAGGAAAATATCTGAAACTACCAACAGCATTGTCGAAATTCCAAGTAGTAACTTTATTCTTCCTCCAAGAGATGATGCTGCTGAGTATGACGATTCTGGCGATACACATAACATTCAAGATGATACTAAGTAAGTCGCTCATAAAAATTTATTTTAATAAACTCAATTGTTTATAAAACATATCTTATAATGATCACTGAGCAACCAAATGCAATGCCTCCTACTGACTTCAAAAGCCATAAAACTTTAGTTAGTTCTAGTAAATTTTTTGTTTCAGATTGGTAAAATGGAGAAAGTCGAATAAAGCTTTTATCAAATTAAATGTAACTCCAGACGCTGATCTTTCCTTGAATACTGAGGTTGTTTGTGGTTTTACAATGCAGCATATTTACACTAACGCCATAACTGGGCAGCAAGAAAAAAAGGAGCCACAAAAATACAATCATAAAGTCAGAGTATTTTTAACTTTAGGTCAGTTGGTAGGATCTGACTGAATTATCTGAAAATCACAGTATAACAATGTGACTTATTATGTACATTATCACTAATTTTTTATTTCAATGCAAACACCTATCAAACAAATCGTTATGCTAAGTGGTCTTCGACTGGACTACAAAACATCAACTCACGTTCTACCATCCTTCTTCGGATAGTAGACGTGCTCTTCCATGAGCTTGCTGGAGCATTCTATCAGTTTCGTAATGCAGTAATCCTTAAGAAGCGATCCTCCCTATTCGTTGTTTTTCTTCTAGCATCATGACATTTCGGTAGTTTGATGTATATTTCTCTAAATATACTTGTTTTATGTATATTATTAACCATTTTTTTTAACACCCTATAGTAGATTTATATTGTTGCTGCAAAGGTGTTGGTAAAATGCACCATTTTTGCTTAAAATTGTTCACAGCTTAATAGTACTTTCATTGTGATTTAATAAATAATAGTTTTAAAGCTTTATTACATTTTATTCCACTTTTATAACTAAGATTATAATTTATTACATTCTAAATAAACATTTTATTTTGTTTCAATTGTAACCAAAATCTGAAAGCACCTCGGCTGTATCACTTTAAAACAACGTATACAACAAAGTCATAAGTGTTTTTGAGGATAACTTAAGGATAATAATATTTAAATGTACAAAAACACAAAGCATTCCAGTCAAATGTTTATTGAATGAACATGTTATATACTTAAATATATAAACAAAAAATTGGATAAACTGTTAGATACAGAGAAACACCCTACAATCTACGACCGCGACGACCTCCCTTCCTGCGGGTAGAGTCAGATGGAATGGGAGTAACATCTTCAATTCTGCCTATTTTCATGTTTGAACGAGCTAAAGCCCTGAGTGCACTTTGAGCTCCAGGTCCGGGTGTTTTAGTTTTGTTTCCACCTGTAGCACGGAGTTTTATGTGTAAAGCAGTAATTCCTAATGTTTTGCATTTTTCAGCAACATCCTGTAAGAAATTCCAATTTAAAGTAAAATATAAAGTTAGTGAACTAGCCTTTTGCTGCTATTGCACCCAACAATAAATTTAGTGACAATCAAAAGGTAATCACTTATAAAAATGAGGTAGACTTCACTTGTAATACTTTGTAAGAGACACAAGTCTGAAATGGGCATATTGGGAACATAAGGATTCCAGTTCAATGACAAATTATGTATACTACTTAAAATGTGTGAACATGGTACAATGTTTGGAGCAAATATTTATGTTTAGTTAGTTTTGTTGTACAATCAAAATCATTAGAGTAAATAATGACCATAATTTACAATGTAGAAATTGGATGTTCCAGTTTATTAGATATTTCAGCTTAATAACCTTTGATATTTATCCATTTTCTAATTATACTATTTGAAATTGTAGATGGTAAGATAACTTATAATATAAAGTAAAACTGACCTGTGCAGCTAACATAGCAGCGTAAGGAGAAGCTTCATCTCTATCGGCTTTTACTTTCATGCCTCCAGTAACTCTGGAAATGGTTTCCCTTCCAGACAAATCAGTGACATGTACAAAAGTATCGTTAAAACTGGCAAAAATATGTGCAACACCAAAAACTATTTCACCTTCACGGACTTGAGGTCCGAGAGATAGTTGAACTTCTTCTTTGGGAGCTTTTCCTTTTCTTGGAGCCATTTTAATCTAAAATGCAATAAAAACGCGAGTTAAAAAATGTCAACATAACCAAAGTTATTAATGTTTATCTATCAACATCTATGAATTTGTAAACTTTAAATGAAAGTTGTATAATTCAATATAAGGAATATGAACTAAACTATCATTTTATGATAGTATTTTTCATTTAAAACTATAATTACTAATAAAAAATTGGTTAATGTTGACTACATACATTTGTTCAGAAGATATTTTCCTTAAAAAGACAAAACTTAGAGGGCGCTCAGCTGACACACTGTCAAAGTGTCAAAGATGACATTTGACATACGGCAGTTATCGATGATACTTAAACCACTAAACTAGTCTTACACTAATTGAGCTATATCACTCGATACTGAGATCTACACCTGCTCCCTCTATTGAATTGTTTTTGAAACGATGTGGGATCTCTATTATCCATAGGAGGAGGCGGAGGAAAATTGAACGATTTTTAAAGGCATGCATATACCTGATATTCATTGGAGAGCAGGAACAAAACACAAAAATAATGTTCGTTCCTCATATAAAAATGATTCCAATGAGCTTTCGTTCAGAATAATATATCTTTTTATAAACACACAGATAAAACAATGGAAAATTTAAATGAACAAAATAAAATGCGCGAAAGATAGTTATAATTAACTGTAGAAATGTCAAAATTCAAACCAATAAACCATTGTACTTATTTCTACCATTGTTAAAGGCGGCCGAATCTTGATGCAGCATAATTATTTTTTAGAAACACTAAATTCTAGAAACGAGTTGTTTTTTGGTACCTGCCACTGGAAATTAAACATTGTTTCATAATTATCACTTAAAGTTTTCTGTATATTATGATTTAAAGTTAATACAGATAAACACCAAACAGATGGCGATCCTGTCAGGTCATTGACAAAAAAATAAAGGGAGGAAGACGGAAAGAAAGTGACAGTCTGACAGTGTTTCGGCCATGTAGGGGCCAGTGAGAGTGCAGAGTGCCAAAGTCAGTGGTAGGATGGATAGCAAATCGTTTTGAATAGGCAGTCGCCATATTTGTTATTATCATTAAATGGGGGAGATCGCCAAACAATAGATAACCATTTCGTATAAAAACTACTGAGAGAAAGTTTCGAGTGCATGATTTTTTCGCGACCCCGAACGACCCTATGAGGGTATGAATCAGTGAGTGTTTTTGTGCAAGGGGGCAGCTCTTTGTTTGAAACTGGCGGCCGCTGGGGGTAATTTAGCCGGCGGTGGCAATGATGAGCCGCCTGCAATACTCGATTGGGGGGACCGCGAGGGTGACAGGTTCAGTTTTGAGGACTCTGACAGGTTCGAGGAGGACTCTTTGTGTAGCTGGAGCTCCGAACCTGAAAGTGTCTGTAACAACTGGAGAGGATGGAAGAAACCTTCCGCAAGCTCTACAACATTCTTTGGAGGTAGCAGAAAATATAGTGATGGTAGGTGCACAATTTCCTTTGTCTCAAATAAAACCCGATTGAATTTAGCCATGTTTTCTTTTGTTCCGTAAGATAACAGGTACTTTTCAGTGTTGAAGACAAAGGTTTGATTATTAAAATCGTCATAAACAAGCTTAAAATATGTGAACAACTGAATATTAGTTTATTCTTTGTTTGGCATTTTCAGGTTTTTTTATTAAATTGTTGAAAAAATGCAAAATTAACAACAAATTTAATAAACCATATTTAATTTTTAATAGTTATACACACAATTATATTATGGCTGGATTATTGATATATTTTCATAAATTTTACATCTTTCATTGTCTTATTTTATGTATGTAGAAGTGGCCTATAGACTATAGAGTGGGGTCAATGACATCTATTGTTTGTTTATTGTTTTTTTTGCCTTGAAAATTGGATTAATGTATTTACACATTTGTAAAATAAACTCTTTAACTGCATTTGTAACAAATAATTATGCATGTGTAAGAGGGCTCACCTATTAATTGAAAGACAGATGGGCTTTTAAAAGATAATGGATGCCCAATATACAAATTGTGCTTCAAAATGAAATATTTTTTATCTCTTAAGTGGATACCTACAATATTTTCATAATACCTATTTTATTACTTAATATATTGAGCCATTTTCTAATATTTACCATATCAGAATAGTTATTTTTCAAAAGTCACAGTGAAATCCAAAAAAATCAAGGGACAGCTTTTAGGTGCTTATCACCATCATTACTATTACTAAACAAGCAAAGTATAAATTATGCAACCAACAAATAGCAGAACTTTCTCAACAGTATTCTAAAATTTAAGTCATTAGTAATTTAATTTATTATAATAAATAAATTATGTGTTTTATAAGTGACAATTCAGATGAAAGTTTGCAATAAAGAGTCTTTGAATGAGAAAAAGTAGAGGGAAAAAGAAATTGTCTATTAAAAATCAATTTAAATTATTTTCTATATACCTAGGTATATCTAACTTCCAAGCCGTTTTACCAGTCTGTTTAAATCAAGGTTCAAATCTAATTGGAGCATTCTACAATCTTCTGTAGTGTAAACATTTAAATATAATTTAAGATTGTCTGCCAAAAAAATTACTGTGCATGAAATAAACGCATATAATAATCACAATGATGCTATATACAGTAGAGCCCTAAATAGGAGCCTCGAGGTATTCTTGAGGAGGCTATTATTTGCAGAGATTTAAAATCGTAAATGCCAATTTGTTCAACAGAACCAAGTGATCTACTTCATCAAATTCCTTACAGAAATTTATGTAAATCAACAATGATAATAAATTTAGAAGCTAAAAGGAAATTGTTAATAACCTTTAAGGGAAAATGATTGGGAAGAGGTTACAATATTTTAAAGTTAACTTTTTTTTTAAACAATAGAATTCATGGATTTTTTCTTTAATTCCTTTTTTTTTTAAATAAAATCTCGAATAAAATACATAGGGTTTCTGCTTTATTGAAAACTTGCAGATTATCCAGATTTACAGATTCATACTAATTTTTATTGCAAATATTTCATTCAAATTAAATTTCCATTGAAATATCTCTTTCAAGATAAAAGGGTTGAATGTTACTCACCTCTGGTGATAATGGTTCTTTTGTCATACAAAAAGCTATTAAAACAACCTACAAGTTCATATAGGTACTGCTAACTTTTAATTACTTATCTATAGACTTGTATAGGGTCTTTTTCTTTTTCGAGATATAATTTGAGGGTTCATTTAATAATGAATTAACATTGATTCAGTTAAAATTTACAGAATTTGGTCAAAAAATGTAAGTAAAATATGTATTTTTTGTAATTTAATAAAAAAATATTAAATAGCTAATGTATATTGCTATAATTTCAATTTATTAAGTAATAATTATTAACAATGTATTTTTTCTCTCAAGTTCACTTCAGAATAATTGATAGTGGACAATAATATTTCCACTGTACAACATAAATGTTTATATTATGTTATGCCACTAATCATAATAATAACAACCTTGTAGTTGTAGGTTTTGTTTAGTATTTTTTTAAATGGGGTCAATAATAGTTTTTTTTTATAAATAAAATAAATGTGTCTGGAAGGGTTAATTTTGTTATTGATTGCTTATGTTAAGAAAACATTAGTTTTTTAAAAAATTAACCAAACCATATCTATATTTTTTTATATCAAGGTCACGGATTTTTAAAAATAAAATAATGCATAAAAAAATAGTTGAAAAATTTGATGATTAAAAAATTTGGAAATTTAAAATGTTAAAAACAACCAATCCCTTATAAATGTTATATCGTACATCTATGAAATTTTTTACAAACATTTATTAACCACAAATAAAAATCATATGGTTACCCATCCAGAAAGAGTGCACATTGGCATATCGTTCACTTGGTGACGGTTACGCGAGCACGTCACCAATCCATAAGATTTGCCCCTACCAAAAATCGCTCATCGCGGCTAGAAGTTTTCATAAAAACGAAACTAAATAATAAAAACAAGGTACTTATATTTTTGACGAGTGAATACATTTGGATTTGACACTGAACATTGCGAAATAACAGGCTTGTTCCAACTGGCTTATAGGAACCGTTCTGGAATCGTATCGAGCATTGTATAGTGCGCAATGGTACAAAAACTTTCAGAGTATATAAATTCCTTATCTATGACAAAAACCATCTTCAGGGGTGATAAAGTTGATGTGTCCATCCCTGATTCGAATTTGCGTACTATCGTTGAGTCAAAAATACAATAAACCTAAACTTGTATTTTTCACTCAACGGTACTATACAGTACTCGTTACGATTCCAGAACGGTTCATACATACCAGTTGAAACGTGAAAGAAATACAGCACTTGCGCGAACGATACCTAGAACGGTTCTATAGCCAGTTGGAACGAGCCCAACTTTCTATTTAAATAATTATACCTACACATGTTTTGAATGGCACTAGCTCCCCAAGAAAGGTTACTTATTTTAAACCTTACGATTTACAGTGAGATAATCGTAAATTAACCAAAAAATTGGTTGTCAACTCAATGATTAATACTTTTGATGATGCCACAACAACCAACGGATGTGACTTCCTAGTTAGTCATCATATTTTAAAAACATATTATTTGTTTCTCTCTGAAGACATTTCTTAGTAAACAAATTTGTAATGAACTTTACCACAAAGTGTGTTCGATTATGGTAATAAGATTGCCAACGTTATTTTTTATGTTAAAATTTGTCATTGTATTGTCACTAACATCATAAACTCATTTCATAATTATCACTCATCTTTATTCTACATTCATAGCTTGTAGCTACCATCAAAGAAAAATTCGGGTATCATAACTTCGTTCATAAGTGGCAGTTTTTCTCTGTTGGATTTCTAAATATGTTCCTCTTTTTTATAAATTAAAAGCACACCATACTCAGAAATGACAGCAAGCAAGGAAAATTTAACGAGAGGAAATTGATTCCTTCAATTTTTAAAAATTGGAAAAACAAACTACAGGGTGTCCCAAATAAGAGTGACTGATTTTAAACAAAAATGCCCAGCTTATTAATTGCTCCAAAGAGATGGGGTTTTCACTAGTTTATCAAAGAGATTTTTTTAGGCTTGGCTGGCATTTCATCTCATCAACACAGGTTAGGTTTTACTAATGTTGGTCAAATTAAAAGGAAAAAAATATGTATTATTTTAAATGGAACACCCTATAATTTTTTATCTCATTCGAAAGAGCAATCATTCTTTCCAAAAATATATAGTTTTCTATCTTTTGTTTCATTAACAACAAAGATATTCGAGGTTTCATGTAGTAGTACATTTTTAATTAGTAGTTTTATATGAACTTATTTTGATGCATAAAATCAACTTGTTTGAATTATTGATTTCGTTTCTGCATAAATTATGACATTTTGAGCTTTTTCACTCACTGTATAGATCATTTCGAAACCGACTTATATGACTTAACAAAATTACTATTGTCAAAATTGCTGATTTTGTTGTTATGCGTCAAACGGTCACAGCATGAGTTCATTTTATGCATCAAAATACGTTCATATAAAACTACTAATTAAAAATGTACTACTACATGAAACCTCGAATATCTTTGTTGTTAATGAAACAAAAGATAGAAAACTATACATTTTTGGAAAGGAGAATGATTGCTCTTTCGAATGAGATCAAAAATTATAGGGTGTTCCATTTCAAATAATACATATTTCCCCTTTGAATTCGACCAACATTAGTAAAACACCCTGTGTTGATGAGATGAAATGCCAGCCAAGCCTGAAAAAATCTCTTTGATAAACTAGTGAAACTAGTGAAAACCCCGTCTCTTTGGAGCAATTAATAAGCTGGGCATTTATGTTTAAAATCAGTCACTCTTATTTGGGACACCCTGTATAATAGTTGACCGATATTTTGACTCAAATAGGACAAGTCCACGTGACGTCATGTGACAGTCGCCAGTCAATTTGTCATTTGGTGGACATGACCTATCAAGTTGATACTTCCTAAACAAACTTCTAAATTAAGGAATATAACGCATATACGCGCATTTAGTACGCGTCATAAATTGTCCTAAGTCAAGTTTTTGGATGCAAACAATCATGAATTTTCGTTGGATTCCTGTACAATTGGCAATCGCAGTGAAAATATTCAAATAAAAGTTAAAAAATGGTGTTGAGGAAGGAGGTAAACGAACGAAAGCGAGAAGGGTTGACCGTGTCGAAGTCGAAACGGACAAAGAAAGATACGAATTTGTTATTGTCGGGGACGTTACCCCCAGTCACGAGTTGCCTCGGGTAATGTCTGCCCTCTGCTTCGTTACCGAACACAAATAAGAGATGGAAACAAAATTAATGTAGGCACGGTGTCTTCCCTTCATAGTTGCCATATTTACTGTTTTAACAGTAGATCTACTTATTTATAACATAACGTTGCCCTTAACTTGAATAACAGTCTATAAGCTGCTATAAGGCACTTTATCTACTAGGCATTCATAGAGTTCAGGGGTGACACTATCCCATATTTCTTGCAATTTAAACAAGTAGTCGTGGTAGAGAACGCTGAGAATTACTTATTTCTTATGCGTTTTGTCCAGTAAAATGAAGATTTTAACTACAATTCAAAACGGTAACCGGGGGTTTTTTGATAGGGGAAAATAAATGCCACAGTCTGTTTTTTGATAAAATCATTCTTTTGCATCCAAATAGTGTAATGAAATTTTGGAGAGAACGCATTTTCAACACAAAAAGTCTTGTAAATACCTCAAAACTTTGAATTTCGAACTGAAATTCCAGGAGAGTATTTGCAAGAGAATGATCCATTGGGAAAATTTTTTCAAGTTCATGACTTGAAGGGTATCCGCCTTGTGAATAATAAATGTGGAAGTAGTGAAAATATTCAAAAATCCACTTTCTGAAACTTCAGTTATTCATAAGTCGACTAGTTGGAGAGATAGAACCTTCTAGTCTCATCCGATGGATTCAGGGTAACCTTTTTTATATAAGTATGAAATGATTTCAAATTGGTAACCGGGGTTTTTTTGATAGGGGAAAATAAATGCCACAGTCTGTTTTTCGATAAAATCATTCTTTCGCATCCAAATACTGTGATGAAATTTTGGAAAAACGCATTTTCAACATAAAAAGTCGTAAATACCACAAAACTATGAAATTCGAACGGAAATTCTATGAGAGTATTTGTAAGAGAATAGTCAACCGGGAAAAAAAATTTCAAAAGCTTGCTTCGAAATTTCCTACAAAAAAAAATTTTGCGACATGGAATTGGCTTAAAATTCGCAACCGGGGGTTTTTTGATACGGGAAAACAAATGCCACAGTCAGTTTTTTGATAAAATCATTCTTTCGCATTCAGATGGTGTAATGAAATTTACGAAAAAACGCATTTTCAACGTAAAAAGTCTTGTAAATACCACAAAACTATGAATTTTGAACTGAAATTTCAGGAGAGTATTTGAAAAAGAATAACGAATTTGGAAAAAAAATTTTAAAAGCATAACTTGAAGCGTTTCCGTCTTGTGAATATTAAATGATAAAGTAGTGAAAATATTCGAAAATCCACTTTCTGAAATTTCATGTATCCATAACTTGACTAATTATAGAGATAGAACGTTCTAGTCTCCTCCATTGGATTCAGAAGGACATTTTACATATAGATGTGAATTTTGTGTCGATATTTCCAAGCATTAAGGGAGAATGAGAAAGTTTTGAAAAATCTCGAAAATCCTCTTTCTCAAATTTCATGTATTCATAACTCGACTAAATGGAGAGATAGAAGGTTCTAGTCTCCTCCATTAGATTCAGGGTAACCTTTTTTATATAAGTATGAATTTTGAGTCGATATTTCCAAGCATTAAGGGAGATAGCAGAGAGCAATATAAATCGCGAAATATTTCCATAAAAAAAATTTTTGCGACATGAAATTGATTTCAAATTGGTAACCGGGGGTTTTTGATATGGGAAAATAAATGCCACAGTCTGTTTTTCGATAAAATCATTCTTTCGCATCCAAATACTGTGATGAAATTTTGGAAAAACGCATTTTCAACATAAAAAGTCGTAAATACCACAAAACTATGAATTTCGAACGGAAATTCTATGAGAGTATTTGTAAGAGAATAGTCAACCGGGAAAAAAATTTTCAAAAGCATAACTTGAAGGGTTTCTGTCATGTGAAAGTAGTGAAAATATTCGAAAATCCACTTTCTGAAACATCATGTATTCATAACTCGACTAATTGGAGAGATAGAGCGTTCTAGTCTAGTCCATTGGATTCAGAAGGACATTTTACATATAGATGTGAATTTTGTGTCGATATTTCCAAGCATTAAGGGAGAATGAGAAAGTTTTGAAAAATCTCGAAAATCCTCTTTCTCAAATTTCATGTATTCATAACTCGACTAAATGGAGAGATACAAGGTTCTAGTCTCCTCCATTAGATTCAGGGAGACATTTTACATATAAATGTGAATTTTTAGTCGATATTTCCGAGCATGAAGGGAGATAACAGAGAGAAATTTAAATCGCGAAATATTTCCATACCTACCCATTGCTTCGAAATTTCCTACAAAAAAAAAATTTTTGCGACATGAAATTGGTAATCGGGGTTTTTTTGATACGGGAAAATAAATGCCACAACCTGTTTTTCGATAAAATCATTATTTCGCATTCAAATAGTTTAATAAAATTTTGGAAAAAACGCATTTTCAACATAAAAAATCTTGTAAATGCCACAAAACTATGAATTTCGAACTGAAATTCTATGGGGAGTATTTGTAAGAGAATAGTCAACCGGGAAAAAAAATTTCAAAAGCATAACTTGAAGGGTTTCCGTCTTGTGAATAATAAATGTGAAAGTAGTGAAAATATTCGAAAATTCTGAAACTTCATGTATTCATAACTCGAGTAATTGGGGAGATAGAACGTTCTAGTCTCCGCCATTCGATTCAGAGGCACATTTTACATATAGGTATGAATTTTTAGTTAATATTTCCAAGCATTAAGGGAGATAGCAGAGAGCAATTTAAATCGCGAAATATTTCCATACCTACCCCTTGCTTCAAAATTTCCAACAATTTCCTAGGTAATCTGGGGTAATTTTTATCAAAGGTAGTTTTCGTACACAAACATTTCTAGTGACCAACCCCTCGTTTCTCGCGGTTTTGAATCAGTAGGTTCTTCACGTACCATTATTGTATTTGAATCGCAATAAAACTGACAATACCTACTTTTGTACTTATTATTAATACTCAAACGACGCGTGACGATCTTTATCATATATTTCATTTCAAAGCCTCGTTCGCGCCAGGCTGATAAAACTCAGAAATATAAGGAACAGCATATGTTTCAATATTTAGTTGTCAGCATTTCTTTGAATATCAAAGAATTAATTAAATAGTAATCAACAAAAGATGTATATATATGCCATAAAAAATGTTGCTAATTTCATATATTTACAATTGAAAAAAATTAGAATGTAAAAATTTCGGTAAACTGTCATTTCATTCGTAAAGTAACTGCTTGTTCCAATATAGTTGATAGGGCTCGTAGGTATACAAAGAGCAATTGTTAACAATTTTCTTATAATTTCTATTTACATCAAAGAAGATTTACCCAAGATGAATTATTTTCCCGCTCTGCAGCGATGTGAATTTTAACTTCTCTTTATACACTTTTCAATAGAGGAGTTCAGTCTAAGGTCAGTGTGGCCAACAAAAACTGGTTTTTCTGACAATAATGACAGTTAATGTCTACCATTCAAAACATAAGATTTTTGCAGGTTTTTATCATTACGAAC
Organism: Lochmaea capreae; assembly: GCA_949126875.1. Lineage (NCBI taxonomy): Eukaryota > Metazoa > Arthropoda > Insecta > Coleoptera > Chrysomelidae > Lochmaea > Lochmaea capreae. The sequence goes on from OX421399.1 coordinate 17,053,767, forward strand.
ATCTAAATGGCTTTACTAAAACAATGAATACACCCCCGAAGCGTGAATCTTAAAATTTAAAATGACGTTTTAGCTGAATACTCAACGCATCGGTGGCCAATATTTCTAGGAACTTTTAGAAATACTCCATTCCATTTCTGTCATTATGTCACTAGTTATGTCAAATGTCACTGGAAAAAGCAATTAGAAGAATTAAGAGATACAACTAACTAGAACTAGAAAAGTCTAATTGAAAAGAAACATGAACGATTAAACGAATGTCAATAAAAACAAATAAAACTGACATCTGACATAACTAGTGACAGAATAACAGAAATGAAATGGTGACATACCAAATGTTTCTGGAATTATTGGTCATTGGTGCGTTGATTATCCAGCTAAAACGTCATTTTAAATTTTGAGATTCACGCTTCGGGGGTGTATTCATTGTTTTGATAAAGCAATATAGATGTTCACAATGTTAAAAAACATGCAAAACCTTATGTTTTCAATGGTAGACATTAACTGTCATTCTTGTCAGAAAAACCACTTTTTGTTGGCTACACTGACCTTAGACTGAACTCCTCTATTGCATGCTATAATTGGAAATAATAATGACGTTGCTACTTTCACGTATACCTACGTTGTACAATCTTTGACGATTTGTATCAACCCTCTTGAAATTTGTTACGCTACTGCTCATTATTCGTATCCTAATACATTTTGTTCTGAATTTAACGCTATTATTTTGCAGGTGCGAGTCTGAATACCTCTACATGATTGATTCTTTATATTAAAAATGACATGCCGGTACCTGCATAATATAATGACTGTTAATAAACAGTTTGCACTATTGGAAAATATTTCTCACCATATATTGTATTGCTAGTATTGTGGATAAAAAAAGTGATGATGATTTTAATTTATTTAAAGAGACCTGATGGATTTTCTTAGCATTAATGTTTTATATTCGCGATTCATGCAAAGCAATTTGCAATCTGATGGCGAAATTTGAAACTTCAACAAAGCAGATAGATTTTGTATGTTCAAGGGATTTATATATTTAGACTTCCTTTCGACATTAACTGCTATTCTGAGCCAGGACATGCTCCCAGTAAAATTGTCGCCTTTAAAACCTAAATTTTTAATTGCAAAAAAAAAGTTTAGTCATTATTGAAAATGGTATTTTCTCATCGGGTTCTTGATAAAGTAGATGTGAATATTTTTCAAGAGGATAAAGATAAAATATACCTTCAGGACCGGCCCTAGAAATTTTGTCTTCATTTTAAAAAATAATTACTTATCATAAATTGTGTATTCAACCAATTTTTGTGGCCCACAACTCTGGTATTATTTTAAATTGATTTCTGTAAAATGTGATGCATGCAATCATTATAATATATTCAATTAATAAATCATTAATTCTGATATGTCTGTTACCTAAATGACTATTTTTTTCTGCTGAATTACTAATTATTATAATAAAAGCTTGTGACATACATAATATAGATTATGTAGTTTACTACATTTAACATGCACACCATGTGATAAAAGTTGTAATACAGGTTGGAATAAAGTGTAACACATAATAATATCTGTTTTTTTAATGGTCTAGTTCTTTTAAGAAAGTGTTTGTCTTTGTTTGAGTATAAAATATAAAGGTCAGTGATTATTTGAATCTCTTTCCAAAATTCCTATTATCAAATACTCTAACATATTGACTATTTTTTCATTTTCCAGATGTCCAATCAGTTCCGTCTTTAACAGAATTAGCTGCAAAATGCGTAGCATCCCATATCCCATTCGAACTGGTTGAACATGTGTATCCACCAGTACCAGAACAACTTCAACTTCGAATAGCATTTTGGAGTTTCCCTGATAATGAAGAGGACATTCGGCTTTATTCTTGCTTAGCCAATGGATCGGCAGAGGAGTTTTCCAGAGGCGATGCCCTACACAGAACGCATATGGTTAAAGATCCACTACAAATTGGTAAATATATTTTTCAAGTGTATATCTATATTAGTAACAATCATGGCCAATCTGTTTAATTGATGGGATCTACACTCTTAATTGTTATATTTTTGTTCAACTATTTCAGGTTTCCATCTATCTGCTAGTGTTCAGCAAATACCAAGAAGCACTCATAATGTAGCTGTAACTTTCGACAGACGCCGGATCTCATCTTGTAATTGCACCTGTACATCAACAGCCTATTGGTGCTCACATGTTGTTGCTGTTTGCCTCACTCGAATACACTGGGTATGCATAAAGTCAATTATTATTTATCTAATTTTGATTTAAATATTTATTTGTTAGGTGAACATAATACCGAATTATATTGTATTGTTGTTTATCTTACTTGCTTACTAAAATTTATACTTCCATTACTTTGTAAAGTTACATTTTAAGAGTTAATGCTTGGAGGGGAACAGACTCTGAATCAACTCCAAGCATTAAACAAGATGCGAGTTAGCCCTTTTTTTGTAAATACAAGCTGCATACTACTTTTTTTTTACTTAGCCTCATCTTGTGACACTCCGCGCTCCTGTATCAGAATCCTTGTCACGTTTACAACGCGATCAACTTCAAAAATTTGCCCAATACCTCATCAGTGAACTTCCTCAGCAAATTTTACCCACTGCCCAGCGACTTTTGGACGAACTCTTAGGTTCTCAACCATCGGCCATCAATTCGGTTTGTGGAGCTCCTGATCCCACTGCAGGGGCATCTGCCAACGACCAGACCTCTTGGTATTTGGACGAAAAGACTTTACACGATAACATTAAGAAAATTCTGATTAAATTCTGTGTACCTGCTCCTATTGTTTTTAGGCAAGTATTCTATTTAGAAAAGTTACCTCTAGTGGATTATTTTGAAATCTTTGGAGGGTAATAAAAATTGAGAAAGACTATTAATACTATTTTTATTTAGCGATGTCAACTACTTAAGTACAGTGGCTCCTCCTGCAGCAGCAGAATGGACCTCCCTATTGCGTCCATTACGAGGACGAGAACCCGAAGGAATGTGGAATCTTTTAAGCATTGTCCGAGAAATGTTCAAAAGAAACGACCGAAATGCTATTCCGCTTCTTGAAATTATCACCGAAGAGTGTCTTGCTTGTGAACAAATTCTCATTTGGTGGTTTAATACTAAAGTAAGTGCTCTTCAAAAATTTTTTAAAATCATAAAATTTTATAACATAATATTGAAAATTTTAAAGGTTGCGCTACTCAGCGGAAACTCTGGTTATGGTGGCAGTGGAGGCGGTAAACACAATAACGTCAACAGCAATACCCACGCCTCTCAACACGCCTGTTCGTCGCTTTGTGATGAAGTTGTTGTACTTTGGAGATTAGCTGCGTTAAATCCAGGGCTTGCTCCAACGGAGCGTGATATGCTTCATAACCAGGTGAGTGTTTTCTAGGAATATGGTTTATTATTTATCTCTGTAACTCTTAAGTGGACTTGAACTTACCACTCTCTTCTCTTGATTGAATTCTTGCTTTATTCTTTTCAGTTTAGTACATGGCATATGAAGATACTAGAAAAAGTGAGTAAATGTCGCAACACGACATCAAGCTCTCAACAACATTATAAGAATTCGGCCACGTTGAAGATGGATTTAGAAGTTTTTACCGGATTCAAACCAGCAATAGAAGCGTGCTACCTTGATTGGGACGATTATCCAATGCCTGGAATTACATATACCCAAGATATAAACCCAATGTACCATTGTCCATTTACTTGTTTTAGACATGGTGCAGACACCAGCAGAGGAGAGAGTCAAGTTACTCAGGTATCGTTAACAAAATTAATAATTAATCAGTAGATATAAACTTTGATATTAATTTTATAAAAGTTTCTACTTCTATTGCTACAATCTTCAATTACAACTGATCACCTAGTGCGAAGTGGCTGAATTCATCAGCTGATCCCGGTACCGCCTATCTCTCTTTCTTCTTTCTTCTACACAGTCCGTCACATGTCCTCGTCTCTTCCTACGTTTTGACAAGCTGTAATTAAACAAGTAGTTGACTATTAAATATATTAATACTGTTTTTTTTCACCGGTTAGATAAAATAATTGATTTTATTTGATAATTATGGAAACATCCCTCATAGTAAGGGTTGAAAGCAATTGATATAATGTAATTTAACTTAAGTACCATTTAAAGCTTATTACAGTTTCCTGTAATATTGTCGTATTTAATAAAGTGATTTATCAACAGTTGTTGAAAGAATAATTATTTATATTCAACACTCTATAAATTTTTGAAAAATAATATTTTTCAATAACAGTGGCCGTTCAACTAAGGAGCAGCAACTACTTCCCGTTCAATATGCACCGCCGGATATTGAATTACACTCCAAAGTCAAAGGGGGTTGGTATATCTACAAGATATTTTAAAACCAACCGTTCTGGTTTGCGATTAGTCCGGGATTAGAGACTCTCGGACGGATAGGTGCATATTGCACGGGAAGTAGTTGCTGCTCCTTAGTTGAGCGGCAACTGTTATAGAGTGTTGAATATAAATAATTATTCTTTCGACATCTAAGTACCATTTATTTATATATATATATGTATATAATCAAAATCCCTGTTACCATTTAATGGTGTAGGGTATATTTTATTGTCTATATTGTCACGATATTTTTCAGTGTCTGTACACAAATTTTGCCCATTCTTTTTTGTTATTTGCTAGTGCCTTGGCCGCTAACCATGTTGTCCCTCTTTTATTCATTATTTCTACAATTACTCCATCCCATGTTTGTTTCGGTCTACCTCTTTTCCTAGCTCTTTTTATCCTAGATTCCCACACTTGCCTGACAGGCCTATCCTTATTCATTCTGTGGAGATGCCCCCACCAGCTAAGTTGTATTTTTTCAATGAAATCCAGCAGTGGTTCTATTTCCAGGTCTTCTCTTATTTTAACGTTTCTCATTTTGTCTCTTTTTGTGACACCCCTGACTCTTCTGAGATACTTCATCTCTACAGCCTGAATTTGACTTTTTTGTCGCTGTGTGAGTACCCATGATTCGCATCCAAATGTAAGGATTGGTCTGAATATGGTTTTATAAACATTCATCTTCGTTTTCTTTGATATTTCTATTTTATTTATAAATGATCTGTTCATTGCGTAGTATGATTTCAAAGTGTTTTGTATTCTATTATTGATTTCAATATCTTGTTTTCCGTTCTCTTGAATTTACACTCCTAAGTATTTGAAACTTTTCACCTGCTCAATATTTGTTCCATCTATTGCAATATTTATTTTTGTACTGTTGTTACTTATCTGCATCACTTTTGTTTTGGTTCTATTTATGTTCATCCCATTTTCTTTTAGAGTTTTATTCCATATGTCGAAGTTGTGTTGTAAATCCTTTTCTGGCCCCGTCATAATAATCAAATCGTCTGCAAAGGCTCCTTCCGCGATGTTTACTCTCTGTAAATTTCTGTAACCTATATGTAGTTTTTTCGTCTTTGGTGAACATTGTTTTATAATTTCATCCATAAAGACAATAAATAATAGTGGGCTTAATCCCCCTCCCTGTCGGAGTCCTTTTTGTGTTTTAAAATATTCTGAAATTCTATTTTCACTAATTATACAGCATAAGTTGCTTTTATATATATTTTCTATTATTCTTATTGTCTTCTGGTCAACTCCTCTATTTTTTAGGATTGTCCATAGCGCTTCCCGTGTTACTTTGTCAAAAGCCTTCTCCAAATCAATGAAACCAACATAAGCTTCTTTATTCTGCCGTAGTAATTTTTCTGCTAACAATTTAACTGTGAAAATGTGATCTTGTATGCTTCTTCCTTTTCTAAAACCACTTTGTGATTCTTCTAGTGTTTTTTCCACTTGTTGTCTCAGTTTCTTGTCTATTACTTTCTCATATATCCTCATAGCCGTGCTAAGTAGAGTTATTCCTCTGTAATTGTTGCAATTGTGTTTGTCCCCCGTTTCATAAATTGGCACGATCATTGCTATTTTCCAATCCTCAGGTATATGTTCTTCATCCCATGCTGTATTGATTATTTCGAGTAAATAATCCATTCCTTTATGACCCAGATTTTTAAACATCTCTGTTGTAAGTTTGTCATATCCTGGAGCCTCACCGTTTTTGAGTGTTCGTATAATTTCTGTTAAATCTTCCATGTTTATACCTTCACCTTTTTCTTTATTTATCAAGCGTTCGATAGTTATTTCCTCTTTTTCCTTTTCTTGTTGTCCATCTAGTAGTTCTTGAAAGTATTCTCTCCATCTGTTCATTATTTCCGTTCCTTCCGTTAGCAATTCTCCATTTTTATCTTTAATACTTGTCGTGTCTGGTTTTTTTTCTTTTCGCAAATTACACTCCAAAGTCAAAGGGGGTTGGTATATCTACAAGATATTTTAAAACCAACCATTCTGGTTTGCGATTAGTCCGGGATTAGAGACTCTCGGACGGATAGGTGCATATTGCACGGGAAGTAGTTGCTGCTCCTTAGTTGAGCGGCAACTGTTATAGAGTGTTGAATATAAATAATTATTCTTTTGACATCTAAGTACCATTTATTTTCGGTAGGTAAATTCCAGTAAAGCAGTACTCAATTGTGAACATCCTCACATTCACACAACACATTCCCACCACCATCATCATCACCATCACCACCACCATGGCCACATCAGGGTAGCAGCGAGGTATGACTATGTAAACGTCATAAGTATGAATCCAATGGAATATCCACCGCATCCGCAACTTAATGAAAGAGATGGGAATCGATCGAGCGTTAGCAGTGAAGGGTTTTGTGAAGTAAGTTTCCAATTTTTCTTTTAAAAACTCAATTTTAATTGGGGTATGATGGATATTTTCTTCCAAATGTTGAATAAATCAAAAGATGATTCTTATTACAATTAATCCCCTTAGCTACCAATTTTGCAGGTTGACGACGACATGAATATTCTTCAAGAAAACCGTTTCAACGATTCCGATTCGCAAGAAGGTGGCGGTAGTGATTCATCGAGTAATAGTAGCCAAGAATGTAGAACACCGCCGACAGCACAACATTCATTATCCATCGATAACGAAACTAATAAAGAAAACTACAAACAAATACCGACTGTTTCGATACCGAGTACATCTGTCTCTTGGACGCCTCAACCGCAGCAAACGCCAATATCGAGGAGAGACTCCAAAGACGACTCCACGTCTAGCTCTAATTCAGATTCTCCACAATCCGGAGACGAGTACAACATGTACTTTTATAATAGGTATGAAAGTTTTGCTATAAGTTCCTGTCAATCATAATTTTTCTATTATCCTCTTTGCAGCAAGGATATTAACTTGAATTCCAACGCTCAAGTAAACCCAAAGATGGAAGAAGCCGAGGATAAAGTTGGAATGTTTTCGGCCATAAGAAAGTGTGATGATCCTTGGGACGTTCTTTTTGCTCGAGCCGAAGGATTACACGCCCACGGACACAGCAGAGAAGCTTGTATTCTGGGTGTAAAGCTAGCCGAAGAGTTACTCATGAATCCACCTGACTTGATGATCGAAATTCCACCGATACCCAAGAAAAAAGGTAACGTATTACTTTGCATAAGTTTTCAATTTCCTTTAAAATTTAAAAATAGGTCGTTGGAAGAATATTTTTGTAACCTAACCGCATCACCGACATGCTAATCTCACCTCGACAGTAATGAACTCTTTTTGGAAAATAGCCCTGATGGCCTACCAAACGGTAACACGTGGGGCAAAATCTACTGGACATACACTGACTGTATACAACCACACACACACACACACACACTGTATACAATCCAAGTCGGATAAAGGTCTGATAAGGACTAGTCTCTTGGTACAACTAAGAGCTCAAAAATCCTAAAGACTGAAGAGCTGCGTACTCGAAACTTGGACTGTAATAATCAATTCATGGCAAACGGGTTGTCAGAAGAGATACCAAATCGAAACTACAGTAGAAACGGAGGAGCTTTACCATCACGTGACCCAATCTACGATTTATCCAACACATATTTTCTACTTACTATCTTCTTCTATCAATATAAATCAAACATAATAACGTACGATCGATTGTCTTCTTCACAAGACCAACTACAAGACATACGTATTAGTTTCTTTAAATTTGCCGTAGTAATCGTAAAAAGAGACAACGATATAATTGACGTAACGTGTATAATTGATCGCACTAAAAGTTGAGTTTGACACTAGCGTATTTGAGGTTATGCGAGTTTAGTTTATTGTCTTGTTTTTAGCGAATTTTTGGATTGAAAGTGTATTTATTGTTAAAATCAGTTCTTGTAAGAACTAATTTGACTTTTTAGTCCATTTGACAATGGTAAGTACGAATATAATACTTGTTAACTTTTGACATTTCATAACACCTAAAATGCCGTGAGACGGGAATATTACAATTCTTATTTTACTACTTATTAATTTTGGACTTTATAACTTATTCACCCGGTATATCGATAGTTTTAATATATATGTCGATGTTAACCATATAAATCAAAATAAATACAATTAAAAAATTTAAATTTCTTGTTTAATTACCAATTCGTGAAAGTCTGACCTTTGGAATATTAGTCATAACGATTATTTCTATTGAGTTGACAGAAGTTTTAATTTGATTCATATGAATATTGTTGCTGAGGTAACAGTCACGTGATGGTAAAGCTCTACAATATCTACTATAGATCTTTTAGACGGAATGGAATTATGATTACTTTGGTGTTAGTGTACACTGATACGCTTAGTGTAGCATTTCTTTATTTTTTTTAACATTTATATTATCTAATATTGTTTTACAGGAAAGAAGCAACAAGTGAATCCCGCAAGCCACCAATTAAGCTGTTTAGCATCTGCTACACTCTCAAAATGTGCCTTTTTATGTTCGGTTTTAGCAGAAAATAGCGAACACTACCACCTAGCATTCCGCGTTGGTATGTTCGGCCTAGAAATGGCCCGACCTCCTGCCAGTACCAAACCTTTGGAAGTCAAATTGGCCAACCAAGAAACTGATCTGGTAAATTTATCTTTTAAACGATCAACAAATAAAACTTGAATAATATTTTGTTTTTCAACAGGTAAATCTTTTAAAAAGAATACCTTTAGGACATAGAGAACTGCAAGTTCTTAGAGAAAGAGCGGAACTACTTAAAGAAGGTACTTTACGTTCGAGAGGTGAAGCTATGCTACCGATAATGCTGGCTAGCTTTATCTTTGACGCACTTGTTATACCGAATATAACTGGAAGAGACAGAGCGAAGATTCTTAATATGAGAATGCCTTCTGACGAACTCTTAGGTATGGTTAGGTATTTAATTTCGAATTAAAAGCTAAAACATATCGTTCTCTAGGTTTCGAAGCAGCAGTTGCAGCGTTGGGATTGAAAGCGAACGTTTCGGAAGCCGATCATCCGCTCCTTTGTGAAGGTACTCGTCGTCAACGAGGTGATCTGGCAATCGCTCTCTTAGTACTGTATAAAGATGACTGTTGGAAAATGGCGAGGATAATGGATAGACTATTAGACAAAGAGGTGCATCAATTGATGAAAACTCCACTTACCGGTTTATACTATTCCAGTAATCCTCCTACGAAGAGCCAGTATTTTAACATGAAACGAGAAGACTGTGATAAAGTAGTTACTCCCATCAGCCCGTTTTTGCCACCCACAGAGATGATGCCAACAGATATGGGTAAGTAAATTGGTTTTATTGGTCGTTGAACGATTGGTCAGCTCTCCAGCTCTCCGCAGAGTGCTGGAAGCCACACATTGTTTTTGCCTAGTTCATTGCCATCCATTTGGATGTTCTGTTGTCTACGCCTCTTCTATTTAATGCTTTTTTGACAGCGTCATGTGGAGTATTGTCAAAAGGTCCTTCTTTATCCAAAAATGCACAGGCGTGTGTGGGTAAGTGAAGTTAGGAAATAAAAATGGAAAAATTTGTGGACAAGAATCCATTTTTGTACTCGTCTTTGAAAATATCGAAAATTATGATCGTTTCGTGGTAAAATATATTCCTTGCTAGTGAATTTCTTTATGTGTGTTTTCGACATGCAATTTTAGAAAACACCCAATCATTTCCTGCTCCTTATCTACTCTCTGTGATTCGCATTATTGTGAGATCGTTTCTCTCGATCTTCTCTTTAAATCATCAACGTTCCTTCTTTATTTGTTATTGGAGCTCTGGAAAGTGACCCGTATACAGATCTGGTATATTTAAAAAATACTTAACTTTGCAGCTTGCTGTAGTAGACCTCATAGTGCTACGAGTGCAGAGCTAGAACAAGGAATGGGCAACCTTTCGGTAAATCCGCAACAAGTATCGGTCCAACAAGGCGCTATTACCAGAACGAAAGATGGACGTTACAAAGGCAAACGCGCCTACCCCTCCATTCCCAACCAGCCGTCCGAAGCCGGCGCTCATTTTATGTTCGAATTAGCCAAAAACGTTTTGAATAAGGCCGGTGGAACGAGCAGTACATCTCTTTTCACGCAAGCGTCTACAAGTCAGAATCACCACGGACCTCATAGAGCGTTGCATATGTGCGCATTTCAATTAGGATTATACGCTTTGGGATTGCATAATTGCGTCAGCCCAAATTGGTTAAGTAGAACATATTCATCACACGTATCATGGACGACAGGTAAAATAAATAAATCACAAACATTTTTTGTTTCTGCCCTTAATGAATAATTTTCTAAATAAATCTTATTTTTTATTAGGTCAAGCGATGGAAATTGGCACGGCAGCCATATCTTTCTTAATAGACACTTGGGAAGGACACTTAACTCCTCCGGAAGCTGCTAGTATCGCTGATAGAGCCTCTCGAGGTTGTGACCTCAATATGGTACGAGCTGCCGCTGAATTGGCTCTATCTTGTCTCCCGCATGCTCAAGCGCTCAATCCAAACGAGATCCAACGAGCAATACTACAATGTAAAGAACAAAGTGACGATATGCTGGAACACGCATGTCACACTGTAGAAGGAGCTGCAAAAGGTGGTGGAGTTTATCCTGAAGTTCTCTTTCAGGTACGTACAATGTGGGTTGGCCGGACGAAAACTAGACAGAGCCATTATCAGGAGCTGCGTCAGCGTTTTAAGAAAAACGCAGAGACCCGTCGATGATTTTTGATTAATGGGGGACATTTTTTTACGGTCACCTCAAAATATAAATGGTCGATCAAAAATCGACGGGTCCCTGCGATTTTTTAAAACGTTAACGCAGTTCTGTTTCGTTTTCGACCGGCCACCCTGTCTATAAAGTGATGCAACTACTTTTTAAATCATTTATTTAACAATTATTGTAGGTTGCTAAATACTGGTACGAATTATATGTCAGACACACACCCGGAGGAGATCAATTGTTGGACAACGACATACCTCACGATCCTCTCATGGATTTGCATGGTGCTCTGGTGGCCTTGATAGAACCTCCAGTTCAACAAGATGTCCCTCCAGCTGCTCAACCCGTAGTTGTAACCACTGCTCCTCCTTATACAGTAAGTTGAATTTTATCACTAACTATGTAATACATATATTTGGTAATAATTATTATTATCATATGCTTTTTTTCAGCATGCAGCTCCACCAGTCGGAATGTACGTCAGTCATTACAACTTCGTACCTCATCCACACCATCCCCCGATCGCATACGGGGGTCCTTTACACCCCTTGCAGGCACCTCCTCCCACGCATGTCCAAATGTATCAGTTCCCTTACCCACCGCCAGCTCCTCAACCGACTCCAGCAGCAGCTTTCGCACCAGTACCGACGTCATATGCAACTTTGCCACCTCCACAACAGGTAATTATGTTTAAGTGTCATATATTATACAGTAGAAACGGTGGAGCTTTACCATGACGTGACTGTTACGTTAGCAACAATATTCATATGAATCAAATTAAAACTTCTGTCAATTCAATAGAAATAATCGTTATGGCTAATATTCCAAAGGTCGGGCTTTTACGAATTGGTAATTAACACTTTGACTGCCATGCCGAATTCAGTAGAAGGGTCTCGCGCGCCACTTGTATTTTTTTGTAGAAAATTATTTTAAATGCTTTTTTTAACCCTTTGCCCTGTGCACAAAAATTTAAAAATCTGTCATTGTGACTTTTAGACTAGTGTATAAAAAATATACACGTGGCGTAGGAGCATAAATATGATGTTCTACGCCACGTGTATACGGCGATATACACGGTTTAGACTCGTTTATTCTTGTCAATAACCGCATTGTAAGATCGTCATTTTTACTTTGATTGTCGCGTTGTGCGTTTCTAAGTGGCTTATGCTGTATTTTGTGTGATTTTTGTGTGGTAAAACTTAGAAATGGAAAAAATAGACGGGATGTCGGTGGCTACAAAAGTTGTTTTTGAGCTGATGGAAAACTGCCTCGACAAAGGAGCCACCTTATATTCCGATAATTGGTATACAAGTATAGAACTGGCGGAAAAGCTTTTAGCCAAAAATACACACCTTGTCGGGGCGCTCCGTAAAAATCGTAAAGGCATTCCCAAGGAAGTATTGACCGCAAAACTAAAAAAAGGTGAAATCATAGGTATGCAGAAGAATGGCATAGCCATTTTCAAATAGATGGATAAACGAGACGTACTAATGCTTACCACCAAACATCAAGCAAATCTAGTAGAGGTTACTGGAAGAGTGGAAGGAAAAACAAAACCAGAAGCCGTGCTTGATTATAATAATGCTAAAAGTTTTATTGATGTCTCTGACCAGTTATCGTCCTATTCAAGTTCGGTAAGGCGTAGTATAAAGTGGTATAAAAAGGTGGCCTTTGAATTACTCACTGGCACAAGTTTAGTAAACTCACACTATTTGTACAAAAAAAATGAATCCAAAAAAGATAGCATTATCGACTTCAAGGAAAATTTGTGCCTGAAGATGCTTTCCATGGGAAAAAGAAATAATGCTCCTCCTGAAAACCTACCTGCACAAGCTCACAAGTTCATTCAAGCGGGGAAAAAAAGCCGTTGTGTTATATGCTATCAACGAAATAAAGATATGAATGAACGTAAATATGCCATATCTAAAACAAAGCAAGTCACTACCAAATGCCAAGGATGCCCTGAGAATTTTGTATGCCTTGACTGCTTTATGGATGTACATAATATTCTGCCAAAAGCTAACCGAACATAAATATTTTGTACTTTTGTTCGTTTAATTTGTTGTTACCGTTTAAGTTTTAAGTTTGTTTTATTTCAAATAATGTGTTTTTTTAAGTTATTTTAAGTTTTCTAAGACAAAACTACAAACTGTTAATTATGTCACAATAAATATGGTACCTAAATAAAAAATTAACTATAAAAAAATATTTTTCATTGAAACTCTGCGCTAAAATAATTTTGTCACTGTTCCACGCCACGCCAAACCATATCCCATAAGAAATGCACGTAAAGCGTGCTACTGTAGTCTACACGCAGCGGATTATTACTGATTGTATGCGTATACTACAATATACACGTGGCGAACTGGGACATGCTATTGTGTATACTCAGAGATACACATGGCAGTCAAAGTGTTAAACAAGAAATTTAACTTTTTTAATTGTATTTATTTTTTTTATATGGTTAACATCGACATATTTATTAAAGCTATCGATATACTGGGTTACAAAGTCCAAAATTAATAAAATAAGCATTGTAATATTTCCATCTCACGGCATTTTAGATGTTATGAAATGTCAAAAGTTATTATATTCGTACTTACCAATGTCAAATGGAATAAAAAGTCAAATTAGTTCTTACAAGATAGAAGAAGATAGTATGTAGAAAATATGTGTTGGATAAATCGTAGATTGGGTCACGTGATGGTAAAGCTCCACCGTTTCTACTATATGTAATTTAGGGACGGTTTCACAATATGTTAGTAAAGTAAACTTTATGAAAAGGAGGTTTCTAGATAAAGTCCTTTCCGACTGCGGTAAACTGAGCTTAGTTTCATAAATTTTTATAAAGTTAGTCGCGTTCATCCCAACGTAGCGCTACCGGAGAGATTCGTAATTACCTGCTGGAGGCATCAGATGTTTATCACTTATTTACTAATGCGCAGATAACATTCAATATACACAGCATTTTGAACAAGCCAGGCGAGGTCCTATTTGCTTTAAAATATGTACAATCGTCGGTTTGGTTAATCGAAAAAAGAAATATCGTGTCGTACTTCAAAACTTCGGTGATGTTCCCAATATATTTTAGGACGTCTTCTTCTTTCACTATCAGAGGAGTTACTAAGTCAATTTGTTTTGTTGCACGTTGTTTGTTATAAACTAGTATTCGGCATTGGTTTGGCCATTATGAAACCCAATTATGATGCTTAAAATCTTCAAAAATCATCATGAAACCGTACATTGTTTTGTTTAGACTGCTTTTACGAATGCGCCTTCACAGTACGCGCAAGCCCCACCACCCACCCCTACAGGGGCTGTATTTGCGTCACCTGCTGGTCCACAACAAGCAATTCCAGTTCAAGGATCTCAACCACCTCCCGTGCAGTATTATGGTCCTACGGTTACCATCGCTCAGCCAGTTCAAGGATTAAGGCCGGCTACGCATATGTATGCAGCGCCACCGCCAGGCAAGTAATTTTACTAAACCATTTTTGTATTTAATACTAGAATCATGAAAATTCCTACAGGTATTCAATGAGTTGATAAGGATTGTTTGTTGTGACATTATTTATGTTTAAGTATTAAAATTTGAACAGTTTTTCTTTTTTTTCCTATCAAAGAACATCTGCTAATAGGTATTGCAGCCCATCCGCAGCAAGCATTAGCAAGATCGCACAGACCTCATCAATTCAATCAAACTCAGCTCAGGTATTTATTGACGTCATATAGAGTCGGGATGTTGGCATTAGAAACGCTTGCCAGAAGAGTACACGACGACAGACCACAGGCGAAGTATGCCAGGAATCCACCTTACGGTGAAGACGTCAAATGGTTGTTGAGGATTTCCAAACATTTGGGTAAGTAAACCAGTGACTCTTTGAATATTATTTTGTTAATACCTACTTATAATTAAAAGTTAAATAAAAGTGTTGTAACTATGAAGGCCTTAATGAATAGAATCTGACAGTTATTAACAATCATTACAAATCCTAATAAATGCAACCTAGACTCAGGGTATACAGATTGCGAAAGGGCTTTTCGAACCGTACGATTTACACAAGTATGACAAGGAAAATATGAGAAAAACTGCTTGAAAGAGGTACAAAGAACAACTGTGCGTGGCCAGCGAGGGCGTGTATTTAGTTCCAGCGGCCGGCCGAATGTCCACTGCCCCCCATTTCAACCGCTGTTGCCAGAAGCGCAGACTAATTTGTACCAATGATATTTTTGTCTCGTCATCGTTGACTCCTTTTCGAGCTCATGCACTATTAGGCAAAACCAAACATCTCCATCCGGCAACAGTGTCCTTAACAGAGAGAATTCACATTTAAATTGCTATTCCTAGGTCTTTTCGCTACAAATGTTGATCACGTTGGAAGCGCATGCCATTGTACGCACTCGTGAAATTTACGCAGTGCATACACTTTTTCACTTCGTGCGTAATGGGTTACTTACAACTCATGTTACGTAATACACTATTACCTACTATTTAAATATCCATTTAAAAGTCAAATAGGAGTATCTCGTCACTAAACAACAAACGAATCAAGAATAATATTTTATCTAGAAACAAAGTTTACTGGACTCCTCCGAGACTTAAACATGTGATCAGTTGCCAAGCAACCGGACGTTCTCGGTGATGATTTTTGTGGATAAAAATGTTGTAAATTGTGTCAAAACTTGTGATTATTTTGTTTTAGGAACTCAATATCTCCACCACTTCTGCGTTTGCGTAGTAAATTCGATAGTAAGTCCTTTTGTTTTGCACGACGTAGCGATCGAAGCTGCACAATATTTATCACGGAACAATCCGAGTCTCGTGATGCAACATTTACGCACTGCACTAACTCCGCTCGTCCAGAAGTGCCAACAAATGTACATACAATGTATGCACCAAAAGTTGTACCATTTAACCGCATCCGATTATGAAGATTTTGTAAGTATCGTTTGTACAGCGAGGGCGGCGTTCCAGATCACTCCGGACGGATCGACGCAATTCAAAGAGTGGTTGCAATCAATCAGAAGGTAATTTATTTTAATATATTTTTTCTTATATATTTCAAATTGTGGTGTCAAGTTGACTAGTTATTCCTAAACGGGATGGTTTCTATCAAGATAAGAATATCCTGTACGGGAACTTGCAAACGGAAGAACCTGTAAATTTTTAATAAAGGGAGGGATGTTGGGCAACTGGATAGGCTGGAATCGATCGACGACAAAAACTGTACCGAATTCCGCTACCGACTCAAATCGATATGCCAGTTTCATTAAATTAATCCGTATTATATGTGAACAAAAAACTTCTTTCAGTTGTCAATAAAGTCGTGTTTGAACATCTCTATTCATTCGTTCGGGTTATAGTCAACTGCCCAGGCTCTTGAACTGAATTTTTGTAGCATATCCCATGTTATCTACTTCTATCCTAGTTGAGAGTTCCTTGTCTACCTTGTTTGTCAACCTTCATTTGAATTGGCTTTCCATATCTAACGATTTCCCGATTTCACCTCTTATGCAATCCTTTGTGACTACACAAAACGGTTGCGAACCTATGAAGTCTCCTTAAGAACTCTCTTTAGCTAACTTGTCCACCATTTCATTACCTTCAATCTAATAGAGACACTTTCTTGTTTCTTGCGTCAGCCTATTAAGTGATTTTTTACAGTTTTTTACCAGTCTAGGATTTCTGATAGCTATAAGCCGATCCTGGAGGTCAGCGAACATCTTGTTTATGGTTGTTTAAACATAAAATCTGCCCAATTTTTTTTATCGCTCAACAACTTGATTCATTTTACTCAGTTTTGGTTTACAGTGTCGATATATTTTATTAAAATTTCTAGGTCGAAATCATGCAAAAAAGATTTGTGGACACAAATAAACACAGCTTTACAAGCAAACAACAAATGACAAAGGCCTGACGCTCAGGTTTCTTCGTCTTACAATCACCATAGATCATCAATATCCGAAGCTCCAGAAGAACCGGAATTACCACAACCATCTCCACCACCTCCCGTTTTACATCTCTGTAATTTACCGAAAACTGAGCTAGCTCTTGTTCATCCTATCTATATAGCACATGCACCTCCTCCACTTGCTCTCATTCCTCCACAAGATCCCGTTGAAGAACAGCAGCAGTGGCATCCACCTCCTTCTAACAGTTGACTAGTATTCGAAAACGGGATGGCCTATCAAGATGAGACTGTCCTGTACGAAACTAGGGCGAACTTGGTGGTGGAATGTCGGGCAACTAGGCAGGAATTTAACAACTTAAAAACTGCCTCTCAAGAAAGTAGAGTTTCCTGTTGTAATAACAGTTCAGAATATCGTGAGAGGCAGTCAATGGAAGGATTCTGGAAAATTTGAGCTTTACGTTAAATCTATTGATAGTTTTGAATTTTTTTTTGTTAAGATTAAAATAATTTGGCAAAATCTAGAATTTAATTTTATGTTTTTTATTCTATTGTAACTTGTTTATAACGTTATAAAAGTTTAAAATGTTTACAGTGGATTTTTCTCTAAATTTGACAGTTGTCTGTCATAATTCTCGTGGTATTTTCTATTCTTTGATTTTTTGATTTCCCAAATTGATTAATTAATTTTCCAAAATGGAAGAAACTATTAAATGTTATCCTGCGCAATGTACCGCTTTTTTCCAACGTACACGATTAAAGCTAAGAATTTGGTGGTCAAATTATTCGTGTTGTTGTGTTGAAGGGTCTAATTGTTGATGAAAAAACGAATTTCTTTTAAAATTTGCCCATAGTTTGAGCAGAGGTAACCTCCAAGTTGGCTAAAATTTGGGTTTGTGTGGATTATGATCTCTTTTATTCAACAAATCCATTATTGGTGTTCAATTTACTTTATATACTTTTCTAAATGATTTGGTTTCCATAGTATTCTTCCTTTTCGACAGTTTCTCCATTTTGGAAAAAAAACGTATTATCTTCATATCCTACAAAAGATTTTTTAATTTTTGAAACCCAAACACACGATAATTTGTCCGTTTAAGTGAATTTAGTAGATTTAATAAAATATAAATAATATTCCCTGGGTATATGGTAATAAGGTAAATTTCACAGAATCATTTTTCTCAATCTACATTCCATGCAGAAAATAAAAGGGTTTAAGATTAAAAAAAAAGTTTTATATTTATACAGGATGAACCAATTGAAGAGTTTTTAGAATTTTACCGGTGTAATTTGAAACCAATAAGTTGTTCATGCTGTATATTTCGAATGTAGTTTTGCTCAATATTTCAGAAAGAGTTCAAATTTTTCAGATTAAATGCATTCAACTAATTTAAATGTAATTGAAAAAAAAATAACGGAAGTGCTCAGGTTATTTTACCATTTCTGCCTTTTCTTAGGTAAACAATAAATTACTTAAGTAATTAGTCAATTTTTCATTTACCTATTTATTATTAAAAAAATTCATAAATCACATTTTTATTAGTTCAAAACAAAATTTTCATTATCGATTTATTCGAATTTTCAAATGGTCAACCGCTTGCGTAATCCCTTGGATTTTTTTTCCGTTAAAATTGAAGATATGCCAGAAAATAAACCAGTTAATTTATTTAAAAAATTTAAAACTTTTTTTTAAACGTAGAAAGTGGAAACAATTTCAGTCAGAAAAGTAATTCGAATAAAAAAAATTGTGGCTATTAATTTGTGAAAATTAAGAACCATAGGATCAAATTTCAGATGTATTATTTTTCATTGTACCGGGTGGGCAAATAAAAACGTCCGCCGGTCGTATCTTAGAATTGAATTGTAGTACAGATTGGAAAAAATATTTATGACAAAAATGGTCTCGAGAAAATCCTGGGTATTATTTACTGACTTGTGGGACCACCAAAAGAGCGCAATTGAATAAAAAAAATTTAAAACCCAAGAATTCACCTAATTAAAATGACATAACAAAAACAACCATAGTATTCAACAAAAAAGTCAACGTATAATATTTAGTATTACAAGTTTTAGATTATGGGGCCGTTTACAAAATCCTTTGGAATTTATAAGAGGGAGGTGGGGTCGCTTAGTTTGGCATGGGGAGACAGGGGTCTCTGAGAAATCGTTACATTCGCTCTTAAAATTATTTTGCAAATTTCGTATTATCTCGATTCTGTTGTTTTAAATAATGACTCTGGAATTCTACTAAAAACAGATTCTTGTTAATGATTAACAGATCGTTAATTCCAACGGAACAAATTACGTCGTATCGTATTTTATCAAATTTAAAAGTGTTGTTTTGTTTTATTCCCGTTCAGAAAAGTATATTTTAAAAATCTCTCAAAATGCGCCTTTTAGATATTGACGTCACTAGTATGAACTGAAGTTAGTCAGGTATTTTGACATGGAATAAAATCATCATAAAAGAGGGTAGTCACTCAAATTGAAGAAGCTTAGGTTAGAGTGACAGTGAGTCGTTTGCATTCGCATGTGGTTTAAATGTTTAATTAGTTCGAATTTAAGCTATACCTTTTATAAATAAATGTAAACAACAGATAGATGTCAGATGTCAACATTTTTCTCCTAAATAAGCTCAAACGTCCCAATAAAGGAAAAAGAAAAAGAAGCTGAAACATGGAACAGCAAAGGAAGACTATCGACAACTTCACATTTAAACTAGTGACGTATATGCATTGTAAGTTGCATAAATTCGGTAAGTTTTTTTCTGTTAATCTAAATACTAAATTTAAAACAATGTTATTTTTGAATTTCCTATTTGTCGCTTAAAAATATCACCTAATAAAAATTTGATTTGAAGTCGAACACCGTATTGCTCCCCCTATAAACATTTTCAAGTTTTTTCTGTAGGCCACTTTTGTTAATTTTTTTACCAATGCTGTACTACAAACCAACTCCAAGTTATGATCACCTGCCGGTATACCTTCACTAATGGCTATAGGACGAACTTTTAATGTTGCCAACTTGTGTTCATAAATGTAATTTCTCTTTTCGCCACATTTCATATTGTCGTGGATCTTATTTTGAATAAGTAATTCAACAATGTTATGTCAGTGAATTAAAAGATCTATTTTCTTGCAAGATAGTATTAAATGAAGAGCAAAAACGGTATAACTATTACATTGCCGTTTTCGCTTCAAATTCAACATGTGGGTATGTAGTGACTATCCGTTTATTTTTGTGTAGCTGATAAGCAAAAAAAAAATTAGTTCTTAAGTGTTTTTATAAATGTGTTGAAAGAATGAATGTTTTGTTTTTGCAATTTATAACTTTACATACACTTAACTTAATGTTATTATTAAATATCCGTTGTTCACGATGAATAATGGACTGTTTTAACTAAATTTTGTATCTCCGTTTGGTATCGTTCAGTATAAAAAAGTCTTTCGTTAGTTTTGAAAATGTTTCGTTACGCTATAAGTATTTCTTATATAAATTTAGGTATTAGCTGGACCTAACAATGAGAAAGCTGTTTAGACTGCGCCATAGATTGGAAAAAAGGATTGTGGTTTAATTTTCCAAAAAATATCAAGCACGATAATGAATACACCACAAAATGTGGATTTGGTATCATGTGACAGTCGCTCTGATAATAAACAAGTGTTCTTTGCACAACATGTGGTTGTTAATAGTTATTTTGATCTTGTTTGAGTTCATTTAATTTTGAGTTGGTGCTTTCTTCAACATTGTTTATAGAAAGGATCGTTAAATCAATACAGAACAACCAAATTACAAATCTAAAATCTTTCCAAATAATCGTTTATCCTCAGGGCAACTGTCATTATTGTCAACTTGTCAGTTGCACTGTTGGATACTTTTCAAGAAACGGAAGGGTGAATTTTCTGATTTTCATATATTTGGCTGCAACACAACAAGCTATATATTTTATGGGTATCTTAACACTGAACAGTTAAAACCTTTTCTGTGTTTATATGCAGTATATAATGAAAGAAACTAAACATTTTGAACAGCAACTTTTCACTAACGCGGACACATATAATAATTGAGAAAAAAATAAAGTTTTGTATTTCAGTCATAAATATTTGACCAAAAAAAATTTAGCCTCGCTGAGATTTTTTTTTGCCAAAATAACTAGAAACATATCAACTTTAACTAATGTACCATTTTTAGTTAGTACAGTCCCGTCATTACAAATTACAAAGTAAGGCCCGTTCGAGTTTTGATCTCATTGTTCATTGGACATTGTATATAAAATATTTGAAAGACGTAGTACAGTGTGTTTCAAAAAAAAACCTTGTCGCTTCAAATGGAATACTCGAAAGAATTTTTGAAAAACTATTAGTGTTGCTTGGAATAGTATTAAAATTGTATTCATAAATAATATCGAACGACAGTTCAACCATTCTTTAAGTTCAGCTTTAGTTGCGCTGCAAAACATATCTATTCCGATTTTGGAAGTGGTTTGTTGTGGAATTGAACTACTGGAGAACGGCGTCAATTCTCGCTCTTAACCCAGTCTTTTTACCATTTCTCCATTTCAGGATTACTTTATCTAATTAATGGATAAAAAGTGAAGATATTAATGACACCCAAGGAAAATTTATCGAAATTTCACTGAAAACTAGAGTTTTTCAAAAATACTATAGAATTCCATTGGATGCGATTTTTTTAACAAACTAGAAATTCTTTCACAGCTATTTTACCCTTCTTCAGGATATTTTTTGGAAAATATCGGGAAATCATTGTGCCTTGGAACCACTAGTTATCGAATTATTTTGACAAAATTTCTGACTAGGATTTATTATTAAACTTATTTTAAAATGGATGTGAAAGAATTTCTTGAAATTGATATAGTGTGTATAAAGAAGTGGCAGTTTTATGAATACCTTTAGTGTATTTTCAAAATTGTTATCGGTGTATTGAAAGTAGTAGACCAGGATTTCGATAAATCTTTAAATAATGGTCGAATGCTTAAACTTATACTAAATATTTTCATAAAAAAAAACTATAAATGTTTTCATTTTTTGCACACTTTTTTCGCACACAAATATTGCTCTAATTTCTAGTTAGATGGATTTTTTTAAAGTCGGAATTAACTGAACTTATATCTTAGATAAATATTATTAGTATATGATTTTTATTTTTAGTTTAAAAGTTTTTCATATACACTGTAATGGTAGTAATTTTTAAGTAGTTAGGTACGTATAACGTAATCAATCGTAAATAGATATTTACTAAGGGACTAAGCACACTTTACTCTCCACGAAATTACATAATTTAAAAAAGCTCTTTTTGTCTTTGGAATGATTGATAATTTTTACAATTTAGTGTTTTCTCAGGGTTTGTAACTTCCATGTAAAGGTACCCGTTTAAAACTAGGTTACATCTTATTTCGTTGAATTTCAATTGTGCACCATTATCAAGAAAAGCTCAGCACAAATATGTTGAAAAAATTTACTATGGGATTTTGAATATCTTACCATGTATTTTCTTTACTTATCAATAATACATTCTTTTGGAAAGTTTTCTGATGAAAAACTTCTCACTTTTCCACAGACACATTTATCAAAAAAGATGCTGGTATTTTCTTCCCCTCTGAATAGAGAATTGTGAAGTATTATATTTTTTAAAGAGAGTGAGGAAAAATACTATTTCCTTATAGCTTAATGGTTTTTTTTTTGCATGTTCTCATCACCTCTCTCTTGTTTGTATCGGTTATATGAAAAGACTTATCCTTATCAGGCACTTAAAAACGCTCTCTATACATCTGAACAATTTTTCTTAAATGTTTCATCAGAAAACACATACAGTTAAAAAACAAATTAACTCAGTAACAGTCCTTTCGTTTGAGATGGTACCAAAATTTGATTTACTGATGAATTAATTATAAATCACCCTGTATATACATACATGTTTCTAGCGTATGTCGGCACTCTAACTTCTAATACTCCGGCATTGTTTTACTTGTAGATCCCATCAGCTCATCGCTTCCCTAATATTTTCTACCCTCGATCATATGTTTGACAATTTTATTGTGCATAAGCTCGAACCAAGTTAACTGATGAATTTCATATAAAATATTTCCCCAATTAATATTATTTTTGTTTATAAAGTTTGCAAAGTCCTTTAACGGAATATGATTTACATTTCACACTGTTCGATATTTGTGTATACATAATGTATCGTAACCATTTCTCGGGTAAGTGTAACCGATCAAGATTTATTTTTTGCTGTTATAAGGTGTACATCATATTTCTTTGACTCATTTCACAAGAGAGAAATAAGGGCTGATTATAAAAAATTGTGTATAAAATAGAACATGCCGTAAAAACTAAAGACTTGATGTTAAAACAAAAAAAAAAGTTTTATTATTTTAACAATGTTCTTTTTACTAATCAACCCAATTTTGCGCAGATGTTAGCATGTAACGCTGCTGAAGAAGATTATCATTATCGATGTCCGTTTTTAGTGTACTTTGGTGTAGGTACAGTAAGTATATATCATGTACTAACATTTGAAATTGTGGAACTTTTCTCTGGCAGCTTCCAGGTGTATTAGTTTTGCATAAGTCGTTCCTATAAATATTTTGAACATGCTCTCCTGATTCTATAATTACAGGGAGCTTAAAAAAAACTACGATCCCGCTGCTAAGAAGATTAATTAATTAATTATTAGAAAAGTGATAATTAAGTTCGCTTGAAATTTGGGAATTAAAAAAGTTATTTTTTAAACTACTTGGTATGAAAAGTGTAACTAGCGCCCTTTATAGTTGTCCAAACAAATTCATGGGATGTGTTCAAGACTTATTCATACAAAATTTCATTACAATGTTGCCAGTAGTGTTGACTTGATTGTAAAAAGTGGGTAAAACATTTTGTATCTTAAAAACGGATGCCATTGCGAAATTTGTTCTAACGCTATGTCCTAGGTGAACGCGAGTGTTGCGGTGCCATAAAACGCATATATTACCGTGCGTTTTTAATGGTGGCAAATTACAGTACGACTGTTAAACAATGATGGCGATGTCGTCAACACGTATTTTACTTGCAGAAAATAGTTTATTGAAACTAAGATCATTACGGAAACTCAAAAAGAGAGATGAATATAGAAGTACGAGCAGATGAAATTGCTTTTCGCCATTACAACAGGATAAATACATTTGATTATAAATAGGCGTGGCCATTTATCATTGCACAACTTTCCAGAGACCAATTTCTGTCGAAGAGATGCTTTTGTCAACCTTAAGTAATAAGTAAACAGCAGGGTATTCATTTTTCATTATTTTGATTTTTTTAACGGAATAGCTTATGCAAAATATTTCTCTTTCATAAATCGTTCCGAATATGATTGTTTTTTACATTAAACATTATTCCCGGTTTTGATCTTTAATTTATTTCAAGAGTTACATAACCCAAATAATTTTCGAAAGATTTCAAAATTGGATACTATTTTTTCTAAAAATTAAAGAATATTACAAATTTTTTATAGGTGCATTTAAATCTTTCCAATATTGTGAAACATTTTTTTAGCGTGCGGAGTTTATGCTTTAACTATTGGAAAAATGTAAGTTTGCGAAAAATGAACATTCATAATTGTCAATATTTCGACAAAATTATCGCCTGAAATGTCAAACAAATCATAATTTAGAATGTATTTAAATAAACAGGTTTGCTTGAAATATTTGTCTCGAAGAAGTGCCATTATTTTTCTTTTTACTGGATTTATAGAAACTCGTAAACTCTTTGACTTTTTTGTTTTCTGTAAATTATTAGTAAGATAAGCGGTAGTCTCATTTAACATAATATATATTATGGTATTGCTTGAGGAACCTTTTGGCAATACCATTTTAGCAGCTGGACATATAAAAAATATGTACTGACTTTATTTGCAGTTTATGAACACGACCTTTCAAAGTTCAATTATGAAATCTTTCTTGTCCAGCATAATATGTATATATTCAAATAAATGTCTTGTAAAAATATATCCAATGTATTTTCATTCCAACAGCACTAAACTTAAGTGTATAAAGAGAATTATTCAATATAGTAGTTTGAGAGTCCAAGAAAATTTAAAAAATAGTAAATTATAAAAAATATCAATTGCGAATGGGAATATATCTGTAAGTGTAATTTGGTAATCGTGACATATTTTTACACAACTGTTTCTGTATAAAAATATCAACGTAGTCATTGCTATAATAATACTTAGATTAATTTCTATATAATATTTAGGTGTAGCAGCTCTGTATATTTCCTATTTTCTGTTTAAACTTTTGGTATTCCTTTTCGGTTTTGTACAGTTTTTTGACACCATGAACTGCTAAACTTGCTGTTGAATTTGTCTTTATACTTACGTGAAAGTGAGTTGTAATAAAAATTTAACAATCAACATTTCTTTTATTTTTCAATCCCATTAGAGGTCCATGTTACGTTACAATTTTTTCTTTGCATGTTTATTTTCTTAACTGCATGGGTTTAATATTTGCATGCTCTATAGCTTGAGTGGTTGGAAGTGTATGTAAAGTAGTCGTGTGATATTGGTGTGAATATGTTAATTTTAAAATATTCTTATTTGTGTAGTTCGTGTTTAATATTTTTGGTTAAAATATTGTAATAAATTTAGTTACATAGTTTTGTTGATATTTGACATAGAATTTTTTATAATTGTTGAGTTTAAATTTATTTGTTCCTAAATATTGAATAGATGAGGATTTTACTTGATACTAAACGATGAAATAAAACAATTTCATTTGTTCAAATCTTCATTAGGTATATTAGAACTACGTTCAATATATATTTGTGACGCATTTCGCTAACACAGAGTAGCTTTCTCAAACGAATATATTATATTGAACGTAGTTCTAATATAATGAAGATTTTAACAAATAAAATTGTTTTATTTCATCGTTTATTTGTACCTATTTGTATATTTTTATTACCGTACTTTGCTGGTAACGACAAACTTCTGGCAGGGTGCAGCCGGTAAAAAACATTCTGTAAGCAGGTGAGGAATATTTTCCGTCGACTGTAGACTTTTTGACTGGTTGATTATATTTTCTACTGGCTAGGGTCATCTTCCAGCCATGGAAGACAAGCATCCATCTGCGAGGAGCAACTTCCAGCCACAATTACTTATATTTGTTTATATAATGCTTTCTGTACTCTGTTAACTTCAGTTACCTTAAAAAATATAATTGTTTGGTTTATATTTGCCATTTCTGATGGATCAGGTTTCTCCAAATGTTCTCATGCTACTAAATGCCTTTTTGTCAAATAACTCCATAATGAAGTGTGAAAGGAGAAGCACAATCAGATTTTTTCATCGAGGTCATGGAGACTATATAGTCTCCATGATCGAGGTTTTGGATCATTTTTATTGGTCAATAGAATGTTTTCTTATTTTTCTAAATTATGTGTCTTAAAATTGTTTTGTTAATTATAATTATTTCATTACAAAAAGTTATAATCCAAACTGCTATGTTTAAATATCCCGCTTGTGAAAATTAGTTCCGGTACTCCTTCCTGGTGCGCTGCGATCAACTTGATGCAAACTGTTACTACAGGAAAGACGACTCTCATATATTATTTTCTATGAACTTACTGCTGGAGGAAGTTTTTGTATGGTTGAAGGGAAGGGCCTTTTTCATAGCAAGCTATACAATTACTACCTTATGGTCTTAGCTGAATAAGGTTCACAGTTACAATTATATAGTTCGGCTGAGGACTTGAAAAACATGGTTTGATATTAGAATATTGAGTTACCTATCTATTTTATTTATGTAACCTATGGTATATGTATATCAAGAAAAAAATCATCTTTTTATTTCGTTAGATTTATATATTATTTTAAATGGCGTGGTAAGTATAATTACTTCCGTTTGTATCATTTAATATTTTCGCCAAGACGATATAGCAGATAGTAACTGTATAGCTTGCTAGGAAAAAGCGAAAAAGGCCTCACATCAGTGCACAGCACAGATGCGAATTAGTCAATAAAAGGGAATTTCATTCTGATATTCCTAATTATTTAAATTTGTAGCCCATACATCATCCAAAATTTTCAAAAAGTTCTTTAGATTCTATTCACCAGATTTAAACAGTGTAATTAGACCATGGCGTCTTTAAAACCCAGAAATTCTAGCGGAAAATTGATACTTAATAAAGAAGTGTTTCTCAGTAATATTGTTGAAGCAAGAAAAGCAGAAGGGAAGAACGTAGAAGATTTTGAATTCAATAAGAACCGATGCAGAGTTTTATCAGACAACGAAAATATTAAGGATAAATCAAATGGAATTTTATACTGGATGTATAGAGATTGCCGAGTGCAGGATAACTGGGCAATGATTTTCGCACAAAGAATAGCTATTAAGAAAAAAATACCTTTATTTGTTTGTTACACTATTAAAGATGTTCATGAGCAATATCCAACTCAAAGGCACTTCAAATTTCTTATTGAAGGTAATACTTGATGTTTAAAAGAATGGGGTATTACTTACCTTTTTGTATTTCAATATAAAAACTCTGTTAAATATGAAATTGTTTTTATTTTTTTGTAGGTTTAAAACTTGTACATAAAGAATGTGAAGCATTAAATATTGGATTTCATATTTTAAACAGTTCTCCAAAAGATTTAGCAAGCTTGGTGTTAAAAAATAACATTGGAGGTGTTATATGTGACTTTAGTCCTTTAAAGCATCCTAAAAAACTGCAAGCATCTCTTTTGGAACATATATCTGATGATGTACCCTTAGTTCAAGTAATTTTAACATTATTTGTACATTTTGTGTTACTGTATGAATTAATACATAAGAATATGTTTCATACCAGTTGGTTCACTTGTTGTTTGGTCCTTGTAGAATAAGTTTTTAATAAATTAACTACCACTTGAAAGAACTATGTAATTACTAAATATAAAATGAATCAAGATTACTGAACTTACCTTTCTCTAGGTGGATGCACATAACATTGTACCTGTTTGGATAGCTTCAGAAAAGCAAGAAGGTATGGCCAAATTTATTCGATCTAAAATAAATAAACAACTTGATGAATATCTCACTGGGTTTCCTAATGTATCTAGACATCAATTCAATGGAAAATTAGATCTTAAAAATGACATAACAAATGCTGAAGATTGTTATGACTATTACAAACCAAAATATGATGTACCTGAAGTAAAATGGGGTGATGGACCTGGCCAAGAAGCAGGACTTAATGAGTTGTATAAATTTATGACTAAAAACTTGAAAGAATATGGAATTACTAGTAATGATCCATCTAAAGACAATACATCCAAATTATCTCCATGGATAAACTTTGGTAAAATATATTTTACTTTGAACTGAAATTTTTATCGCAGTCCTTTATTAAATTAATAAGTATGGTATAATTTTTTGTCAACACACATTTTTTCAGGTCAGATTAGTGCTCAAAGATGTGCCTTAGAAGTAAAAAGTATTAGTTCATTACACAAAGAGCAGTGTGACAAATATTTAGAAGAACTTATTGTACGTCGTGAATTGACAGATAATTATTGTTACTATAACAGTAATTATGATAATATAAATGGAGCTGCAGGCTGGGCTAAAGAGACACTAAAAGTTCACAGGCAAGAATAATTTCACTAGGTAGCCACATAATATGACAATTTTTATTATTTCAGTAAGGATAAAAGGACATGGACCTACTCAAGAGAACAACTAGAAAATGCTAAAACACACGATGATATGTGGAATGCTGCTCAATTGCAAGCTTATCAAGAAGGTAAAATTCATGGATACATGCGAATGTACTGGTGTAAAAAAATTCTAGAATGGACTGAATCTCCTGAACAAGCCATTGAATATGGACTATGGTTAAATGATACATTTTGCTTAGATGGAACAGATCCAAATGGATATGTAGGTTAGAAAAAAATCATTATATACCTAATATCACAACTTAAACATTTCCTTTAATGAAGGATATGTATTGATTGTGATTTCCAGCATCGTCTTTAGTCCGGGATTAAGCTCACAGAGCTTTCAAAACTTGATAGTATTCATATCTATTAAAAAAAGTTTGGTTACATATTACTCTATTCTGTGAGTTACTTAATAAGTAGTTCAATTATTTGTATAGAAAGTATTAAATTTGAAGTGTTCAACTTTATTAAATGAAATTTGATCAAGCAATTTTGAACAGACTATTCATTTTAATAAAAATTTTTGTAACTGTAGTTAGAGTGTCCAAATTAATTTATAATCATTCTAGGAATAATGTGGTCTATTTGTGGAGTTCATGATCAAGGCTGGAAAGAGAGAGAAATATTTGGTAAAATTCGATTTATGGTAGATTACAGTTTGAGAAAAAAATTTAAAATGGACGCCTATTGCGCGAGATTCGGGAGAAAAGGTATGAATGAACTTAAAAAGAAAAAAGAAACTGAACCTTCTGGTAGTAACAAAGAAGACAAAACCAAGAAAAAAGGCATCAAGAGAAAAGCTTCGTCATAAATAGTTCCCAGTGGACATTTATAACATCTTAAAGCATGGGATCCCTGAGGTATGCAAAAAAATTGGGTAATTTTTAAATACAAAAATATTTACAGTATTGTTATTTTTTATTTAAACATTTCAAAGGAATTTATATGAAAGGGATTAGAGTGCTGTTGAAAAAGGTTGTTTCTGCATTTTGTATACATGCTAGGAATTATGTTAGTTTAATTTTATTTTTTTATTAATAACAACTAATTTCATATAATTATACAACTTATTTTCGTTACACAGTTGTTTATTAAGTTTTAATTTTAAAAATTGATTGATGCCCCGGATCATATCCAAACTTCTACAATTCTTAAAAGTGTGACACTTAAATGGGTTAAAAAATCAACGTTTAGTAGGATTGTGAAAAAAATCTTTATTTTCTAAATATCTCAATTAAAACATTGATAAAATAAATTATATACCTAACTATATCTTAACACACTTATCTCTTCCACATACAAAACTTATATTAAATATATTTTGAAATACAATGCTAGAGGTCTAATAGTTGAAAATTTTGAGTTTTATTTGCACACTTTTCAAACAATACACATTTTTCTTGCTGAATAATGTCACTAAAGACCCCAGTATTGAAAGTACATACATACAATGGTAATAAATACAGGTATTTGGACTATAATATGTTTAAATGGACTTGATATTGGAATCTTTACACAAATATTCCATTGGTCTGTGTTCCATAACGGGTTTGTTGGAATCGACAGTCGTTTGGGATTTGTGTGGATTTACGTATAATTTTGATTTATGTCTGTATTCGTCAAATACTCTGTCCAAAGTGGATATTACTTCATCGACATTTTCTTTGGTAAATACCATTGGAGGTTTGAATTTAATTATATTGTTGTGGGGGCCATCTACACTGATTAAAATATGTTCTTCACGCATTCTGTAAATGAAGTATAATGTTAACAAAATCCGCAAAGTAAGTATAATAAAACTAGGAGAGTTAAATAAGGATAAATCACTGGTCCTGAACCATCATTTGAAACTGCAGCACGTAGTTGTACATCTCGGTGGACTCAAGACAATATCAGGCTTACTAGAACCACATGCTATAGCAGGAACACAGCAAACTCCTGGTAAAAAAAACCTCGGAGTCGCTGACTATCGAAAGGAAAGTGCATGGAAGGTGTGTGTGAATGTCAAGCACTGTCTCATTGGAGATATATACTTTTCTAAAACTAGAGCATTCAAGGGAAAAAGTGGAAAAACTGTTGAGTCTGATAAGGACCACTGGTCTCTTCATATAAACAGTACAATCAAGATTGAAGTGTCAAGGACTAGAAGCATCTGACCGGTGGTACCGAACTAATCAACCAATCAAGGGTAAATCAACGAGAACCGACGAAGTGTTTTAAATCGAGCATTAGTACCTAATAATACCAAACTAGATACAACCAAGTTTCTCTTTGTTCACATAGTTCAGGTGTACCGTTGACAGGCATTGGATAGTCAGGATCTGTATTCAGCTTAACAGATAATTATTACTACAGTTGCTAAAGTAGAAGTAAAGGTTATATAGAAAATCTTTACTATGAGAAAGAACATACAAAATATCTTTAATAGTTTGTAGCTTGGACATGATAGCTTCAAACCGTGTCTTTAGTTCAATATAATGTCAGTCTTGGCAATTATCTGCTTAGGCAGCTGTACAAATTCTATTAAAATTTTTGTGGAGATAAATAAGAACAAGAAGACTTAGTTTACGTAAGGAGGTTAAAATGCTGATTGTTTGTGTCAAAAATCGCATATTGTAACATGATTTTCTAACTTACCTTTGTAATACAAATTTCGCACATTTCGTATTAGGTTCTCTAGTTTCTCTATCTGTCACCAAATCTATACCAACGAACAAGCCGACTCCTCTAACATCGCCAATACATTTATGTCTCTTAGCCAGTAACAAGCAGTTATCTAAAAGGTATTCTCCAACAACGATTGCGTTTTCTCTTAAATTTTCTCCTTCAATTGTATCAAAAACGGCGTTTGCTATGGCGCAAGAAACTGGATTGCCTCCATACTAAAATTTAATATGTATATGTAAACAATGTTATTTCAGATATAATATATGTTATATAGTTATGTTGGGCTATTCTTTTTTAAAGAGTGTATCTTCTGTAAGTTCCTTGTGGCATTACTTATTCTTTTTTCTCCTATTTTTTGGGAATCAAACCACATTATATCCCAAAAAATTAAAGAGTGTAGTTTGATTTCCCAAAAAATTAACAAATACACCACAAGAAACGTACAGAAGATAATATGTTAGGTTACTTACCGTATTGAAATATTCCACCCCGGTTTTGGTAAAACTATCTGATACTGCTTTGGTAGTAACAACACAAGCTACCGGATGTCCGTTACCCATGGGTTTGCCCATAGTTACAATATCTGGGATAACATCAAATTCTTGAAAACACCACCAATGTTTGCCAATTCTTCCAAATCCAACTTGTACCTCGTCAGCTATACATATTCCTCCCGCATTTCTTACAATATCATAAACCTTGAAAAAATAACACAATGAAGCAAACTTTTTATATCGGTTAAAGTATACTTACTTTATTGAGATAGTTTTTCGGTGGGATAACTTGCCCTCCGCAGCTTAACATACTCTCGGCTATGAATGCGCTGACACCTCTACCATTTTCTTTGACTTTTTTGCATAATTCACGGACATCTTCTGCGTATGCGTGACCTATAGCGTCTTTGGTATATTCTGTATCACGATACTTCCCTCTATAAGAATCTGGGATTGAAGCCTGAAAAGAGATTATAAATTAATGTATTGTTTTGAATAACATATGCGAAAGAAAACTTAATTATTGACTATGTTTTGCTGTATATTCTATTTTTTATCTCCGGTCAAGCGATCTGAACTAACTTTTATTTATATTTACTTCATTACAGTTTCCTGTAACAAAGCTTCACTTAAATATGACAATTGCTACCAACCCCGTTTAACTTGGAAGTGTAATTCATTTTCTGTCGGGGCATATAGCCTGAGAAGTTGATGTTGTTTCCTAGTGGACGGTCTACTATTAAATTTGTAAGGCGTTATAATAGTACGATACTATTATCTTGACGTCTATAATTTTATATGTTTGTTGATGAACATATCTATTCAATATTATAAAAGTGTTAAATAAGTAATAGTCTACAATTGATAGATAGCCCGTTGGGATGTTCCAACGGTGCTGTCTGTATCTTTTAAATTTTCTCCAAGGAAAAAGAAACCATTTTTATCGATATTAAATATTAAAAATTAACTGATGAATTATTGTTTCGTAAATGTGGCAAATAAATATCTTGGTAAAAAGAATTAAAACGAAGGAAGGTGATAACTGGGGTTACCAGAGTTCAACTCCGCTGACTTGCTCAATATAATATTTCGCAGTAAATTATATCACTGAATAGATAAGTAACTCATAACTACTATCAACGCGATTTAAAAATAAATTTTGCCATTTAATTATATTTCATATTCGAAGATAAACTAATAAATATGTTTTTAGAACAAAAATATATCGTACTTATTGCACAATTTAATTTTATTAATTCCTTGTTACAAAAAAATGAGGACAACGGGGTCAGCACGAGAAAGTCGCCTGATACATATAATTACAATTTAAATAATGTAAAACAATCTTGTAAGCATCGTCGACTAAAGTCCGATTATATTTATATTAATGATATTTACATTATTAACAATCAAATTATTATTTTTTTAATAATATGATCTCGTTATCTTTAAGTGGAAGATAATGTCAAGTTTTTAATTGTCCTAGAAAAAGGAAGGTTTCTTTGTGACCATCAAACAAACACACATACACAAAGGATAGCTATTCCAATAAGCATATCTTAGGACGCCACAGCATTCAAAGCGGAAGTGAGGACGATTCATCACTACGTTGAAGAAATTAAAAGGTAGCAAAGAACAATATCGTTCAGTTGCCATCTTCACAGACAGTCAAGCTGTATTGAAGACTCTATTCCATAGAGGTCAATTCTTCTAGCCGTACTAGAAGAATTGCGTACTACCGCTTCAAGGTCTGCGCTGCAAAATCGACAAATAACATGGCCATGAGAAAATGGGAGGTTCTGAAATATCTAAAAACGGCTGTCATAGTCATGCTGTTAACTGTCAAAAAAGTTTTTCACCCGTTCGTAGTAAAAAAATTGCTAATCGATTTACATTTACAACTAACCACAAACAGAATGTCGGAGTTTCCAATCGATTTCTACGATCAAACCTGTTATAATCTCCGAATAAAGAATGATCAAAGATTATAACAGATATCCATACACACAAAATGTAGCATTTTGCCATTTTGGGAGAATGTTACAGAATCTTATCAACGCTTTATGTTCTCCTATCTCCTACCCTAACTTTGTAGGGAAAGTCCACCAAATGACTGTTGACAATAGCCCTGATGAAAAACAATTAGTTGGTTAGATTTTAGGTTTGTAATTTGGTTGTTTTGTATTGATTTGTTGAACCTTTTTATTATAAACAGTCTTATATAGCTTTTAAAATACCCAATCAAATAACTATTAAGAACCAAAGAACGCTCGATTATCATCAGATTCATCAGGGCGATCCAAATTAAGTACGTTCTATATATATTTTAGGTGGATATTTGAGAATAATTTTTAATAGACTTACCAAATGAACATGTTCCTTTTGTCCTACACCACCAGGTAGATTAAATTTGTAGTGAGAAATATCAATCAAAGATGTTAAATGCCCATGGTAAGCACTAAAAAATAACTATATTCGTATCTACCAACAATTTTCACATATAAAAACACATCGGTCTTAAGCTGTATACAAACATTTTCTTCTTACATCTTTATCCATCCGTTATGGTAGGTACCTTTCCCTTTACGACCATTTCATATCTCAATCTACTTTATTTAGATATTGACATTATTGATAAGTTGATATTTTAATTTCACAACAAATTTATTACAGATTTTTTCATTATTCTTTTTTTTGCAAAACATTTTTAAGGTCCATTCACTGACGAATATCTTTTTAATAACATTCTGAGAATCTATCTAATTGATTGTTGATTGAAAATTTAAATTGCGATTAAATAAGTTAATTTGACATTTTTAAAATAAAGTATTCGAGTATAAAAGGGCCGTTTTTAAAGGTTTACATTAAACGTATAAGCTTTACAATATATTATCCCTTACAAATAATTTGCCAGTATTTATTGGATCACCTTTTTTTCCCAAAACTGTAGCTCTTGTTGTCTTCAATCACTATTTATGCAGCTGTAAGAGAAAAACAAAAACAAAGCAATTAGATGACTTCTAAACTGATGCGTTAAAAATGAATTAAGTATCTTTAAAACGCGTTGTAATTTCAAAATAATTATTTCGATTCGTTGTGTCATATGATTTTAGAAACAAATATTTCATAACAATTATTCGTTTTTCAATAATTCGTCCTTATTACTGCTATTATTATTGATTAATTATTAATTTCTTGTCGATTCTGGTGATGTAGACTTATGTTATGAAACAAATGGAGGTAACTTACTAAAAATTGTAGAATTTTACTGAAAATTTCGATTAATTCAATAAAAAAAACTAGCTCTCGTTTGAATAGATAAAGTAGTGAAGCCAGGAGATTGTATTTTTTATCTGTGAATGTTTAAATAACGGGGCGTTTGCTGCGAGAGTTCAGTAGAATTTTGCGTTGACTGTAAAACCGTCGCGTGAACTTTCAAGGTTATTAATTAAATACTCGAGAATGTCTGAGGATCGCACATTAGAATATTTCGCGACTAGATTTCCAAACGTATTGAGAGACAATAATATATCAGATGATTGGAAAGATTTGTTGCAAGACGTTTTTGTAAAAAAAGAAAAAACATTAAATAAGTTGAACACATTTTTGAAGACAATTCCTGAAGATTCATTGCTTCCTATTCGTTCGAATATATGGTCGTTTACTCGATATTGTAAACCGGAAGACGTGAAAGTAGTAATAGTAGGACAAGATCCTTATCAAAACCGAGGATGGGCGCACGGCTTAGCATTTAGCGTCGAGAAACATATAAAAACAATTCCGCCATCCCTACGAAATATTTTAAAAGAAGTAAAAAATGATATTCAAAATTCAAAGTATAAGAAGTTATTAAAAGAATTTCCTACTAAATACGGACACTTGGAACATTGGGCTGAGCAGGGTGTTTTACTGTTGAATAGCGTCCTTACAGTCACTGTTGACGATAGTAAATCTCACTCTAAAAAAGGGTGGGAAACTATAGTTTCCGAAATTATTGTAAAATTACAAAAAGTAGCAAGTAACCAGGAAAAGTTTTTAATATTTATGTTGTGGGGTAATGATGCTAAAAGCATGGAACAGTTTGTGAATAAAGAAGAAAGGTACGAAGTGTTAACGGCTGGACATCCCTCGCCATTAAATCGACTAAAAAAT
Organism: Lochmaea capreae; assembly: GCA_949126875.1. Taxonomy (NCBI): domain Eukaryota; kingdom Metazoa; phylum Arthropoda; class Insecta; order Coleoptera; family Chrysomelidae; genus Lochmaea; species Lochmaea capreae. The sequence continues at coordinate 17,089,801 of OX421399.1, forward strand.
TTCCTAGGATGTAGACATTTTTCCAAAGCCAATGATATACTCACGTCGGTAGGAATGAGTGCAATAGATTGGTCCTTGAAGTAATTACATTATTTGTATGTATGTATTTTGGAGTACCATTCACTGAGACCTAAAAGATCTATTGTATGTATAATAGGGTGTTTAATTATGAATGGTCCTAGAGTTACTGAATAAACTTAAATAAAATATTCATTCTTTTCGAGATACAGGGTGTTTCGTTATAAATATTGTGAAATGATTTTAGCACGTTGTTTTGATACCTTCCAATTTTTTTTGGCAAAAGTATAAAAAGAATATTGGAAGTTATAAAAAAATGGGATAAAATTATTTTATATTTTATGATAAAGCTCTCTGTATCTAAGGAGTAATATTCTAATAATTATTTTGAAACAACAATGCCTTATGTAGAAAATAGATTAAAATGACTTTTATTGATGTATTTTTTCTAAATTAAATTTTAACAGTTAATAACAGTTGAAATAGAGCGTTGAAGAGAAAATCCATAAAAGTCATTTTGACCGTTATCGAAACGAAAAAAAGCTTTACCAAACAAAGCGAAAATATTTTGTAGGCTCCAGCTGGAGTTGATCTGGTGGACTAAAATCTTCTGAAAATTTGTGATAATTTAATCATTTGAAAAACTTACTGTTCCAAAGTTATGACATCCTTATTTCCGGTATGAATTTGGGCCAATCTTAGAGCTAAATCGTTTGCTTCGGAGCCGGAATTGACAAAATAACATACGGATAGTTCATCAGGCATAGTTCTTAGAATTTTTTGGGCACAAATAAGAATTTCTTCGTGTAGAAAACGATTGTTGGTACTTAACAGTCCCATTTGATCACTTCCAGCTTTTACTACATTTGGATGGCAGTGACCAACTGTAAAAAAAAATAAAATAATATGATAACAAGCATTTTATTTGTAAAAAAGTTGAATTGCCATAGGCGTAGGATACAATTTTTAAAGGGGATGGGCGTTAAAAGATATTTGTGTGTTCAGTTAGTTCTAGTGCCGTCCTATTTATTTTTAATTTCTAATCTGTGTATATTGATTAAGAAAAATTTGTATAAGTTTGTGAATTAAAATCTAAGACAATTAACTAGTGACATTTGACTCTACTATATGGAAAATTTTATTGATAATTTCTAATCTCTTTAAGAGATAAGGTTTTATAGTTATAAAATTTGTTTAGAATGAATAGAAATTTCCAACTATTTTCTTATTTGATTAAACAATATGAAAGAAGTCAAGTAGATCACAGATTGTATTAATTTTAATTGTATTTAATCTTGCAAGTATTGTTCTTATAATATTTATAATCTTAAAAAAAAAAGAATTAACAGTGTTTATATAACTATATACATACGGTTTTGATTCCTAAAAGTATTCACTGTTAAATTAACAATCGCTAGATAATATAATTCATTGGATTTTTATCAGTTAATCACCATAAGTAATAACAAAGTACAAATAAAAAATATGACAATTAATGTTTATGAGAATCTTAAGAAAATGATTGAAGTGTCTACAGGCTTACGTCAGTAGTAAACCCAAATAATATTTGCTTAACTAGTGAGTTAGGCCCGAGGGCAAATGCAAAGGGACGAAAATACACTATAAATAGTGTAGCACAGTGTAAATAATAACTGTTTGCTTTATTACAAATCATAATTAGGTACCCATACCTATGGTCAACTTTTTTGCTGGTTCAATTTTCTTAGTAACTAGACTGTTCTTGTAAATTATTGTAATCATAATTTAAAATTTATAGCAATTAAATTGTTCATACGTACCATGGGCCACGTTGTTTATACAATCCAAATATGCATCGTCCTTTTCATCGTACATGTATTGTCCTTTAGCTCTGACGATCTTTAGTGGATTTTGACGAAAAAATAGTTGGCATGATTCTCTGGAAAAAATATTGTAAAATAATACTAAATACTGCAAAATGTAGATTTTTAGCAATAGACTGGCAACTGTGTGGATTAGCACTTGGTGTACTCGGGATGATTTTCAAAATATTCATGAGCTCGAAAAAATTTCCGGATTGAATTTGCTCTCGTGTGGTATTCGGAAGAAAATTCCACACCAAATTGTGTTTGATCTACATAAACAGATTTCCAGCGCGTCACAGTTTTGGCAGCAATTTGGATCTTTAATAAATTGTTGATTTCTACTCGTTGCAATTGCACGAAAACACCATCTCAAGACACACATTATATTCTTTAATCTTACATAAGTTTTGAGTAAGTACAAGTTGTAGAAAATTGAAAAAAAAGATGAATAAAATAGTGTCTAAATATTATTTATATTTTATTAGACATAAACATTTAATTCAGTCCTGCATTTTCGCCTCTAAGAAGAAACGGGGTGTCCAAAGAATATAGAAAACATCTTAGCTTTGTAATTTAAATGTATCAAAATGATCATGTAAACAAATAAAAACCAGACTGTCAAAAAAATATTCTGTCATTATAAACGTCAAAAAATGTCCACTAAAATTCATCCGTTGTCATGGTAATCTGTCAAAAAAACCCATTTTGGTTGGTTAAAAATTACAGGAGTGGAATTTTCGCCGTAATGTTTCGTGACTGGTCATGCACCCTTAAAGGAAAACCTGTACAAATTAAAACTATACAACCTTACATGCAGATTATGCGGTAGGGAAACGGAGACAGTGAAACATACTGTTTACATGCAAGACTCTTGATCGCAAAAGACAGTTATTACTTGGCCAACCGCAAGGAAACGCTGAGCTATATAGTAAACACCCAGCTAAGAACTTGTACAAACTGGTGCAGGACTGGGTGCTATGAGAAAGCACAGCAAAAATAAAATAAGCCATTAGGCTGTAGTGTATCGGAGACTTGTCAGACGGGCTCGGAAAAGAAGTACTGTTAGAGTGTATTGTTTTGTTAGGATAGGTGACCACAGCTATCCTCCGAGCATCACCATTTTAATTATTGAATGGTTTACAAATAACAATTTTATGTGAAATTATTTTTTTCGTTACATTCGTTTTATATTTTTCTCTTTTATATCAGCGTTTGTGCAGAAATAGCATTTTTTAGTTGGTTAATTAACGAAACCAGTAGATAAACAAATTTATTTACTTTGTCTTGTTGAAACAATGTACGATAGCGAATAAATTTGTTTATAAAAAAGTAAAATATGCTTATTCGGGAGTTCTTTTGGTTATCTAAATATTAATATTAAATTAAATACAGGGTGGTCAAATTAAATAGAAACAAAGTAATTACCAGAAATTGTTGGTAATATTTTAATGTTATTAAGGATTAATTTTAACCCAGATACTGTAATTTGATTTATAATGGAAAAACACACCTGTTATATTTATTTAGACGCATTAACACTTTACTTTATTTATTATAGAAGACTCCTTAACGAAGATGGAATATACAAACGTCGCTTTGACAACACGTGCCTATAAGCCAAAGTTGCTTCTGTTTTTTATTGGGCAAACATGTTGCATTTGTATTTTTTTTTAGCAAACATGCTGCACAGTACCAGGGATTATGTTTTTTTATACTTTAAATAATTTTATAGAATTTTCGAAAAAACGCATTTTTAACATAAAAAGAAACTAGTTGTTTCTAATTAATTCCACTATTAAATGGAAAAATATTAACTACTTCTCCAAAAGTTTACCAAGTCCAGGGTCAATACATTCAATTAAATGAAGGTACCTATGATACAGAAAGCCGTAAATTCCATGAAGAATAAAAAAGCTAGTGGACCAGAGAACATACCTGCAGAGCTATTAAAAAATGGAACACTAATGCTAATAACATTTCTTAAAAAACTCTTTACAAGATTTGTAAATGGGGAAACAATTCCATTAAGCTGGAGAGAAGCCTGGATAATACCAATCCACAAAAAAGGCAGAAAGGATGACTGTTCAAACTATAGATGTATTTCGGTAACAAGCACCCTAAGTCGACTCTATGGAAAAATCTTGAAAAACCTGCTAGAAGAAGAGTACGAAGCACACGAAATAGAACAACAAGCAGGGTTTCGGGCCGGCCGATCATGCATGGATCATATTTTTAGTATTGTCCAAATGAGTGAGAAAAGAGTGGCAACTAATAGGGAAGTCCATTTGCTTTTTGTAGACCTTACAAAAGCGTACGATACTGTTCCAATAACAAAATTATGGCAGGTTTTAGAGAAATCAACGATCAATAACACCGTAATAACGGCTATTAAACAACTATATCAGCAGTTAACATCCAAAATTAAGTTGGGAAACAATTTGTCTGAAAGTTTCACCGTCACTAAGGGTCTAAGACAAGGGTGCAGTTTATCTCCCACACTATTTAAAATATATTTGAACGAAGTGTTAAAGAAGTGGAGACGAGCGTGTAACGGAATGGGCATACAGTTAAATGATGACACTACTCTGTATACTTTGCACTTCGCGGATGATCAGGTTGTCGTGGCCCAAGATAAAGAAGACCTGGAGTTTATGGCAAAACGACTTCTTAGAAACTACGAAGAATGGGGGTTAACTGTGAATATGACTAAGACCAAATATTTGTGTATTGGAGCAGAAACAACAGAGCTTGATCTGGACAATGCAGAAGTAGGAACATGTAAGGAATATAACTATTTGGGTACTAGAATTACATCTAAAGGTCGCACTGAGGAGGAAATAGAACATCGAATACTAAAAGGAAAGAAAGTTATAGGTTGTCTAAACTCGCTGCTGTGGGCAAAAAATATATCTATGGAAAAGAAGCATATTACGATATATAATACTATCTTTCAAAGTATTTTTCTCTATGGCTGTGAAACGTGGCAACTTAACAAAACATTAGAACGTCGATTGCTAGCCCTGGAGATGGATTTCTGGCGAAGATCTGCTGGCAGATCACGTCTTGATAGAGTTACAAATGATCGAATTCGACAAATTGTAAAGACCGACAAAACTATAGTTGATGAAATTCAAAGAAGACAACTTATATGGTACGGTCATGTTGAACGTATGACAGATAAAAGACTACCTAAATTAGTACTTAGATGGACCCCAACAGAACGAAGAAGAAGAGGCAGACCAAAATCAACATGGATAGCGGGCATTCAGAAAGCGATGTCTGAACGAAATCTAGCCCCAGGAGATTGGACTGACCGAAGAGGCTGGCAACTGGGAACCGGACGGCGAAAGACGCTATGAAGCCGGACTTATATATATAAATGGAAAAATATGAAAAATCTAAGATATTGATAATTATTTCTATATATTGACATATCATCGCCAGAATGACAGAAGTTACTTTTGGTGTGATGCCTACCTGATGTTTAATATTTTGGTTAGACCAAATAGTGAACTACACTGTGATTGTCTTAATATATATGATTAGAAAAAAGAAGATATGATATTTCAAATATTAAAGCTTAGGTATTATTAGCCATGAATATATTTTTCCTGTTTAAGATCAGTGCAATGATATAGAAAACCAAGGAAAACTGCATCTGCTGATCTTTAGAATTGTTACTTAAGTTTAATAGTGGAGAGCTCCCTAGATTGATTTGGAAACATCCAAAAAACAAAACCTGGACTGCAGATTCATATATAGGGTACCTACATTTTTATTGTACTACACACACATGAATATATCAAATTAAAAATTAAAAATTTGCAATAATAAATGGTAAGTATTTAACAAAAAAAAACGTATTCTTACCCAATGAGTTTTTCTCTAAGAGAAATACATTCTTGCTTTGAAAGTGGCATCTTTTAATCAACTTGTGCCGATATTGCGAGTCGATGGTTTCAAAAAGATGAACGTTTTGTCAACTTCAGCTCTTAGCTGCTTAAAGGCAACTTCGACCACTCGTTAGCAATTGATGTTTATCGTTTTATATTCAGCGACATTGTATGAGCGCCCCACTCAAAATTAAACACCGGATAATTTGTTTTAATTTTAATGTTATCAGTGTAATCACTTTATTATTATGCTGGGAATTTATTATAATATAAATACATATCTACAGCATGTACAAATATGCAAATTAAAATTATAAGTAGGAATAAACTTGGTTAAATTCAAAAATTTCGATTGAAAATATTTGAACAGATCAAATACATTGTATGTATGATGGGGTGACATTCACTGAGACCTAAAAGATCTATTATTCCCCCTTACTCCTACTTAGTGACTGAGGAACGTCTCAGAGTCGAGTAGCTCCTTTAGTCCTATTTTCCTGAGTAATTTTAGGATATCTGCAGGATTCAACTTGGGTAAATGTCCCTCTTCTATCCAATAATTTCCTAGGTGCTGTGCCCTAGGATTCTGAAATGAGGTGCAATTCCAAGTATGTGGATGGAGGTTTCTTCTTCCATGCTACAGAATCTACATTCTTCTTCCTGCACTATTTTGAGCTTTTTCAGGTTCCCGTTCAAGCGGACATTTTTCGTGAGGGATCCCTGTTAAAACTCTTAGAGTAGTTTTACTTTGACTTATGCATTCATTTGATCTCAACGGGTTGTAGCCACCCATCAGTATCTTTGATTGTCTAAGCCCTACTAGATCTTTCCAATGGTCAGATCTTCTCTTTTCCTATTTCTTCCAATATTACATTGGGGATGATACCGCAAAAGGGTTCAGGCCCCCAAAAGGGTCTTTCAGTCCTTCTCTTTGCTAGTTCATCTGCTATTTAATTTCCTTCTATTCCAGTGTGTCCTGGAATCCACAGTAAGGTTACTATATTGTTCTCGCCTAGTTCATTGAGTTTGCCTAGGCATTCCCACACCATTTTGGAACTGATTACACAAGAACTCAGTGCTTTAATGGCTGCTTGACTATCCGACAAGAAATAGCAAAGACAAATAGGTCGAGCAGCAGATTCCATTTACTTCGATACCTGTTGCGAAGCAAAAGAATAGGAATGCGAGGTGTTGGGTAGAAGAAGAATTCCATGGTTGAAAAATCTCACAATGAATAATGTGGAGGTAGCTAGTGTATAATATTGTAGGTAATTATTATTAGACACCCTCCTTACTTGTCAGCGCAGCAGCGATACGATGTCGTCGGTAAAAAATGTGTGCTTGTGTCGTTGCGATGTTGTCTTCAATAATAGGGTACTGACAATAGTGATAAGCAAAATTGTTCTTGGTCTTGCTTTGCTTATCACTAACTGGCAAGAAACCTCTACCTCTTCTTCTATTTACTTATTTCGGGGTGAAACTTTAATGTGTCCAGACATTGAGTTTTAAATTGGATTCTTCGAATCTACTTTAAGATGCTACAAATGTTTCATTGCATTTATTTTGTTATATTTGATAAAAAATAAATAAATTTCCGAATACTAAAAATAGGTAATTACTTATGGTTTTTGCCCACAGACAAATAAGTAATTTATAAATAAAAAATGTAAGTACTTGAATTAAGTTGCTAGGCTGCAATAAAGTTTATCTTAAAAATACGAAAACACATGCAAATCGTTCATAAACATGTGATATACTTTTATCAGAGATACAGAAGTATTATATTTACTGTTTGGGCCCTTATACAGTGCTATTCAAAAGTCCCCTCCCCCCTCGTATCTTTTGAACGGCTACACTTACATTAATAAAATTTGGTGTGAAAATAAAGTGTTGTAAACTTCTCTACGAATGGTAACGACGAAGACGTCACAGTGCCACTCTGGCCAATAATTTTAAATGGGACCTTATGGCAAGTGATATCTCGTTTGAAAGGCATTGACATTGGCTACATAGCCATATTAATTTTGTTTGGGTTTAAACTAATTTTGACGGATAAATGACATAAATACCAAAATTATTGAAATTATTTTTTTAAATTTAATTAATCAAATATCAACAATGGATTCTTATAGCAAGTGTTCGAAATGTGCTCCGTCTACTTCCTGACAGTAATACATCCTATTAGTAAACTCTTGTCGTACTCGTTCGAATGTGTCAGCTGAAATTGCATTGCATTCTTCAATAATTCATTCTTTCAAAACGCCAATGGTATCTGGTGCCGTAGTATAAACCTTGGATTTCAAGTACCCCCATAGAAAAAATCTAATGGTGTCAGATCTGGTGACCGAGGTGGCCATTCTATAGGACCTCGCCGGCCGATCCATCTACCTCGATATTCTTCATCCAGGTAACGTCTTACTGCACCATAATAATGTGCAGGAGCACCATCTTGTTGAAGTGTTATTTCCAGATGGCCGAATTCATCTGGATTATCTTCCAGAATTTCACGAATTAACGGCTCAATTGCATTTTGTAACATCTCCAGATACACTTCACCGCTTAAATTAGAATTCAGGAAAACAGGACCAACTATGTGGTTTCCCAAAATACCTGCCCAAACATTGACTTTTTCTGAAAATTGGGTATGTTGTTCACGAAAGGTGTGAGGATTTGTGTCACTCCAATACCTTACATTTTATGTATTCACATTTCCATTGAGGCAAAAAGTACTTTCGTCACTAGAACAAATTGTTTTTGTGTAATGTGGGTTTTGACTAATTTTATTTGTCATACATTCACAGAATTCGAGTCTTTTGTCGGGGTCGTCATCCGAAAGGTGGTGCACCATTTTCAACTTGTATGGATAAAATTTATTATTATCCAACATTCTCTGTACTGTACTTTTACTTACTTCACAGATAGACGCAACTTTAGTTGAAGAGGAAGTAGGGTTTACTACCATTTCAGCAACTATATAAATTTTTTTATCATCACTAAATGTTGGTCGACCAGATCGTTTGGCATCTTGAACACTACCTGTTGCTTCAAACTTGTGAAGAAGCTCCCTCAAATAAGTTCTCGAGATAGGGCGATCTGGGTATCTCTCGTTAAATAAACGTTCCGCTTCATGGAGATTATTTCCATATTCACCAATTATTAAGATAGCTACTACTTTGTCGGCTTGAGTACGTACCATTTTACAAATGTAAACTCTTAAACGTCTCGTTAAACAATAATAAAATTAAATATTTAAGCTATTTAGATAAACTTCGCAAAGCAACAAATACTATTTAATTAAAAACGTCAATTTTTTTGACAACTAACCAGAGGCGGACTGAAAAATCTTCAATATTTAAATGTGAAATAATAATTTTGGTATTAATTTAATTTATCCGTCAAAATTAGTTTAAACCCAAACAAAATTAATATGGCTATGTAGCTAATGTCAATGCCTTTCAAACGAGATATCACTTGCCATAAGGTCCTATTTGAAATTATTGGCCAGAGTGGCACTGTGTCGTCATCTATTACTATTACGTCACCTGTTACCATTCGTAGAGAAGTTTACAACACTTTATTTTCAAACTCCAAATTTTATTGATGTAAGTGTAGCCGTTCAAGAGATACGAGGGGGGGAGGGGACTTTTGAATAGCACTGTATACTTTGTGGAAACCACTCATCTTACTTTTTAAATTAAACTATCTGTTTCTAATTAATTAAACTTTTGAAATTAGATACAATGAACACTTATGAGCTGTCATGATATTACACTTTTGATTAGATTCATGACATTGTATTCCGACATATAATCCTCTACAGTTATCCAATGTTTGCGTCAAATGTTTTCTACATTTGGCACTCCGGCATATGTTCATTCTGACCAAGGTACCTCTTTTATGTCTCGAGAACTTAAGTCGTTTTTAGAGTCGCACAGTATTGCTTCAAGTCGCACAACTCCCTATAATCCTCAGGGTAATGGTCAGTGCGAACGATTTAATGGAATTATATGGCAAACCATCCAGTTGGCTTTAAAATCTCAAAATATGAAAATCAACCAGTTGGAACAGGCTCTTCACTCTATTAGATCTCTTTTATGCACTGCTATCAACTCGACCCCACAAGAACGCACAGGGGCGCCGGAAGATCTGTTGTGTGTGTTTAGAGCTCAACACGCGTAGAAATTCCCCATGTGGAATTCAACACGGGAAATTTTCACGCGATATTCGAAAAAAGCGTCCACTGGCGCTGCAGTGACAGCAACGATCATGAGTGCTGCGAAATGAGAGAAAATGTTCTCTATCTCACTTGCACGCGCTCGACAAGGTGGCTTGTTACACTTGTCACCACACGATCAAGTTCTTTCATCTCTCAAAATCAGATTCGGAACAGGTTCTTCCAAGTTTTTTCGTTCTCTTGAAGCTTTTGTGTTGGGCGAGGATTCTCGTATAGATGAAATAGTCGAATTCTATCAGAATGATTTCAAAAAAGATCCTCTAGTTGGCGATCGAAATACTTTCTTAGATTTGGCTCGCAGAAAAGCAGTTCAATTAAAGAGTCTGGGAGACATTGTGGCATTTTTGCGACAAAATTCATAGTGCAAAAGTCTTGTCCCAGAATTCGTTCGATTCGTAAAATTATTAATGACGATACCAGCATCTTCTTGTACGAATGAGAGGAGTTTTTCGACTTTAAAAAGGCTGAAATCTTATTTGCGCTCTACTATGAGTCAGAAACGACTGAATCATGTAGCAATTTTGAACATTTATCATGAATCTGCAGATGAAATTGATATGGACAAACTCATGGATGAATTCATTGTGAGAAATACACAACGCACTAATGTGTTTTCTCTATCAATAGATGTAATTTGAGGACTTTACCGCAATAAAAAACGTCTATTTGTTACAAATGCAACGTTTATATTTGTCAAAAACATTGCAATTTTTAATACATTTCGATCTTCGAAATAAGATTCAGAATCGATAAGACAGCAATTTGTTGGTTGGGGGGTAGGTTGGCTATAACAACTCAACACCCGGTTTTAAAAAGTTTCGGCGCCCCTGTGAACGCATGTTTAACTATGTGAGGCGCTCAACTTATGGATCGTCGGTTCCTACATGGCTAGCTGCACCAGGACCAGTGCTATTAAAGAGATTCGTCCGTTTGAATAAATACGAACCTTTAATTGATGAAGTCCAACTCCTAGAAGCCAACTCGGAATACGCCCATATCCGATTGGAAAATGGAGTAGAAAAGACAGTTTCCACTAGACATTTAGCTTGTCGAGGAGACATATGATTAATTCATAGCGATGAAAATTCTGTCAATCAAGATCAAGACCATCTAAATCAATAGCATCAAAATCAAGACCAACCGGATCAAGACCAAAGCATTCAAGAAAAACAAGATCATCTCATTCAAGACCAACACAATCAAGACGTAGTATTGAATATCAATAGGCCATTTAGGACACTAAGGCGTCCTCAATATTAAGAAGACTTCCTCGAGAAATAAGAAGGCGGGAAGAATGTCATGATATTATACTTTTGATTAGATTCATGACATTGTCACTTATGTTATAAAGTTGTCAATAATTTTATGTTAGTTGTTTTCTGTAGAATAAAACCTTATTCTAGAGGTAATCCTTCGTACTCATTACATGAGCATACAGATTTAAGCAGCCAGATAAATCCAATTACGCAAAACATATACTTGACACTAAACATTCATCCACATCCAACACATAACTAGAAATACTACATATTTGTGATAAGAAACAAGAACTAGATTTCCTTGAATAAGAAAAAGGCGTCAATGTCCCGTTAGGATCCCTGTTAAAACTCTTCCCAAGCTTTTAGAGTGTTTGGTTTCTGGCCCGTACACTCCTAACCCAGTTCCTTTTATTGCTTTTGAGCCGTCTGTGTACCATTGAATGGCATTCTTTCCAAGTCTGGTAATTGTATTTGGATCCTATTCTTTCTTGTTGCTTAATTCCGTAACGAATTTCTTTGAAAAGTTATACCTTTTCATCATACCATCTTGTGGCATGTCCCAGGTTTTTCGATTTCTAAGAAGAAAGGAGGTGGTGTTTTTTTAATGATTCCCTCTCTACTTAGTCTGTATCTCGTTCTTTCTGCAACACTTTCCATCACCATATTATGTAGTGGTGTGAGGTTGAGAATCACTTCCATTAGAGCCATTTTTGTTTTGTATATACTCTTCTTTTCGTGTTTGTTCCACAGGAGTTTACTATCTAGAGTCAAACCTAGATACTTGACTTCTTGTCTCCATTCAACATCGCTCCCATTAAGTTTAATGGTTTTGAGGTTCAGTTTTATTTTCTTAATGAAGGCTATTAAGATGGTTTTGGTGAGGTTGATGTTAAGTCCCACTTGCCTACATCAGCTGTTTGTATAGTTCAGACCCTTTTGTCACAAAGGATGTTTTCGAATTTTCCCTTGGCTGTTTTGACAATATCATCGGCATATCCTTGGTTGGATAATCCGAGGTCAAATCACACAGGAGTTCGTCAACCGTCAGGCTCCACATTAATGGAGATGCTACTCCTCCCTATGGACATCCTCTGGTTGTACAGATGGAGATGTCTTTGCTCGTCCTCGTCACTGCTACTCTAGTGGTGAGCAGCTCCGACATCCATTTGGATGTTGTACTGTCTACACCTCTTCTATTTAATGCTCTTTTGACTGCCTCATGAGGAGTATTGTCAAAAGCGCCTTCTATATCTAAAAATGCGCATATTACAGTTTCTTGGTTATCTAGAGCACCTCGGATATCCTCTGTCAGTTGTTCCAGTGCAGTCTCCGTAGATCTGCTTGACCGGTGAGCATGCTGATACGGGTGAAGAGGAAGTCTCTCTAAGATTTTCGTTCTAATATAATTGTCAATAGCTTTTTCCATTGTTTTGAGTATAAACGATGCTAGACTAATTGGTCTGAAGGATTTTGGGTTTGTTGTGTCCCTTTTTCCAGCTTTTGGAATGAAGGTTACTATTGCCCTTCTCCATGATTCTGGTATCTAACCCAGTTCTAAGCTGTCTCAACTAATTCTAACCAAATGTGGTAGGATTTCGTCTTGTTACATTTACCGCATACAACGTGTTCTTTTACCTCAGGATTTTCCTCAGCGAGTTGCATTTTGTTATTGAATTTCTAAAAAACAGTGGAACCACTAAGACTGAATAAGTTAATTTATTTACAAACTAGTGTAAAAATTGGAAAGTTATTTAAATAATCACTCGATTTTAAATTTATCATCCAAAAGACAGTTGTTCAGTTATCATTCCTAGAAAGTAAACTCCATCTATTATTCTGCAGATTATAAATCGTTGTTGTGCTTTTCAGATAAAAGTATCCACCTTTAATAACTTTTGTAATACTGGTATTTAGAAAAAATCCAAAAACACGTCAATTTATGTTGGAAGGGGCAAGCATTATGGCTTATTTAAACTTACTGGAAAAGCCACCCCCTCACCCCTAGCAGCATCCCCTTTATTTTTTTAAATTACTTTTCATATTTTTTATGTAAAATTTGGATACTCCTCTTTGAGCTGATTTCAAAAATGTATAATACTTGTAGGTTAAAGTGGTTAGTTTATGAGATAAACAATTTTTCTTTTAAGAGCACAAATTTTACTTATTATTTACTTTCACCTTATTTGCCTGTACTAAAATGGGTTGTACAACAGTTCAAACTCTTTAATCTTTTTAACTGTGCTATTTATTATGAAGTTACAATAAGTGTTCAAAATGAGTACCATTCACTTCCATACAATGGTATAATCTATTTTGAAATGCCTCTCTGACATTGCTTAATACGGCTGGATTTAATTGTCGACATTCATTTTCTATCCTCTCTCGTAAATCATCCAGAGATTCTGGTTGGGTAGCATAAACTTTTGTTTTTAAATACCCCCATAAAAAGAAGTCTAGGGGTGTTAAATCCGGTGACCTAGGTGGCCACTCCATCATCTGCCCCCTTCTACCTATCCAACGAGCGGGGAATGTTTCGTTTAAAAATTGTCGGACAGGCATAGCATAGTGTGGGGGAGCTCCGTCTTGTTGAAATACCAGTAAATCTTCGGAAAGGTTATCATCATTTTCTATTATTGTTGTAATACGTGTGTCGACCCCTTCCCTGAGTAACTCAAGATATGATTCACCATTTAAATTTCCGTTGATGAAGAAAGGTCCGACAATGTGGTCACCTAGGATACCACACCAAACGTTTAACTTTTGGGGATGTTGTGTATGGAATTCACGCATAATATGTGGATCATTTTCAGCCCAATATCTACAATTATGCCTACTTACTAAGCCATTTAATGAAAATGAGCATTCATCAGAAAAGCAAATATTGTTTAACAATTTGGATTATTATTGATAATTTGCGTCATTATGCACTTTATTGCAAACAGACCCTGTTGTGGTAAATTTCTCCATCAGTTGAATTACATACTTATGAGTTGCATGTCTTCCTTCATGTAATTCGTTAAATATTCTAGCAGCAGCTCTTGCACAATTATTATTTTGGTAGTATAAACCTACAATTTCAATTCTTTCTTGCAAAGAGTAAACCATTTCAGAGAAACAAAATAAATAATGTATCAAATTACACTATCAATAGTGACTAAAAAGTCTAGTTGACAATGTCAAACTTTAATAAAAAGTAGAGTTTTTTGTTGTTTGGATTTTTTAAGTAGAATAAACAGCACAGTTAAAAAGATTAAAGAGTTTGAACTGTTGTACAACCCATTTTAGTACAGGCAAATAAGGTGAAAGTAAATAATAAGTAAAATTTGTGCTCTTAAAAGAAAAATTGTTTATCTCATAAACTAACCACTTTAACCTACAAGTATTATACATTTTTGAAATCAGCTCAAAGAGGAGTATCCAAATTTTACATAAAAAATATGAAAAGTAATTTAAAAAAATAAAGGGGATGCTGCTAGGAGTGAGGGGGTGGCTTTTCCAGTAAGTTTAAATAAGCCCCTTCCAACATAAATTGACGTGTTTTTGGATTTTTTCTAAATACCAGTATTACAAAAGTATTAAAGGTGGATACTTTTATCTGAAAAGCACTGTATATGTATAACTGACACCGGCTCCTTCGCCATAACGTAAAATATTACGATTGAACCAACAGAAGATTTTTCTTTCAAGGTTTGATTCTACAAAATAATGAAAAATTGTCTTAACTTGAGACAATTACCAGAAAAACAATTAAAATAGTTAGTTTCCCTACTAGACTTTCCGGATGTGTCAAGAACAACGATAAAGTGGAAAAATATCATTTAATTACACATATAATAGTAACAACTATCATTTAAGGCGTAAAGTTATTCATGGTTTTTATTCCTTCCACATCTGTTATCTAGAATTTAAAAAACAGATTATTTTTTATTTTGCAACAATTCAGAAGTACAAATTTTATTTTTTTGGATGATAAAATGTTTTTACAACATTATTATGATTTCGTAAATTTATTGTATACAGGGTGATGAGACGAAAGCGAAATGGAGGTATTTTTTGGTAATCTTAGACAAAAGCTACTTGGTCCTCTCTCTTTTAATTTTTATCCCCTATCTGTATCTCTCTGTATCTGTAGAGTAGGGAGGGTGAGTGTAGGCTCACAGCACCTAGGCCACATGTGACCCATTGTACATCCTCCCGAGGAGTTGTCTTCCTAGGTCATTGTCCATCCTGTCCTTCTCAGGAAGGTGGACAGGTCACTAGGAGACATCTCCTTTATATCGGCAGGTGTAGGCCAAGACTCACCGAACACACACTCTCTTATTGACGACAACTCCGGACACTCGCACAAGACATGCCTGACAGTTTCATCTTCCTGTCCACACATCCTGCATAGAGGCGTGTCCACTAGCCCCATAGTATGGAGGTGTTTCCCTAGTTGACAGTGACCAGTCAGAAATCCTACCGTTAAACGTAGGTTTCTCCTGGTCATCGCCAAATACTTCTTCGGCTCCAGCTTCCCAGGGTCGCCCAGGGTGATCCTGGCAAGACTGCATCCTTTGATTCCATCCCATCTCTTAAGGGATTGAGTATGGGTGTAGCGTTTGGGTAGTTCCGCAATTGTCGAAGTCGTTAGGCCGTAGGTGTCACTGGGTCCTAGAATTTTTAGTCCAGCGGCTTCCCTGGCTAAAGAATCAGCAATGCGATTTCCTTTACTCCTGTCGTGCCCTTTAACCCACCTCAGGATAATATTGTTATCTGCCGAGGCGTCACCTAAATCTTGGTGGCACTCTAGTACTAGCCTCAATATAACACGTTGTCTGTTTAAGGCTAATAGGGCTTGTCTACTATCAGTGCAGATTATTATGTTTTTGCCAGGAATTCCTCTTCTGGTTAGTTCCTTTGTGGCAATTGAGATACCAGCCAGTTCTGTTTGAACTACGCTGGTATTGTTTCCCATTCCCCACTTCATCTTTAGGCTTAGTGCTCTTGAGTAAACTCCACATCCTGAGCCTTCTTTCATTTTTGAACCATCTGTATATATGCGTATTGCATTTGCAGCACCTGGCTCTGTGTTCTGTTTTATTTGAATTTTGTAGGGTTTGTTAAACAAAAACCTGGGTTCAATTGCATCATTGGTTGCCTGTAGCAGAGGTAGCGCAGTGAGCGCTTCCTGCCACAGGCTCAACCTCAATTGGCCCACTCCTACTTCGGGGTTTACACCAGCCGTGCGCAATCGTACCATGGCCATTAACGCAACCTCCTTGACGTACAGGTCCAGAGGGGTCAGACCAGTAATTAGTTCCATTGCTGCGGTTGGTGTTGTTCTCATGGCTCCTGTGATGTTTTTATCCCCTATTAATATCTATCGATGTTACTTTTTATACAGTTTCGTAAAATTATTCTCACACATCTTCTAGACAACTTTTTCTTCAACGTTTCAATCCTCTATGATTTAATTCAATTAAATTAAATTATAAAAAAAATTGATGATGGTTTTGCAAGATGTTCCTTTACTAACACTGCTTCGCTTTGCGCTAACCACCCTGTATACGAAACTTTTATAATGACAGACACGACTTATGTGATAATGATAACTTCATTACTGTTATTCATTATTAATTTAAAACAAACGATTGTTTAGTCTATATTTAAGTATACATTTATAATATAAATATTTTAAAGTTCAACTTTTGACTCGTGAAACGTTACCATTAGCTCCCTCTAGCGGTTTTGCATCCGTTGCCCTGTTTCTAATGACCGTAGACTGCTGTTGGAACACCCTATATTTTTCTTACTATATTGTATAGTCATCGGTCCTTGACGACTGTGCAAAATTTCGAAGCTACCGAAACGTTGAATTAAAAATATAAAAAAGATCGTGGTTTGATTTCCCAAAAAATTAACAAAAAGAACATACAGTAGATATTAAAATGACATAATCACAGGAATTTCAAGCTACAGATACACCTGAAATTTAAAATTAGCAATATAATTAAATGTCCTCAACCAATTCATGTCTATGAAGGTATCTATTGAACATTTCATAGCTTCTTAATCAATATGATTGGCATCACCTTTTAATGACGATAGAAAAACAAACATTCTGTGCACGAATAAAAGCACTTTCACAAATCGCCTGCCTACTGGCAATGTGGAATACCGATTAACAAGTTGCGTCGCTTAAAAAAGTGCATTTGAACTACTTTTGAAGGAGAAAACCACAAGCTTTCACAGTCTAAGATAATATATTTTTGTTATCGACTATTCATAGTTACGTTAGTATGTTGCTTAATTTATCGTTTTACGCCAAAATATTTCCAAAATTGTTTAAGACGCCTCCAGTACCGTACCGGCAATTTTTTGAATATCTAGAGGATTCGAAATGAAGATGTAATGTACGATTTATCACAACGATTATTAAGAGATGGTTTACGGGAAATTTTGACTTTTTGGAGCATTATTTTAGGAATAGTGAAAAAATGCTTATTTTTTTTCATGAACATGTACTGTTTGGCAAGTTTATCTGAAGCCGTGAAAGGAATGTAGTCGAAAACATTCGATATTGTCACGTTTAACTATGAAAAAGCTAAAGTGCTAAGTATGCCGTGATAGGAACTGGGATAGGAGTGTACGGGCCAGGAACCAAACACTCTGAAAGCTTGGGAAAAACCCCAAGTATCTTTCAAGCGGAAATTCACGCAATAAGAAAGTGTGCCCAGTTCAATATTGACAAAGGATATAGAAGGCAAAAGAT
Organism: Lochmaea capreae; assembly: GCA_949126875.1. Classification (NCBI taxonomy): domain Eukaryota; kingdom Metazoa; phylum Arthropoda; class Insecta; order Coleoptera; family Chrysomelidae; genus Lochmaea; species Lochmaea capreae. Next base: position 17,107,803 of record OX421399.1, read on the forward strand.
TATCATAATGTCTGATAGTCAAGCAGCCATTAAAGCGCTGAGTTCCTGTGTAATCAGTTCCAAAATGGTGTGGGAATGCCTAGGCAAACTTAATGAACTAGGCGAGAACAATATAGTCACCTTACTGTGGATTCCAGGACACACTGGAATAGAAGGAAACGAAATAGCAGATGAACTAGCAAAGAGGGGGAGTGAAATACCCTTTTGGGGGCCGGAACCTTTTTGCGGAATCAGCTCCAATGTAATATTGGAAGAAATAGGTAAAGCCGAAGAAAAGAGAAGATCTGACAATTGGAAAGATCTAGTAGGGCTTAGGGAATCAAAGATTCTTCTGGGTGACTACAACCTGTTGAGATCAAATGAATGCATAAGTCAAAGCAAAACTGCACTAAGAGTTTTAACAGGAATCCTAACGGGACATTGTCGCCTGAATGGACACCTTAAAAAGCTCAAAATAGTGGAGGAAGAAGATTGTAGATTTTGTGGAATGGAAGAAGAAACCTCCATCCACATACTTGCGAACTGCACAGTATTTCAGAATCCTAGGGCACAGTACCTGGGAGACTACTGGATAGAAGAGGGACAATTACCTAAGTTGAGGCCTGCAGATATCCTAAAATTCCTCCGGGAAATAGGACTAAAGGAGCTACTAGTATCTGAGACTCTCCTCAGAAACTAAGTAGAAGTAAGGGGGCACAATAGATCTTTTAGGTCTCAGTGAATGTTACCCCAAAATACATACATACATACATACATGCCGTGATAATAATTAGAAAATGGACTTTTTATTATTAACAATATGATTAAACGTTAATTCTTTAATGTGTTTGTTGCTTTGGATTTTGTCTGTTAACATTATTTGTTCAATTTATGAATATTAAAAGATGAACACTTTTCCAAATTTGTTATTGGCTTCTTCAAGCAGCGTTGTGCGAAAACCATAATTTTCACGCCCTCTGAACTAACTCAATTGGTGAAATTTATCGAAAGGCCTTAGTTGCTTAGCGACCAGCTAACATCCTATTGGCAAGTGCGTTCGTGTTTTCTTCCCTCTCACTTCGTCAATTGACTGATATTGATTATCCAGTGGCGTTGGTATTGTCAGTGTTTTGTGCGGATTTTGAACTATTTCGTATCCATATTGAATTCAAGTACGATTCTTAACATTATTTGTTTTTAACAAATACCTACCGTGTTTTAAAAAATGCCTTACCTTTAAAGCAAAGTAAAAATCAGTTTCTATACATAATTATTATATAGGATATAGGTAATAATTATTATTATTTTTAATACTCTTATAAAATAGGTACCGTACGCCATTGGTACGTTTATGACAGATATCCTCCATGTTTCCTCGCTCCTTACCGATGCCGCGTAGCTTCAGAAAAACTTTAAGTATACACTTTATGTTCCTTGTGCTATATCAATTACTCTTTTAGTTATGTTTGGAGAATTTGAAAATAAAAATATAAAAAAAGGATTTTGGTTCAGTTGTTCAGCATTAAAAAATACATCTAGATTTAAAGTGAAAAAGTTTTATTTTTCTTACCCATTTTTTTTTAAATAATTTGCTAAATTTGTTGCTTAATTTTAGAGTAAACTAATTTTATGTCAAAATAAAAATAACAACAAAGAATAATGTAGACAAACTAAGTCAATAAAAAAAACAACTATATCTCAGATCTTCAATTATGATTTAAATTTGTATCGTAAACTTTGTGTTTTAGGAAAAAAATCCAAAATTGTAAATAAATTTCAGTTTGAATGGATGAATTTTGATTCATTTTATGGGGTTTTAGAATAAGCAAAAGTTTTGATCAGGTGTGATATACGGTGTAGAAATAAAACATTATCCTAAAGAAATATGGATTAATCAAAAAATAATTACCCATATAATAAACATAAAATTGACATAAGCAAAATTTTACACTGTTCTTAGTCTGATCCGTCTCTGACCAGACGTGTACATAGACTTGTTATTTAGGACGGTCCGGTAGAAAATCCAATCTTCCAATTCGAGAATAAAAATTTTCTATTGTTTTGAATGTGCATCGACGGCCAACAAACATTACACGTATTTAATACTTCACTTGCTTTCTACTACAGGAAATTAATTTCAGTAGCCATCTGACGATATGTTATTATTATGTTCATAATAACTTTTGTTTTTGACTCGAACTCTCCAATTTTTATATTATTAGATTCATAACAGTCAATGAACCTTTCAACGTCACTCACGGACATTTAATGAGCTGAGTTTGTTTTCTACGAGTGTTGAATTCTAAAATTTAAAAGTATTTATTCTAACATTTTAAGCAGGTAACTTTTTTATTACAAAACAATACGAGGGTTGTCTTTTGTATTTTGCATATAGAGATAGAATAAAAACAATATTTTAAACACTCTATTAATATAAACAATTTTTATCATTAAAAAGCTAGCATCTCATCTTAATTCCATCTTAATGTCCATGTAAAATTTATCTGTGCCAAGGCACATAAGGGATTAGAGGCAATGAAAAAGCAGAATAACTGAGTTAACTAGCGCTATTTCTCGATAGTTGGAGGGATCCTCCATTGGTTCTTTTTAATGTGTAGCAGTAAGAATAATGTGTGGAAAGTTGACAATAAACTAGTATGGGATGCGTGCTTTATTTTTTTTTCACATGATATATTCCATCGGTAGTTCTGTCTGTAGAGTAGTGAGGGTGAGTTAGGCCCACAGCACTTAGGTACATCATCCAGAAGCGTTGTCTTCCTAGATCATCGTCAATCCTGTCCTTTCCAGGAAGGTGGACAGGTCACTAGGAGACATCCCCTTTATATCGGCAGGTGTAGGGCAAGACTCACCGAACGCACACTCTCTAATTAACGATAACTCCGGACACTCGCATAAGACATGCCTGACAGATCCATCTTCCTGTTCACACATCCTGCATAGAGGTGTGTCCACTAGCCCCATTGTATGAAGGTGTTTCCTTAATTGTCAGAAATCCTACCGTTGAACGTAGGTTTTTCCTGGTCATCGCCATATATTTTTTCGACTCCAGGTTCCCAGGGTCTCCAAGGGTGATCCTGTCAAGACTGCATCCCTGGATTTGATCCCGTCTCTTTGGAAATTGAGCATGGGTGTAACGTTTAGCAATTGTCGAATTCGTCGGGCCGTAGGTGTCGCCGGGTCCAAGAATTTTTAGTCCAGCCGCTTCCCTGGCTAAAGATTCAGCAATGCAGTTACCTTTGCTCCTGTCGTACCCCTTAACCCACCTCAGGATAATATTGTTATCTACCTAGGCGTTAGCTAAATCTCGATGGCACTCTAATATAACGCACGTTGTCTGTTCAAGGCTAGTAGAGCTTGTCTGCTACCAGTGCAGATTATTATGTTTTTGCCCGAAATTCCTCTTTTGGTTAGTTCCTTTGTGGCAATTGAGATACTACGCTGGTGTTTTTTCCCATTCCCCACTTAATCCTTAGGCTTAGTGGTCTGGAGTAAATTCCACCTTCCGCCTTCTTTGGTTTTTGAGGTAGGTAGGTAGTTATTCTACAGTCTAAAGTATCTCACATCAAAAAAATTAGTTTAATCGGATATGCGAATTGGATAAACATTTTTATAAAAATTTTCCCCGATTAAAGAAGATAAGTAGTGATAATTTAACAGTTTTTCCTTTACAGAATTGGTTAATTTTGCTCCAAAAAGTTTTTGAAACATTTGAATTAGATAATTTAATAGTAATTTCGTTCTAACAGTTATTTTTCTTCGTCTTTATGATACATTTGTAATATTTTTTCATATCCATGTACATGTCTGTCAGGCATGATAAAACCGCTATTTTTACAATTTTTTAATTGTGAAAATCGCTAACAAAAGTGAGACCTATCATTCCAAGAATACGAGGCAGACATTTCAAGACTAGTACCTATATGAAGGTATATGTCGCACAAGCTTCAGGAAGTTTAGAACTTAAAAAATGACGAATACAATAATAAGCTTCAGCAGCTGTTGAACATAGTGAAGAGCAGCACTATTGAGAAGGACAATAATTATCAGAGTTTTTCCAAGACCAATGTGTTCAGAAAATTTTAATAAAAAATAATATCAACTGGATATACGCAGAATAATCTAGTCTATAGTTAAAATATGTCAATTTTTGTATAATTTATTTAATTTTGCCATTCCTAAAACCAATTTTTCTTCACTTATTTATATTGATATCTATATCAACGATTACTGTGCTCCATTTTTCACCTGCCGTAACTCTCTAGTGGGTCGCGTGCCTAAAATTGAATGGGAGGGATTTCGCTAACACAGCCTACTATCTCTTCTTCGAGAGCTTTTGTGTACACAGATTACAAGAAGTTGATGACAGTTTAAAGAAACAGTTCGCCGCGAGAATTATTTTCATCAATAACGCATTTAACCTCGAATATAATCGAGATAGTGACGTTTAACGATATGTGCATATTTTGAAAAAAAAAACGTGTTTCTACCCAGGATTTTTCTTATTTTGGATTCATTCATTAGTTAATTTATTGAGGTAAGTAAAAAAACTGGAATTTAATTTTTACCGAAAAAAAAATAAATCTAAGGATATAAGTAGTAATGTTCAAATCCAATTTTATTGTAAAGGATTTTACTGAAAAAGATGGAAAATCGGTTGAAAGCTGTTGAAACATGTTCTAAACTTAAATCATTGGTCCTTTTTTAATCTTTAAGGCTGTTTATAGAATACAAATCAGATTTAAGTTTTTATAATTATTCACTTTTTATAAAAATTAGTTCACTAACCTTCACGATGATAAAAGTAATGTAAAAAAATTATGCAACAACTTTCATATTTGTCCTTCTAAAGGAATATTGTGACCTTTGGTCACCATTACAGAAAAAAACTGAATAAATATAAAATATATATCTCGGTATTTAGTCCTAGATATATTTTCTTTGGTGTAAAGGCAAATGAAAATTATTGTATCCACACAGAAACGTTAATTATTGGTCATCCTGTAGAGATGAAGCGAATTAAATAAACAATTTTGTCGCGTACCACATAAGGACTTGTCTTGAATTGTTAAATGTTTCTCTGATTTCTTTTGGAGAATTTTTATTACCTAGCTTTAATATGGAGTTATTTCCGATGTCAGGAAAACTGTCATATCTATTAAATATAATTAGGAAAGCATTTAAAGATTTAGCAGGAATTCTGATAAGGCGTTTTGTATCTAAACTTGAACAATCATCATGTAACTTGTTGGTGAAAGGCTAAATAACGTATAAACAAATATTACGTAATTTTATACAAACAACAACTAAAAATATCTCCATAATCGTGTGACATTCCGATAATCTTGTGCTTGTATCTACTCTGATAACAAAAGTCATCCTTTTCTTTTGCAAAAGCACAAACTTTTTAGAAAATGTTTACTATGCCCCCGAAAATCCTCGGGTTTGATTCTACTACTCCCCTTTTTAGGAAGTGTCAACACTCGTTAGTGTGGGTGTAAATTTTGAGGTTAGGTCAAATTTATCACTAATGTATGATACTCGTTGATGCCTAACAACACCTAACGCGCTTCTTACAATAAATTTGGGTCCATACCTGTGGGGATTTGAAAATTTCAGTCAATATGATGGAGCTCCACTAACTATGCGCAATACTTGAAAGATGTGTTCCCAGGAGGTGAATTGGAAGATTTTTTAACGAGTGGCCTGCACGATTACCCGATATGAATACCTTAGAATATTTCATAAGGGGTCACTTGAAATATACCGTTTATAAAACAAAACCTGCCCAATATTTAGGAAAGAAAATTGCAAAATGTTTTGCAAAATTTTAAAAATCGTTATAAAAATATCACCCCCGAGAATACAATTCATGTGACCCTTTTTCTACGGTTTTAATTGGCTGAAATAGAGTAGTAAGAAGCTATCAAACTGATGATAGTTTTATCGGGGGTAATATCCCTAGTGCATTTAATTTTTCCGGAGAAATTCGGAAAAACGAGTTAGGTTAGCGAAAGTCTTCGACTCGGATTTTTAAAACCACTCTCGCTCTTGCTATTTGTTAAAACAGATTACTTAGAAACGAGTGTTCCAATTTTTCCACAGGAAAAATTAGATGTCCGAGTTAAATAAACATTTTATTTTAATACATTTTTTTAAATTAAAATAATAAGAACAAACATGTCAAACTTGCATGAAATTTATTCGATTTTTTTTTTCTGGAAAAACTGCTGACAGCCAAGTTGACAGTTGTTAAGTAATTTTTCCACTAAAAATTTATATTTAACATACCAATTCTTGATAGCGATTGTTCAAAATGAATAGCAAGGAAATAATCACTGTATGCTACTACGTTAGTGTTTATTATTATGGAACACTAGTGAAAAAAAATGAGTTCTGTCAGTTTTAACATTCAGAATATTGCTGCATAAAATTTACTTTAAAAAACAATAGTGATTAAAAGTTATTTACTGTTTTTATTCTAGCTCTATATGTATAATATAAAAGACAACCCCTGTACGTAGTCAAATTATTAAATAAAAATATTTTTGTCATCACAATATTCATAGGAGAATCGTGCTTCACTGGCGAGTTAATAATAATACGAAATAGTAAAAAATTCCGGAATAGAAATACGTTTGTATAAAATAATGTAGCATTTTCGAAGTCTATTATTATAAAAAATCTAGTTTGTATAACTTTTTTTTTTATTTAACATCCTGGTAGTATTTTATAATTATTTATTTGTCAGTAGGTACTTTCATTTTTATTATATTGATTACCGGCATTGTATATAATAATAATGATCGTTAACATTTTTATTATGTTTGATTGCTTGTACTTACAATGTCTTGAAAACCATATGACTTTAGAAAGTTTTAATAATTTACAGTATCTTCATATTTCGGTTAGTCTCTTACACTCATGTGTTTGCTTTTTAATATGCAGATTATTAGTCGCTACTCATAGAAATGTAATCTTAATTGTCAGTATGTATAGCTAGATTTACAGATATAAAAATATCAACATCTTAGTATCCCCAAAACCATGGAATTTTAATAGTACAAAATTTACCCAATAGCTTCGATATGATTATGCACTTCTTAACACTGGATTTATGGGCAAAATATTGAGCAATTTCACGAAGATTGCTTATAAAATTTAATAGATCTTCATGTTCGGGTTATAAGTCAGAACTCGTCAACAAATCCGTTAAATGTTTGATATTTTTATGATAAATTTAAACAAGTCTAGATTCTTTATAGAATGGACAAATATTGTTGGTACGTTCTGCTATTCATTTTTTATTAAAATTTCAATATTTTCTTCTGTTTTACTTCACAACTCGGAAACATCAATATGGTATATTTAATATTCTGATAAATAATAAAAAAATTTCATACAGGGTGTTCTAAAACGAAACTTACAACGTTTGCATGTAGATACCTGTCGTAAAATTGGACAAAATGATATAAGGTCCAGCCTATTTACTTTTCGAAATACAGGGTGTTGAAGTTATGAAAAATTAAATGTTTAAATTGGGTAACTTTAAAATTGATTTGACAATTGGCAGGTTGGTTTTAAATGTAAAGGGCATATTTTCATGGAAAAACATGTTTCAATTATTGATCCAGTGGTGTACATTTGGAAGAATATGTCACCTTTCTCCTCCCATTGTTTACGCCACTGGCGTTTGAAGCTATTTTCATTTTCTTTGTATTCCTCAATGGTTTTCACGTGAAAAACGCATAACCTTCACAAAAATTTGTGGTTTTTAAGATACTTAATGTTTTTTAATAATGAAATAAAAAAAAATATTTATCTTCAATTTATTTTAATAACTACCAAACCACTAATGGTTAGAATATCTAGATTTTTTTGATGCGCAAAGGTTATGCGTTTTTCACGTGAAAACCATCGAGAAATACAAAATAAAATGAAAATAGCTTCAAATGCCAGTGGCGTAAAAAATGGGAGGGCAAGGTAACATATTCTTCCAAATGTACACCACTGGATCAAGAATTGAAACATGTTTTTGCATTAAAATATGCCCTTTTACATTTAAAAATAACCTGCCAAATGTCAAATCAATATC